>CM032060.1:51662016-52262016 GCA_018831715.1 Matsumurasca onukii
GTGAAGTCGACTTCGTGCACGTTCGCGGAAATCTCTTGACTTAGCTGCGCCCGTCTGTTATGCGACTTCGATACCGTTCGGGCGATCTCCGACTCCAGTAGCGCCCGCGTTGAATTCTTGCGACTTAGATATCGTTTGCGGTGAGTCTCTTGACACCGCTAACGCCCGCAAGTTGAATCACGATTTCGATACCGTTCGCGGCGATTTTGATTCCACTAATGCCTGCGGTGAATTACGACTTCGATACCGTTCAGCGGCTTCAACTCCTATTGACTCCATTTAACGCCCATGGTGAAATAAAGACTTCAATACCGTTCGCGGTGATATATTAACTCCCGCTTACGCCAGCGGTGAATTCATGACTTCGATACCGTTCGCTGCATCTCGACTCCACTAAGTCTGGGTGAAATCACAACTTCATTACCGTTCGCGGCTATCTCTTGACTCCATAACGCCCGTGGTGAAATCAAAACTTCGATACTGTGACATTCAGTCACTAAAACTCAATGCATTTAAGTAACTAAAGTCATTTATAAGTATTTTCCAAATTACAATGCATTGGGTGACAATGATTGAGTAGCTCAGTCAAGTCAGCAACATCAGCAGTTGTTTGGCTGACTGCTTTTCTATCACGAGTGAGTGAGCAGTACAGTAGAGTTGGGACCAGAGGGGCACCTGGAGTGGTCGGCTCAACGTCTGTTAGTAACAGGTAAGGCCTTGTTAACATTTTATATTTTTCATTTTTAATAGAGATTTTACTATTAATCATAGTGACTGCCCTCCTCTGATATCTCTCAGTATATCTCAGAGCTTATATTTCTGCTGACATTTTATCAGGAAATATTTATTTAAAATTATTAATCTTTTATAATTATAATTTGTGGATATATTTTATAATTGTTTTCTTGTATTAGTTTGGTTTGAGAATTATATTGTTAAAATACATATAACTTTATATAACTGAATTATGGTTTCTTTTAACAAATAACCTCTCACAAGTTGATAAGCGAGTATATATTTATTTATAATAAGAGGTGACAACACTGACACCCCCAGGTGTTCGTCACAGTTGGTGGAGACGACCGGTTTTGAGTTTTTACTCAAAGTTATTGTAGTTTTTTCCCTTCCTGTTGAGAGGACAGTCACTATTTTACCTTATTTTGTATGTGTGCTCATTGATTTTCAGGATAAATGTCTTATTTGATTTAATTTTAAGTATTGTGGTTATTATACTGTGACAATTACAGGTTATAATGTGCTAAAGTTGTTTTTACTAAATTGGTAAATTGCTAAGTTGGTGATAGGAAATTTATTTACATTTAACTGTTTCTTTTTCGTGTCTAGCATAATAATATTTAAATTATAGGATTGTAGGTTCTGGTTATTTGATAGAGGTAATTTTCTTTTCAATTTATAATCGCCTTATTTTTATAAAACTTTAAGTGTTAGGTAGGATATTTTATGTAGTATTTTATTAATTGTTTTCCGATATCATCTCGTATACCATCTCGTTATTGTCATATCTTAAACACTTAATAAGAACATTAAAGTAAATCTTTAGGAACAAATAAATGTATAAATAAATAAATATGTGCTTGTAGTATGGAAAATATAACTTTGACACAGCTAAAGAGTTTAACCCGTTCTGGAGCGATTAGGTTGTATAGGGACCTTCAGTTAGAAATTCCGCAAGGCGCTGATCTTGAATATTTGAGAGCAAATTTGCGTCTTCTGAAGATTCAAGCTGAGAGGCGTACTATTCCAGAGAACAGTGAGGATTTTCTGACAATTCGTCTTTTGACAGTCGTATTTCTGACCCAGTTTATGACTCTGTGTATGAGCCAGTAGGGTTCAACTCTCGATTTTTACCGTCTTCGGTGAGTTATAATTCGGATAGAACCGTTTTGGCAGAAGAAGTTGAGCCGTTAGTGTACGGAGAAATGGCAGATAAAACCCCAAACTTTCAACCGAATTCGTTTTCGGGGTCCGTCCGAAGATGTTAATGAGTTTTTTGAGTATGGTGGTGGCAACCATTAACTCATGGAATGATGATAAGTTGTTGCTGTTAAAATGTACCTGGCTGGCACAGCCCTGATTATTTTGGCAACCTCCGGCGTCAACATGGTCAGGATTTGACCTGGGCAATTGTAAAGACGAGTTTGTTAACACTTTTGCTCCAGTTTCAAATACCGTGGCATTGGAAATGGCATTGAATGCGAGGAGGCAGCGACCTGACGAAACAATTATACAGTATATGGCTAGTGTGCGGGATCTGTGTTATTCTATCGATAATACAATGAGTGAAGCTAGGATTTGTGGGCACGTCCTTAAAGGGATAAATCCGGCAATTCTTCAGCAAATAGGAATGTTCAGCAGTAGACCGCGACCAGGAAGCTTGCCATAATCTGGGGGAACGGTCCCTCGAAAAGGGCAAGGCTCTCCATGTCCTGGGGGTTAGAGTCCCTAAGTGGCTGGCTTGCTTGTCACACCCTCTCATGATTGTCTGGTCAGCCAACCCAGTCCCATTCCTCTCTCCTCTGCAACTGACTTCCTTCATTTCGTGGGTAATATGCCCAACAGAGAAGACTTGCATAAGGATAACCAGTCCCTGACCACTTGATCCCCTCTTTCTAATATCTTCAGTTTCTGATTGGCTGAAACTGAGATATGTCGCCACCTATTGGTCACAGGGTTGCCAATAGATAGCAGACATCATATTAATATCTCAGTTTAGCCAGCCAGTGACTGAAGATGGTATTCACAGCTGCACCAAAACTGCTAATTATATAGTTTTATTTTTTATAAAGAAATGCCAATCAGCTATTAATAAAGCTAATTATAATGATGTTTCGACGCAGTGTGACCGAAAGAACTAGATTATAGTTGTGACACCGGCCGTGAAGCCTAAGAGTTATAGAGAATAAGGTTAGATTTAGGAAATAGGGCACTAAGCCAGGATATTTTTAAATTGTTTAAGCTAACATTTGGGAAGGTTCATAGAGCGAGTAAGATAGAAAATAAATTAAACACTACCAAATTCCCGTAGCTAGTAGTACACAGTAATTTATTCAACTTAAAACCTTGCCTTACCTGCAAAAGTTATTACAGTTGATATTGCCATCTTGATGCAAGTATACAAGGAGAAAGCGCAACTCCTGCTTGGCATCGTTAATAGCTTGTCCGTAAGAGCCTTGATAGAACACTGGATGGTTCGCACCGTAATGCTCTTCAAACTTGTGAACAAACCGCATCACATCCCCTACTGGGTCAGTCACCTCTGCAAAACAATCACACAATAATATTTTCAAATTTGTAATGTTTATATTTTGTTTTGATTAAAACAAAGTTAATTTAACAACTGAAGGCCAATAAAAGGGTTTATCTTTCAAAATAATAACTTTATCGAGTAGAGTCAAAAAAATTTCTGCATTTTACCGTAGTAAATTTTGCCTTTCCATTTCCCGTATGGCTAGTCATAGTTACCCAGCCTATTCACAGCTGAGCCAAAATAATGACTTTCCTAGCTGCCATTTGCTGTAAAAATCACAGCGCTTACGCATATTGTTCGCTAAGGGAGTCCCCGCAGAAATGCCAGCTGGTCAATCACGACTTTTCCTACCGTCACCGTCGTCACAAACCCGGTCTTGACTTCGCCGCACCCGCGGAGAAATCAGACTTTCAAGACGCTCATGAAGGCGCGGTTCTATCGCTTTAGCGCCCGCGTAAATACAACGGCTTTCGCTACCGCCTTCATGGCGCATCTTTGACTTCCGCTACCGCCAGGATGGCCCCGATTACCACCGTTGAATCTTATCTTAGACTTGTCTATGACATAATCACCACTTTCGTCATCCCTTTTTTGCTGAATCAATTCTCCGGTTTAGAATGAAATTCAAGCATAATCCCAGGTTATGTATAAAAAATTCTCGTATCAATCCTGTCTAATGCACTTATAGTTTGTACCTCTCTAGAAAGCATGTAGAAAGTGTTATTTTGGCAAAATACAAGCTCAGTTAAGGAGGGAAAAATTAAATAAAAACACCTAAAAGGACAACCATATGGTAATGGTAAAACCAGGCTCAGTTCACACCTGGCTTTTCAGTAAAACGCATGGACTGGAGCCTGCCATCAATCCAGTTTTGTAATTACAGCTTTAAAGTACATCATGCTAAAGAAGAACAAATAAGACAAAACTATATATGCATAGAAGTAAATATACCATCCTTTACTGCAAATTCTCCAGGTTTAGGACCTTAAAACCGCTTCTTCTGTGGAATGGTTAATAGTGATCTCAGCCATTTTTTCCGTTAGCTGCCCCTTCAATCAACTAAATTCTCTCTCTCTATTTCCTTTTGAGTAAGTTAAAACCGAGCATCAAACTATACCGTTATTTACTTATTAAGTGATGTTGTAATCAATCTAATCTGTTCATTCATTTGCAAATCTTTGTATGAAATCAACAAGCATATAATGGCTCTTTACTTTTAATGTTACATATATCTATACAAAAAAAAAGTCAGTTAGTAGATTTATGACTCCAGTTTGCGTCTATCAAAATTTAATCTGAATTTCCCAAGTAGTCAACTTGGACTACTGAGTAACACACCATTTTTTATGTTCTGTTTGCATCATCTAGCTATAAATCAACTTACGCTCCTATATTCTGGAACAAACTTGTTGTACCCAATATGCTGGTGAAAGTGTCATAGCAGAAGTGGAAGAATACATTGAAGATGTATCCCAGCAGCCCCCAGCTGAAACAATAGCAACCTTATCGAAACTGCCAACAGTGGTGAGATCTAAGACTTCAGGAAGTTTAGTTTCTATGTGCGATCACTCCTGGTGTCCTAGGTGAAGCCTTCCTTTATAGTAACCAAGGTTAATTAGTTATTCCAAAACCCTAGTTATTATTTATTTAGTGATTTGAGTAATTCATGTTTTTTCCAGGATAAGCATAAACATGATAGTGTGTTATGGTAGGTACAATAAGCAGACGCAACAACATAGTTCACAAAGCAACCCTCAGATAATCGCGCGAAGCAACACGCTTTTCCCCTCGTTCTAAACGGCAGACTTTAACAAAAGTATTTGCACGACGCTGCCAATAATTTGGAGACTAGGTGATTTAGGCTATACCATGAGACGGTTTGTCAGCCTCCTGTAGATCACAGCCTCCAACTACACATCATTGTCACATCAGCAAACAACTTACTCAAACAGTAACGCACAGCAGTGTTTGTCTTATGTTATTTGAGATAGTTCTTTATATTTATTTTAATAGCAGAATTGGCTATGTAAACATATGTCACGCTTACTACCATGCCCTACGCAAAATATACAATTTTCTTAGTAAAATGCAGAGAGAGATTTACACGCTTCTTGCAATACATATACATTGCATGAAAAAAAAAGAAGAAAACCTAAATCAACTTGACTGCCTGACTTTATTAGCAAACTCAGTGATAACGCCGCCCTCAAAGTCTAACCTTGTAGTCAATCGATTTCACGGGTTAAACCAAGAAGGTGGTTGAGCCGATTCTGAGATGTAGTCGAATGAGGCGCTGATTCTGGAAAGTGTAGAGAAAGACCTCTGCTACAGTTTGGAAGTAAAAGTCAGTATATTTACTGGGGTAAAGATCTACAGGGCCTTTTGAAATCAATAATACACACAAAGACAGTCTGACTATGTCACGCCCTGATCAAACTTTCTCTCTGATGCAACAAGCCTTTTAGGTGAATGCATTCAATCACAAATGGTATGCCTCGATACCAAATTCATAAATCTTTTGGAAGATGATAATTATTCATACTGCCATTATTGTAAGGACCAGGCAAGAAAAAGCTACAAACATCCAGTGGATATGTACCTGTACACGCATATGGTTTCTCAAAACAATGCTGGAGCAGATTGTTTCGTATTACTATTTTTAGTGAAATTAAGTGTTTATTTTTGTCCACTATTTTTAGTATTTGAAGCAGCAGAAGAAATAAACTTAATTCATGTTGTATCATCAATAACACATACTTAATATCGCTGCAAGTTATAAGAAATAGTCCTGCAACTTCCTCAGATTTGCTACTTTTAGCATACTAGGCTACCCACCACTGCATGTATGACTGCTATTTAAGACCCATAGGGCTAGTTTACACTCTTCTAATTACAGATAATTTAAAAGCTGTTCTTACCTGCAGTTGCAATACTTTATCAGTTTGCTCTTCAGTTAGGTCCATATCAAAATTGTTGTCCATTGTTTGTTGATTGATTTGGGGTTAAAGGCATCCAAGTTACGAAGGATTTAAGATATGTATATACAATATACAATGTTTAAGCTAGGCTTACTATTTCTTTTCACTGCCCTTGAGATTGAGCTAGAAGCTAAATGAAATATTCCAATATCCAGTCGGATGTGTATCAGTGATAATATTCTACTGTTCAAGAATCGACGGGAAATAGCCTAAACGGGAAAACCAAATTTTGACAACAAACCAGATTTACCTCCTTACTGCAAGAAAACTTGCATTTTAGACACAGCTCCACTAGAATGCCTACTGACCGTAATTGTTATTTACACTAAACAAAACTTACAATATCAAGTTAATTGAATTCATAAAATAATTCTACTATCCCAAGTACTTGTAGACGGATTCAGGTTCTTTGAGAAATACTTTACAAACCAAGTTTTTATTTGATTTCTTACTGTTTTGGCAATGGCAGCAGAAACTACCGAGCGGCAGCACGAAATCCGCCTCGTTCAACTTGGTGTTTACTGTAAATACTGTAAGAAGTAATTAATGTATACACCCACTGACTTTAAATCTTTATCTGGTTTACCGTTTTGCAACCAAGCGTGCAAGTTGAATTTGCTAGTAAGTAGCAAGTCATATGATAACAATTTATTATATAGTATGCTTACAATTATCATCTTATATAGTGCTTAAAAGCAGTCCTAAAAAGCTTTTACTCTTTGGGGTTCAGTTGACGTCTGGTGGGACAACCGTAAACTAATTGTGCCAGTTTCAAGCTTTAGCAGTTTATAAACTTTTCAGCTAGAGTGCATGAGAATGCAGTTTTAAAAATATTCTGACTCATGCCATTATTATAGAAAATAGTATAGCTGTTATGGATTTTATAGTTGTTTAGATTTTTGGTCAACCTGTTATTATAGCTTCTGAATCAAGGTTTCAAACACTCTATATTTTTATTTCTACACTTATTGCATAAAAAATAAAGAAATATATTGAGCTATTTTGCCAAAATATCATTAATAATAACGTCTCAATTTTATTTTGCCATTACCTACCTCTAAAACATCGTTAATTCTACCCTCTATTAGAACGCCCCCTTAAGTAGTGAGTGTTTTTTGTGATGTGTTTAAAAGATTTTGATTTTAAACACTTGATCATATTTTAAATAAGGATAAAGTGTTTTATAATTATCATCCCAAGGATTTGTACAATTTTTATTTATTCAATTCAACAAAGTTAAATATATTTTGTTATAATTATAGCTTTTAAAACAACAGTTTGTTGTATGTCAAGATTTATCTATGAAAAAAAGAAGTTTTAATTTATTTTAAAAGCACAATTTTTTGACAATAAAGTATATTTTTCTTTTGTTTGAGGGTACTAGGGAACTTGGCTGCTGTTGCCTCCCCTGACAAATCACCAATGGTCTTTCATTGTTACTTATATTTACAGTGCAATATCAACCAATACTCACATGATAATTGTCAATTTATTATAACTGTTTGGGTTAATATCAATAAGTAATTTAAAGAACTGTCGTCACTTTCAATTTCAACCATAACCCACTCAAAAGGTACAAACTGCGGAAGAGGAAATAAAAAACACCACCTTTAATGAAACACAATTTGACATTTTATTACAAATTTATTAAAGGATTTACATTTTTGATATATTCCAACTTTGAGATTGCTATAGTTTTGATTTTTGTTTACATATAAATTAAACTTACACTAGTCTATGTTAAAAAATAAAGTTGGTTTAATATAAAATTTTATAAAACTCTGGTACTAAAATATAATTATAATAGGTACACTTATTAATTTTATAATAAATGGCTTGGTTGGCTATAACTTATAAGGTATGTAGGTAGTAAATAGATTTACAATAAGGCAGTTGCAGCAGCCACATAAACCAAGTCACGTTAAGCCGTTGGTCCATTTCCTTTAAATAATAATCATCATTCTTTGTAATTAGAATACAATATTTTTGAGAACATAGTTTTGCAAGGATTGTACAATTGAATTACAAGTTAGTTATATTTAATTTAAATAATAATTCTTTAGAACAATCATAAAAACCAAGTAGTAAACATAAAATAGTTGTTAATTTACTATCAGGCATTGTGAGGTAATGGGACTCACTTTGCTTTTTATTTTATGACGGTGGTTTTCATTATTTGAATGGTAGTTATCATAATGAGTTACGAAATGTCAAATCAACGTGACACTTTTTAATTGACTCCCAGTTCAACTACAAAATCAAAACAGTAGGCTATAAATTTAGTATGGATATTATAATTATCATAATACTCTTCAATCAAAAAAGTTATTTTGTCCAGGATTCCTAGAGAAATAAAACCATACAGTATGTGATAGTCCCTAAAGAATGACTCAAATGTATTATTTTACTACTATGCTTTAAGTACGAGTACAAAGACCTTAACTCGTTGTACAATGCAACTAAATAGTACAGCCAAGCAGCAATACTTTCTAGTAAGCCACACTTTGATATGTTACAAATCAATTCCTTATGACTTGTAGCCTATTATCAGTAAATATACCAATGTTATGCACCACAGTTTCACTGTAAACAGTCAAGTCACAGAACACCTTTGTTATCTCTGGTCAAGTCCTGATATTATTTCAGCATGTAGCTCATAAAATGTTTTAAGCAGAATACCAAGTTCCCGGTTCTCTTTTCATTGTTGTTTTAACTAGATACTTTGGCAACTTCTTTAATGATTGATGATTGAGTTTAAGTGACACCAAAGTTAAGTTGATAATACTGTTTATGCCTTCTTCGACACTTCATATGACAAAGACCAAAAGCAATCGTCACTGATGCAATCATCAATGCCCACCAAAACCAAAAATTAATATTTTGGGAGAGGCTTTACTGAGCTAGAATACTGCCCCATTCACTATTGAAACATTTTGCTGCAGAGACAAACTTTGTGAACTAATGACGCAGATCACCAGGAGCTTGTAACAAAGAATACTGCTTTGTGGCAACTGCAAATCTTACCCATGGAGGAATTTCTAAATTGTTTGTTCATAAGAAGAAAAACCTAACTTTTGTTCGCTTTTACTTTTTTCCCAGTTGACAATGAGTTGAAGAGATATTGGAGAACAGTGCAGATAACAAACATGCTACGCAACAAACTATTTCACGCTGCTACATTCTACCGTACGTAGCCAGTTACTTCTTTAACTGCATGTGTGCCGTGACTTTTTGAAGACCGAAATTGAAATAGCAGCAACATCTATCTTTTAGGAAATAACACGAACAGATCAACTTTGTTCTATAAATTGGCTCTCTTTTAAACATGTGTAGTTCTTCAATACAACAAACCAGATGCGCGACATTTTTATGGTGCATAAAATTGGTCTGATCAAACCAAAGGAATGTTTTAGAACTGGTGTATTTAAAGAATAAACAATTAAATATCTATGCAAAAGTACCATATAAAACCTTTAAAAACTAATTATAAAAGTACTACAATCTTCGTGGTGTTTTATATTTCAACTAAAGCTCATTAGAGAATACAGTAGTTACTTACATCGTATAACATTAAAATGTAGACTAGTTTATAAATAATTAAGAAATGCATTATAATGTTATCACATAATAACAAAAGTTCAAACAAGTTCCTTGAGTAATAACATCAAACATAACATTTTACTAAACTAGAACATTCAACATTTAATTGAAAACATATGAATTAGAATCTTCACGTTAAACATCTCAATTGCAAAGGAGTATTTGGAGTACAACATGTTGCAAGCTGTTGAACATTAGTATTGCCATTGAATTTACTCACAGAAGTCCAACTCAATTGAGACTCGCTGATTTTACCCCACAATATATCAGCACCAACCCCAAAAGCTTTTGAAGATTTGGTAGTAAATAGAGAAATTATAATGACCAGCTGTCAAAAGTAAACAAGGGCACATCTACAAGCAACAATCCTGAACTACCTGAACACTGAGGCAGTTGGCTACGAAAAGTTCTTCACATTCAGCTGGGCTTCTATCAGTAAACTCAAAGGTATTGCTCAGTCTGTTAAGGACACTTGGCAATGCTACGCGACAGGAATCAACAATTATTAATTACTTTGTATTAGGCCTGTAGATCCTACCGTTGCTGTAAATGTGGATGCGCATTGCGGATACAGCAACGGTAGAATCTACAGGCCTAATACAAGGTAATTAATAATTGAACTTTGGTCCTGCACTGGGTTTCACTTCTAGGAATCAACAGGAGCAAGTTCGTCCCTCGTCTTCCGGTTTATTTTCCAGAGGAAATTTGGACCCGTCTTTTATAGAATCTCTTCCGTTTTGACTCATCCTGTCGTTTTGTAGAATCTGCAATCAAGGTTTATACATAAAGAAGATATCCAACTTTTGAGAGTAAAAATGGAATTGTAAGGGCATGTTTGACAAGTTAGAGTCAGTTGAAAATTGGCACATAACATGAAATGAACAAATAGATAAACAACTGTTTAAAATTGAACCAATTAGATATCACTAAGTTCAGAACTCTTCGGTCTATGACACTTTCATTATTTTATTATTTATTTTACAATTTTATAAAAGAGGTTAAATTTTTTATAATATAAACTTTATTAAAACTTGTGAGCCTTGGTCAGATCGTATTGCTGAGAAGCAATGGGATTTGATCCACACCATTCTGATTTTCATGATAACTGCTGCCAGTAAAACTTAACTGTTATTCTGTCAAGCAACACTCAAAGAACAAATACAAACAAGCATTGGAGGTGGATTTGAAAATGTATAATTATTCTGTTCTTGGTGGAGTTGGACATTTCAATACTTCAGAGAATTTCAGAGGACAGTTAACCATTGGAAAACATCTGGTACTTGAGAGGTTCCACTAATTTTAAGGATGTCTGTCCCATTTTAAGTAAAATCTTTCTAGACACGTTATTTTTGGTTTTTGCAAAGATAATGTTATGTTAACTAGATTGCATATAGATGCCACAAGGTTGAGACAACAAATTCAACATAGTTCGGCAGCCCAAGCATAGATAGCACTGCCATTTCCCGCTGTCTTTCTCCTCATCCGGCTTCACATGCTCGAAATTGTCGGATTTCAATTACTTAAATGTGACCAAATCGTGCGATTTTCGAGAGCGAACAAACTTGCGTGTGTGTTAGCGGCTCTACTTGAGACTCTTAAAAGAATTCCGTCTTGTGCTTGGGCTGCCGCAACTATTTTGATTTTCCTGCCTCAGCCATGTGGCATCTATGCGCAATCTACTTACCATAACATTATCTTTGGTTTTTCATAAGATGATAAGATTGAAACATATGAAATTAAAATTGTTTTATCATAGGATGGTTTTGACAGGGTAAGCTGCACTGCTTTAAAGTGTGACCTTTTTTTAGAGTACACTTCATAAATGCTACAGCTTGTGCGCTCAAATTTGACAAAATGTTTGTACACCATCTTCAAACCATATAAAGTACAGTAGAGTTTTGCTAATTAAACAAATAGATTGAGCTTTTGTGATCATTATTGAGTGTGTAACCATAAGCGTGACGATGGCATATGGTGGGAGTAACTGTGACTCTCTCAAGCCATGATTCAGTCCGTTATCAATTTAGATAACTCAAGATAAATATCAAGGAGATAGATCAAGAAAAGTTGCTCATGTTCCTGAAAAATGTCATGTACCTCTTGCAATTGGCATTGCTTCAATATACTGCAAGAGGGTAGAATGTGGACTAAGCTTCAATTGTTGCATTGCGGTTGAGTCTCCGTTTCCGAACCACAGGAGGTCTGCTGTGAGGGCTCTAGCTAGCTGTGTCTCTACTACTCAAACTTTGCTTTGAGACACAGACCACTGTTAGAGGGTGTTTTAAAGTGAATATGGGATGATGGTGAGTGTTTTGTTGGATGATGAGATTAGTCTTATTACAAAATAGGGCTGACTGTTTCCAGATTGGGTCATTAACTGAATAGCTCCGCCGAACAACGTTGCAAGCGACACATTTTTCGATTCTGAGTTATTAACGAAACAATGTTGCAAGCGACATTCTCTACTGCAAGGTATATTTCTTGTTATAAAATATGAAGTTTGGCAGCACTGACAGCCTGTTGAATCAGCTGGTATCTGGCCGGCGCAACCAGAACAACGTTGCAACCGCCAACATGTCGACCCCGCCGGGAGTCTGCCTGTCGCGCGGCGACGAGAAAAGATTGAATAGTGGTAGAAAAAGAAAAGTTAATGTGTCTAGCTGAAGGGATAAGTCTCGCAAGAAGGCCAGGGATGCTGGACAACCTTATATTTCAAAAAGGGAGCGGCCTGTACCAGGAAAACTTGCACCCGAAGAGGTAAGAAGAACAACGTTGCAACCGACTTCAAAAACTTAGACACTATATTGGAATCTATTGGCACCTTCAGCATCACTAAACATGTATGGTATCAAGTAACAAAGGATGAACCAGGGACATTGAGGGGTCGGACTTCGCACAATGACAGCGTCCTGCAACTGTGGAAAATACACTTCTTGACTAAACGCATGGGTAAAAACAACGACAGACGACGTGCCCCTGTGCGAATTCAAAACTTTCCTCCGTTGTACGACAATAGCCTACATTGGCTATTGCAGCAGCTAAAAAAGGTCCTCATGGGTATGAGCAGATACATTCCGGGGGAGCACGTTGAGTTTAACAAAACATCCAAGCAAAAAGCTCGTTAAATAGTGTAATAACTCGGTTTAATATTGAGATATAACAAATAATTTTCGTGTGTAAAAACTACTAATGGTAAACTAAAAGTACAAATTAAAAACAATCTTGAAGCAAATATAGTATAAAAAAATAGTTTTTCTTTTGTCCTGAACATTTTGAGTTTTGTTGCTTGCAACGTTGTTCGGCGGAGCTATTCAACTAATAGCTCAACACCAATGGAATGGACCAACAGCTTAACGTGACTTCCGAACCATACCCTGCTTGTCTCAGATTGATGGCACAGTCAGTATGGCTTCACACAACGTAAGTGAAAGGCAATCTACAGCAATGGCAGGTTGAGAGGATACGGGAAAATTGTTATCCACTTAAGTTTGAATAATTAAAAAAAAACCTTATGTAATAATATTTCAAACTCAAATTTTCTACCATCCACAACTACATACTTCAAACAAAGAGCCTTTTTGTGTTTTCAACTGTACAGAAAATAATACTATTCCCGAAACATAATGCTATCAATCACATGCGGGCAGTAAGTACTGTATCGTAAGCTTCCCGCCACAAATGTCTCAAGCCTTTTGCAAGGTGAAAGAGGAAGAAAGCCCTGGTGGGGAACCCTGTCAGCAGACCTAGCCAAACGCGGTTGACTTTTTCTCATAAATTTAGTTCCGTAACCTGTTTGGATTAGCCTGATTTCCAGACTATCGAGACTTTACTGTATTAAAAACTCTGTACTCTGTATAAAAGAGTTAAGAGATGGTATTACTATTATGTCTTGTGACCAAATTTTGCAGTTTCCGACAAAACTGCTGACAGTGCATGTAAGTTGAATTAGGTAAGCTGGTGGGCCAACTAACCTTAAATGTCTGCTTTGGTTCTGAAAATTGAACATTACCTGTGATACTAAACTCCTGGCAGCATCATCGATGTTGATATTTTCCTTGGCAGATGTTTCAAACCAAGCTGAGAAATTGTTTTCTTTACAATATTCGTCCATCTTCGAAGGGGTGTTTACTAACCCTTCCTTCTGTTGGTCACACTGAAAATAAAATTTAATTGTAAAAACACCAATGGAGTAGATACAGTTAAATACTTATGAACATTTGAGATAAAACCAGGGATATCTAGAAGGAATGATCTATATTATGTACTTGTGAGGGGATAGATCAATTGAGCCCAAATTACGAGGGTCGTTCGGAAAGTAATACCCGTTTTCCAATAAAACGAAGAAAACCAAAATTTTTAACGAAACTTTGTATTTTACATTTTTATATCTTAACCTACTTTTCTACATAATTTCCTTGCAAATCCAAGCATTTATTATACTTTGTTATAAGCTTTTGAATACCTATGTCGTAGTTCTTTGCCGCCAATCCATTGAAATAAGCCAGTACCATTTCTTTGACTTCGTCATCATCCTCAAAACGTTTCCCACCCAAAAACTCTTTAAGTTTTGTGAACAAATGATAGTCACTAGGAGCTAGGTCTGGGCTGTACGGAGGATGGTCGAGAACATCCCATCGGAAGTGGTTGAGTAACAGCTTCGTCTTATCAGCTGCATGAGGTCGTGCATTATGCAAAAAGGCAACACCAGCAGCGGATAACATTCCACGTCTTCGATTCTGGATTGCACGTCTTGTCTCACAGTAAGCATCCGAATTTATGCTGGTTCCTCTTAGCATGAACTCAACAAGCAATACACCACAGCGATCCCAAAAAACTAAACCATGAGCTTATGAGTCGAGATTGTTGTTTTGAACTTTTTTGGCTTACTAGGAGAATTGGCATGATGCCATACCATAGACTGGCGTTTGGTTTCAGGAGTAGCATACGACACTCATGCTTCGTCCCCAGTGACAATATGACTGAGAAACTCATCTCCATCATTTGAATAGCGTTCCAAAAAGCTTAGCGCTGCAGCCATTCGTTTTAATTTGTGATTATCAATAAGCATGCGCGGAACCCACTTAGCACAAATTTTACGGTACTTGAGGTGTTCTGTGAGGACTTCTTAATGATAGTGAGTGAATCATTTGGGAAATTTACACTAATTTCATAAGTCCGATTTTTTTGCACAAACGCATCAACAGTTTCAACAAGCCTAACCGTGATGACACTCAGGTGGCTGCTTCGCTCCTCATCGTGAACATTTTCTCTCCCTTCATTGAAATTTCGGCACCAACGTCGCACAGTTGACTCGTCCGTCACTTCACTATATACAGATTTAATTTTGCGGTATATTTCACTTGGGCGCATGTTTTTTGCATTCAGAAATTGAATAACTTATCTCAATTCACAACTGGCGGCGTTATTGATTTTCTTCTCCATTTTGTATGTTTACAAACACGGTAATAAGAGTTGTATTGAAACGAAATTCAGTAAACAGCTGACCAATGAGATTCTAAAACCAGCTGACTTTAATTCAATCATCTGTCAACACATAGACAACACAGAGATTAAAACAGGTACTACTTTCCGAACGACCCTCGTATTTGTATTATATTTTATTTTGTCAGTTTCCAATAATTAATTGTTCATCAACTAATTCAAAACCTACTACCACTGATAAGAAACAACCCCTAAACTCACAAACTATAATAAATATAACCATTCAAAATTGAATTTAAACACAACTTTCCATGAATTCTCTTATCGTATTTGTATAGGACAAATGAATCAATAAGAATTTCTTAAGCTCACACTTAAATGGGGTCCTTCCTTGAAAATCTAGACAGTATTTATTTCAATGCAATCACAGAAGTAGTTAGGCAACTTGAAATCAGCTCTTCACAGCATCAAAATCAATTATTGGTTTAAAACTTACTATTTACTAATACGAGCAGATGTGCAGCTGACAGAAAACAGATTCTCACTGAGGCATACAGTTTCTGAAAACTTTCTGAATGTTTCTAGTAGGACTGGGTCATGACCCTCCCCACATGGCCCTTGATGAGGACCCCAACACAGCCCTTATGGGATTTAATGTGTATACAGTAGAATTCATTTCAAAGAAATGTTGTTTGATTGTACAGCAAAACAAAAAACAAATCAAATTGTGCTATTCCCAAAGAAAAAAAACTATACTATTTTGTAATAATATTCTAGCCAAATAAGTAATAAATATAAAAAGTTCAGATGCAATGCTTACAACGGCGGAAGTAACCGTGACTCTCACAAGATAGTTAAACACGAAAAAGCCTCAATCTGGTTTGCTCTCGGGCGACTCGGTTTCCCCCCTCCCTACGTATATGACCAGTAATTCAAACCAACACTAATTAAAACTCTCATTTTGGTTGAAAAGTATCAAGCTGCAGTGATTACCTTATTAGCGAGCAGTACACAAGGGATTGGACTGCCGTCGGCTAGTTGCACCTTGGAATCCAAGTCCTGCTTCCACTTGAGGACTGCATCGAACGTTGCGGATCTGGTCACATCGAACACAATGAACGCTCCGACAGCTTCCTTGTAGTACACCCGAGTCATGTTTCCGAACCTCTCTTGACCTGCAAGTGATACACACAGATATGAGATATGAGCTTAGACAAGTAACTTTAAGGTGAATTTATAATCTAAAATTGTACAGGAAAAATGTTTCTGGTATGAAATTAAAATCCTACTCCTCCGTAATGTTTTCAGCCTCCTTTAATAATATTGTCTACGGCACTGTAAATATGTTGTGTCTACTTCAACAAGAATAGTTCAAGTCTGATTCTCCTAACAAAAGGAAGGAGGTAAATACAATACATCTATCGAGACGTTACATTAGTTGACTTGAGACATCAATTACTCTGAGAGGGTGTTACTTATGTTGAATATGGGAGGAATGGTGAGTGTGATGAGTGTTTTAAGCTGCAGTCTTGCTACAAACTAGGGCAGACTGTTCCCCAGATTGGGTCTAATTAATCTTGGTACATTTACTAATAGCCCAACGGCAAATCAGTGGTCTGGAACTTAGTTTGGAACTGGCTTTAAGCGTAATTTAGAGGAGAGTCTTGCCTAGTTTTTCAATGGTAGAAGGTAGATTTAAATAATTACATCTCATGATTTTGATTAATTATTACATGCGCATTTGGCTTCACATTCCTTAGAAGCCAAAAAAGCATTTGGATCTTTCCTAAATTCTGGGACTAGGTCACTGGGTGTAGGTGGCACCCCAAAATAATCATTTTTGTAAAGCTGTAAGTTTTAATGAAGATTTGTTTTATTTGAAATAAGCACCATATTATTTTGAAATTATACATTATTTTTTATTGAAATAAGCTGTACCAACTTCAATTAGTTTTTATTGTCATAAAGATCCAAATCTCAATTTGCACTGAATCTTTATAAACATAGAGTAAATGATTTTCAAATTACAAGGAAGTCACAGATTACAGGAAGTCAACAGAAATCAATAAAATAGGGAGTAGTGTTATGAAGTTTAGTCTTCAAATCCACCACCAAAAGCGGTTGCCATAATGTGCAAAGAGCGAAGTGGGGCCGGACGAGTTCTTTGTAGTGAGGTGTTATATGGCAACCGCGTTTGGTGATGGATTTGGAAGATTGGTGAACTTTAAATTATTTATTGGGACAGTTTATCTTTTGAACAGAACGTAGGTAACAAGTACTGACCAGCAATGTCCCAGAGCTGGAGACGGATGATGGTGTTGGAGTCCCAGTTGAGTACCTTGAGAGCAAAGTCCACACCGATGGTGGCTCGGTAGTGTTGGGAGAAGAACTGATGTACATAGCGCTTGATGATGGAGGTCTTGCCAGTGCCGAGCTCACCGATCACCAGGATCTTGTAGAGGCACTCTCGCTTGTCTGCCTGTTGACTCTGGAACAGTTCAATACCTAGGCTATAATCAGGATTCAGGAGAGGCAAGCAACCGTGGTGCATCATTATTAGTAAGTTTGTTTTAACAAAAATAGCACAGTAGTTTAGTAATTACAGGTGGTATTTAAAAACCACCAGATTTACCCAGATCAAATGAAAGGAGTGTGCTCGAGCAATGTTGTAACGATGGAAGGTTTTGGGAACCCAACCCAATTTATACTCTAAACTATCATCAAATTAAAAAGGTTAAATTAGCTTCTGTCTTCAAATTTTCCCAGGGGATGACTCCTTTCTTCATTCTTCCTGGGAGTAACACCATCCTGGTTACCCCTATAGACAATGTCTGCCCCTATCACCCCATCTTGTTTGAGATTCTGTCGGAGCACTATTTTCTGACTTTTCTGAACTGATGAAACTTGCACTTGCATTTCCTGGTTTTTTATTCCGTTTATTTTTCTTTCTTCCTTCAACTTCATCGATTGCGGGAAACTCGCTGTTTAAATTCGATTCTTTACTCAAACCTGTATTTAATGATTTCTTATCTGAACCATCTTTCACATCTGACGCTGGGTTGGTGGGAGAAATTTGTTTTTCGGTCGGTTTGAGTTGGTTATTTCTAGAAGAACCTGAGGTTTTTGGTTTTGTAGAGGGGGATTTGGGTGGTTTGACTAGAGTTTCAGCTTTGATAAACTCCACGGATACGTCTACGTCTCTGTCTTGCTTCGGTGGAATGACGGTCTGTGCGAAGTGTTGTGTCTTGGCCACTAAGCCCAGGGGCTCCGAGGGGGTTCTGGGACTGCTGGCAGTCACTGTCAGGTCAGGGTCAGAGTTGGACACATAACCTTCCTCCGTGATCTGGCTCGGAGGTCTGCTACTGCTCTCCCCTCGACTCCTACTCACACGTCCACTGTCGGGAGACTCCATGCTCAACTCGGTGTTTCTGTCCAAGGTGGATGACTTCTTCGGAGTGTCCAAGTCACTGGTGGACAGGTTGCTCTCGCTGGTGGACACCGACTTGTACACCGCCTTGGCGTAGGACCGGGTAGGACTCACAGACGACGGTTGATACCCTACAAACGGAGTGCTGATCGCTTCTACACTGAGTCTTTTAGTTAAACTTTTCAACCCTTTAGTGGGAGATTTCTCTCTCGTCCCTTCTGTAGACGACGCAGTTACCTCACTACTACCACCACTACCACTTTCCTTAAATTTCTTACTCTTTTTAACTTTCTTCTGTTCACTGCTTTCGGTAGGCTCTGCAAAGGTGGGTTTAGAACCGGTACTCATTTTCCTTCCTATCGACTTTATACCACTTTTTAGTTTAGACCAAGGTTTTTTCTTGGACGATTTCGACAGTTGGCTAGCGGCGGTGCTGGTGGATGCCAAGGAGCTTGTGTCGGGATCACGGTTCGAGTTTTCCGGATCAGATGACGTATAAGACATGACAAACTTTAAGCTAGAAGGGAAAGCCTCGCTTTGGATTCCATCCCGGCAAAAGTAGCTTGCGTGGAGGGAATCGATAGCCTATGTTACGTAACGTGCACAACTGCAGATCCTATTCTACTTCTACGCAGTGCAGTTTATGAGAGCGATGAAAATGTCGGTTACCAAATACAGTTTTAGGTATATTAGTTTTAAATCTTTCGTTTGTTAGTATAACACCTAATATTTGTAAGCGTTCCTTATATTATGTGCTCGACTAGATTTTATTCGCTAGTGGAAAAGTAAAGCTAAAACTGTCGAAATAAAGAAAATACTAAAATATATCCAATAATCTAGCGTGTTTAAGCGTGCAATGAAAGTGCAACTCGATTACGCTCAGCCGAAACTTAATTAACAACCTTAACAACACAATCAGCAAACACAACAACACAACAAGTAGATTCTCAGGAGCCACTGTCACTAAACAACAACAATCACACGCACTAAACAACAACAACAATGAGTAACAATAGATAAGAACGCACAGAGCAAGTTGGCGCGCTCGACTAACGCAGTGCACAGGTCGGTTACATAACCTGAGCAGAGGGTGAGGGTGGGGAGGGGTACCTGACTTGACACTGACCAAAACCTGGGCTCGATCAGCTGGTAAACCGACCACAGAACACTCAGTCCCAACTCACTCAGGCCAGTTCTGAATAAACTTGCATATTTCTCTGTTTTTTGTAACAATTACGTAACCACGAGCGGGTTACGTAACTTTGATACGTTGTTTACGATTCCTGCAGAAGAAGCCATTCTGAAGTCACCGATTTATATATGTATTGGCATTGTGTACTGTTATGAGGCGGCCGGATAGAGCCCAAGCGGCGGTTAAATGGGATAGGAATTTTAACATTTGAGGGGGAAATGTTGCAAACGATATTTTAGGTAGGTTAATGAACTAAAGCATGGACAGTTTTTCTCTGGAAGCTCATAGAGAGTCTTGGCAGCTCCTGCTGTATGGAAACACGGCAAATTTGAGTTTAGTCATAAAATATAGTTTTAATTAATGAATTTCGAGTACTATGTTAAAAAATCAAGCTTTTTGTTCAAAAATACAGAATTTATTTGACGACAAAACTAAAAGTTTGAGTGTTTATATGCATCAGCATCAATAGATCTATGCTTCCAGAGAAAATGTTCCCACATTGAAAACGTCCTTGGTAGTGTTTTACTTCATGTTACGCGCAGTTCTCAGATTAGATCCGCGGCCGCTCTATCCAGCTACCCCTTAATATGAAGGAGTTAGTTAGAAACCTGGTTGCTCTGAATATATAGAACAGGTCTCCATACAAAGCAGGGGTGTAGTGGTGCGGGAAAACGTGGGAACGCCGTTCCCACACTAAAAAAATACTTTTCAATTTTTCATGACTTTTTAAAAGTTTTAAACAATTTCGGGGGGAAGGTTTCCGGATTTCCCCTTTCCCTAGGTGTTTCATACTCCTTAATCTGCTTCGTTAAGTGCCTAGGTACCATACAATTACATTAATATTTATGATAACCCAGATTAAATTTTGCGTTCCCACTCTGCCAAATTTACCACTACACCAATGATACAAAGCTAGGATTCGGTTGATCGGGGCTAAAGAATGGCCCTGGTAGATTGTATATACTGTACCAGCACCAGCTGTGAACTTGAGCTACGTTAATCTACTTGACAAACAGATAATATTAAAATCGTCATCTAGACACTCGTACAAACTCCTAGTGGAAAGTTTCAAATGCTTCGCTAAGGCCACAATTTGAATACTTCACAAATTGGATATTTGAAACAGTTGTTTCAATCATTTTATCATCTAGATAAAAACAACTTCTTAATTACATAGTTTTAATACATCGGAAACCTCCGTCAGTCAGAGCTGCCCTTTTTGTTTTAAAACAAAATTAGCCTTAAATTTTCTTGTAATAAAAGTGCATTGATGTGATACTTCTTTTGTAGGCAACAGGAAGAACCGGTCTACTCGTATGTAGCCACAATCAAATGAATTTCCAATTTTGTCGAAAGAAATTGTCACAGTTTTGTTGAAATTTAAAGCTAAGATCAATACTAAAGCCAAGAATCGTACAGAAGATCTCGAGTGGTTTAGATAAGGGAAACATTAAAGTGTTATCATCTTTATTGTACAGCCTTATATCTTCTTCATGACTGGAATGATACAGTAGCTCTAGAGTGTATAGAGAGAAGTGTAGTCTATAGTTAGGCGTAGTCTTCTGAACGGATCTCTTATATAACCACCGACATGCCGCACCTTGATCCTTTTAGAGCGCAATAACGTTAATAATTCATAGAATGTCGTAAAACAACTATCTTCAACCAGTAGCGCGGTGGAACAATGTTAGACTTCTTTGATTATTAGACTTAACAGTAATGCTTGAGTCATGGCTAACATTTCTGAAATGTGAAATTGTACGATTAACGTTGCTGGTGTCATGTCAGGTTAAGAGTGAACAGTACCTGTCGACCATTTTGTTTTAGTCTCATAAGAACAATGTAAAAACAAGCATTTTCTTACCACACCTCAGGCTTAGAGTTTCATCAGATCTGTATGAAATTAGTTTCATTAGAAAGATGACAATGTATTGCAGTAACTTCGTTGACCACTTTTAAGACAATTCAACTAGTTTCATATAATAAAACAAAAAATTCAAATACAACTTTTTTTAATTTTTGGATTTATGGTTGGAGATATGGTTTTATGAGTGAGAAAATGGAAATTCGTCTCAGCGGAGCAACTAAAACCGTTAACACACTTTAAAACGATTTTGATTTTATAGAAATCCGATGGAAACTGTAAGAGTGAAGTGTGTAAGAAAATGCAGGTTTTTACATTGCTCTTACGGAGCGAAATTCAAGGTCACATTCACTACTGCGCACTCTTAATGGTATGGAATGAGTCTTAGCAAAAAGTGCTGTCGGACAAAGTGCTGGGCAAAGGTCAGCTAACAAAATAAATCGTATGCACTAAGTGTCCGTTACAAATGTTTGGATACAGTTGTTCAATTACTCACAATAGTTCATATTATTTTGTCATCCCTCGACTTATAATCCAGTACTCGAACCTCAGACCCATAACTAACGTATAATTACGTCAGAATCAGGCTGATAAACGTAAAATATTGTGCGAGGAGAAATCCTAAGTAAGTTCTAGTGTTGGCGATAAATAGTTCAATATACAGGGTGGTCCAAAAAAGGTACTTCTCATTTTATGGTAACTTTGGTAAGTATTTCTTTTATTAGCTGTACAAAACTTACTTTATCTTAAAACTTAAGGCTCAACACATTTCCGCTATTGAGTATAACACATTCCATACGTCTTAACTTGTTTGCAACCATTCTTGAACATTCTCGAGGAGTGATATTCATTAGAACTGATGTTATGTTTTGCTTCAGATTATCAATACTTTGAGGTGGTTATTACAGACATTTTCCATCGGTTTTGAGAGAATAAAAAGTACTTTGCACATGAAAATGATGCGATGAACTGGAATGAGGCTGGCATAATAGTCGGGAACTGGACTTTTTCAAAAGAAAAGTTATTGGTGCCTTGAACATAAAACTAGCAGACCGTCCAATCAGTCAAGCTTCAGTTGAATTAAAGGCCTCTCTGGCTGCCTCATATTGAAAATGAACTGAAAAGCTCGAGGATAATCATAACTTTCATCCTGTCCCCCAGCAGGAAGTATCATTCACAGCATCATAACACGGTATTAAGGACTCAAAACAGGCTACATAATACCTAACTACTGTAAGACGCCCACACATGTATGAGTTTCTCGAAATTCATAAACTTAACGATCAGCTTGGCCTGTAATCAGTTTTCGTGACTCACTGCGTAGGAATTTGTCTAAGATTTGGTTAGTTATATTGACTCCTTTGTAAGGAACCCCTGACTCATTCATCATAACTCTTAAGAATTTCTCTTCCATTGGTTGTGCATACATTAGGTATTTTGAGTTCTCTGTTACAGTTGGTCAGTCAGTGTGCAGTAGTCACTTGCTTGATCTCCTAGCCAGACTCCTAAACTACGAGATGAAACTACTCTATAAATCAATAGTAGGTAGTAACTACAGCTTAACACGTTATTACGGGAGAATTGACTGTTGAACGTTTTGGTTTGTTAAAACTAACATGAATATTACAGTGCTACTGCCAAAAATTATTTGTATCGAATTTTCTTTGGAAAAATTAGATATTTATGTCGTAAGACCTAGGACCGAGACCGTGAAGTGAGAACCAATCTTGACCCTCATAACCAAGTAAGCCAACATCAAAATTAACGATGTTGTGCTTTATTGTTTTAACTGCATGTTGTTTTAACTTCATACTGAAGACGGGTTAAAAACCTGCAATATTTCATACCATTAGTTTCTAATTTTATTTATTTATTTTGAGTACATACGCATAAATATGTCAGCCTGGTTTATTTGAGTCAGTACAGCGTTTAACCATGTGTTGATTGCATTGTGGGTTATTTGCACAACTATGAAGGTTGCAATTAAGTAGGGCAATTAATTATTGATAGCAGAGTAAGTGCATCGGACCAGAACAGAGGCGCACATTCACACAACAGTTGTACCACAGAGTTGAAAATCAGCTGTTCCTCGCCTCGTATCAGCTCATTCAGCTGTGTGTTGTGTATCAACACTTCATACGTCACAAAACATACAGGGCTCATAATAAATGAGACAATCTGGGGAACAGTCAGCCCTCGTTTGTAATAAGACTACATACATCGCATCATCCATCAAATCACCCACCACTCTCACCATTTTACCCATATTCTCCGTAAATACCTATAAGAGTGGTCGGGGTCTCAAAGCAAAGTATCACGAGAGGTCGTCAATTTATTGGATGGCCACACACGGGAGGCCATGATATGGTCTAATTTGGTATTCCTGGACTTAAGCCCACGGACAATTTGATTGTGTTTTTACGTAGAAATGGTCTGGTAGGTCAGTGAAGTGACGCTTGTATTGCGCTGAGGACAGCTGTTGAAGTCTGAAGGAAGCTGTTGACCACCAGACCAGACAGTCTCCGGTATCGATATCAGTATCACTTATCAGTAGATATCAGTATCAGTTGGAGTAGGTCAGGTCACATGTCTGGTGATTGATCAGGACAAGACAACATGCAGGCGCAGTCTTTGGTGCCTTGTGGCTTTTAGTAATTGAGTTATGTTATGTAAAGTTGATACAACCTGTACACCACTACATTCAAATAGCAGAAATCCTGCATGTTTACTTGAGGACGACGCTTTTAGCTTGTGTATTCATAAGCAATTGTGATCAAGTGGTCTAACTCACTGCTTCTAGAAATAGTAATAATCTGCCTACTTTATAAATAAACTTGTTTATTTTGCATTTGTATTAGACCCACACGGTGATTTGCGTTTAGACTTTTGGTACGATTACGAATGGGTACATAACTGCAAAGACATCGAATGCAAAGATATGTGTCCTCACGGGTCGTGCTTCAAAAATGTAAAGTCAATTTTTAACATACCATAGGATCTCTTAAGTTATGTTCTCTATTATTTGGCAAAACTAAATGTTTAAATATTTCGTAATGACTTCAAGCCCTTGAATAAAATTCAAATAGCTTTTTTCATGGAGAAATACGAGGAAATTCGTTGATGAAAAGCTGCACGAAGAAGTAACAAAATAGTTGAAGAAACAAGCGGCAGAATTTTATGACGAAGGAATTTCAAAGCTCGTCCATCGGTATGATAAGTGCCTAAATTTGTGTGGCGATTATGTAGAAAAGTAGTATTTTTAGTGTGGCTTTCAAATATTCCTATTCTTCGTAACTTTTTATTCCAAAACGTAATTTACTTTCTGGATAGCCCTCGTATTAAAAACGCAGCTGATTGCACATAGACAATGAGCAACAGATGATTCCTCGCACAACCCATGGGTGGCGGCACTGTGCAGAACTTCACCTATGTTTCCGGTCAACTGAGTGTTGAAAGCAACCGTCCGCACTTCCGGAACACGAACAGAATACAGACAGACAGTGAACGTGAAGCATACGACCCGCAGACCCAAAAGATGTTAGAAAACTAATATCACCGTAGACCGGTGATGTAAGTTATGAATCGTCCTGTCACAGAGAATAGAGTTTTGTCTTGAACATATAACTCCATGGGGCATAGACTAAATCAATACCCTTGTATTTGTACAGTTTGACATCATCGTTCTTCTGCTACTCAATAGGAACCACGTGAAACTTGAGATTGTTCTCTCTCCTACTTAATCACAGGGCTTTTGACTTATTAGATTTTATTTCTTCGATGTCCTCCGAGGTTAGGTCATTAACTAATAACCCAACGACCAATTGAAAAGGACCAACGTTTTAACGTGACTTCCGAACTACGGGGAACATCGTGAAAAGGTCATTACTGCAGCGCGGGAGTTGACCCTTGGCTGATTTGGTGCGATGCGCACTATACCACTGACCTATGACCAATGTTGCTGGCAAAACTCCCTCTCATCTGAAACACGTGTCCTGCGTCGTCACGGTCGATTGAGCAGTCGTGTACTCCACTGGTCCAACTTTCTGTACGGTTGGGTGGTTCAGTGGTTTTACTGGTTAGTGGTGATTGACTGGATCCTATTTCAGGCTACCTAGGACAAGAGCGGTCGAGACGTTTCCGAAATTGTAAGATCTCCTAAAGATGCGTTATTGTATGGATAAAAACAAGTTACAACTTGTAGGTACAAAATAATAATGAGCTACCCTCCTTTGGTTTCATCAACGTCAATCACACGAAACAAGGTGCTGAGTTGTTATTGTCACATGATGCGAGATTGAAACTTAGAAGTAAGAAGCCTGACAGGAGGAGGTTTAGTAGTTAGGCCATTGACAGCAGTCTCTAGTCTCTACTTGTGAGGTTTCTCTCAATCAATTCTCTACTAGAAACAACTCGAGACTTGTTTATTAACCTCGAAGAGAATTACGTATCATTGACAATCCATCCACTTGTGTTTCGTGGTCATAACGTTGTCTCGTGAAATAAGACATATTTTAGCTTTATTGTTGGCATATTGTCAGTTTAATTCTCAGCCACAGTCAGCCTCAGCCATATATGGTACTACATTGAACTAGGGGAATTCATAAAGAATACGATGCAATACTTAATAATTTACTTTAAACTAGGTACGGTACTTAGGTGAATCTGTCAATCTGATCAGTGTTTGAGATGTATCTAGTTAGAAAAATAGGGTCGCCTGTTCCCCAGATTGGGTTATAGTCCCATGACCAATGACATCGGACCGGCGATTACGTCCGAACTACGCCATCATGAATTTGTTGTTACGTGTATTATTACTAGTAAATAAACACTACTGACTTTTTAAATTGCAATAAAATTAAAATTCATTTTTAATGAGCGAAATAACTCCGTTATAACAGGTTATTGCAACAAATTAAAATGGTTTCCATACAAAAAAACCACAGCTGGCAACCAGTCCTGAAAAATTATTTTTGATAGTGTCAAATCCAGTTACAACATTGATTATAGTTCGCATCTCCGCTCCAACGGTCGGGTCGGCTGGCAGCCCAGTGACCAATAGGATAGCAGACAGCAAGTATCTCAGTTTCAGCCAATCAGTGACTAAAGATGGTACTCCACAGTGAGACCGAAATATCACAAGCTAATTATTATAATGTGTGAACCGGAAGAACTAGATTATAGATTGCCACAGTTGAATTTTGAATACCTAACATATAGTCTACTATGTAGTCTCGGTTTCTCGGTAATGATTGTTGTGCACTTGTGCAGAGTGCCAGTACTGTTTTGCATGTAACCAGAGAGGGCTGGGCTGTATCATGTAACATGTCGGCTATGTTGCGGCATGTCCAAGTGTAACCAAAGCACTCGACATGCCGATAAGGCTTCGGACCTGGTGGTGAGTGCGGAGTTGTCTCCCAAACAAGCGGCTTGGAAACTACAAGATCCTCGCCTTGCAGCTCATTCTTAAAATCGTCCAAGTAACCAAATATGTATATTTTAATTATTACAGGAAACTATTAAAAGTCCAAATGTATATTCTTGACTCTAAAACCTATTTCGGTACAAGAATTGCGATTACTAAAGAATCAAAACATATTTTATCTAATCCACATGTTAGGTTCTGTAGGTTCTGTTTTCTAATAATGCCCTGTTACAAAATCAGCGTATTAAATCTTTTAGTTTTAGAATCAAAATGTCCTCCAAAACTCCTGACCATTTAGCACATTTTCCGAGGGAGAGCCCACGGCACGGACCCCTCTTTGGACTTGGGGTCTACGTGAACTGAACTCACACCTAAAGCGATTGAGGCTCCGAATTCCAGTGAACATCAGTGAGCAATTATGCTTCACCTCACCTTTAACAGCATCCTGTCAGCTATCCGGTACTGACTGTGAAACACTCACGAAAGTTGGTCAAAGTGTTCGTCCTTATCTAAGCCAAAGAAGTCAGATTCCGTAAGAACTCTTGGTCAATCATTAGACAGTTGACTATTTGAAAGTATCAAAGGTGTTTTGTTCCCAGCGGAATTTGCATCTAACAGACGGTGTAACAACAAATCCATCGAATCTTTGCACATTTGGAAAATGTACCAGCACGATGTTTTACCTTAAAATCATAATCAAATTGTACATTAATACAGTCTAAATGATTAAAACTAATACCGATGCTAACTAACTTTGTACAAGAGTAAATATCTATAAATATCAGAAAGTATGTACTAAATTATTCACAAACTTGAGATCACGTACAATTAATACAAAATACAAAAGTATATTTTATTTAAATCCACATGTTAGGTTTTATTGTAGTTCAACATGTTTCTGGTATGTGTTTATCTAATAATGCACTTCTGTTATTAACAAAAATCAGCGTATTAAATCTTTTATTTTTAGAAATTGTTTCTGATCAATCTACAAAAATCAACTCCTGACCATTTAGCACATTTTCCGAGGAGAGCTCATCACGGCACGGACCTCCTCTTTGGGTTGGTACTACTCTACACCCTCAGGCCCCCGGTTCTTCACGCTTAAAAGTGACCTCACGGTCCCAAACCCCCCTTCCCATTCCAAAATCCTGGCTACGGTCCTACCATTCAACAACTATCGCGTTACTCCGAAACAAGACAGCCGTTGTATACAATACTAGAGTTGCTGAATGCTGATGATACTGCAGTCAAGAGGGGTGGAGGGAAGGAGGTGAAGAAACATCGTGTCTAATCGAGTCAATATTGATAACGGCGAGTGGCCACGTCATGTTCTACTTATCATATCATCAACAGCTATAAAGTATAAATACAGTTGTAAACAATACGTCTCTGTAGTGTATCAGGGGCTTAACATCGAGACACTCAAGATAATACTCTCACATACTTGGTGATGAACTGTACTTGAGTATAGTCTACACATGGTTTAATTGCTGCGACATGAGGAAACAGTCTGGGACCGAGGCTATCTCCGATCCAGGGGATTGACGAACGTTGATAATACATCCAATATAGATAATGGCTTATTGCAACAGTAGTTAGAAAGCTTCCGTACATATAGCATAGTTTAATTGATTTACATTGTAAGCATATTTGTATGGAACAGAATGGAATCAGCTGATAACACCCGAAGCAGTTCTCATGTTTAAAGGCATTGGCCGAAGATACTCGAAGCCCCCTTACACCCAATTTACCCTAATACGTTTTTTTATTATTTTCGAATAAACAAAATGCATAAATAAAATGGTAGACAATAAACATGAATTTGTATTGTGTCCAGTGTCAACAAAGTTAAGATGATATGAGTTAGTTCCTTTATCATCACCGTCATTCATGTACCAACAATAGGTGCCATGCTGGGTGCTCCGGCAACCACAGTTAGGATATTGACGTAAAATTCCTCAGAATTTGCAAAATATTTACAATTTAATAATTTTAGTAATTTAATTGTATAGCCTATTGTGTTACAAAAAGAAGCTCATTATCACGGTAAAATCTACATAATCCTCAAACTTTCCGGAAGTCATGTGAAGAGTTATTTCACCAGCAGAAAAATAACCTTTACAAATCTTCTTTGACTTTGCAGTTTGGACATTGGACGAGTGAGCATAGCGTTGTCTTCAGCTTTCTTGAATAGTGCATTTGCTAATATGTTCTCCCCGAGTCCATCATTATTTTAGAAATATTTTCGTCTTTGTGACAACCCTAACTGGAAAAAACTAAAATTTAAAATAAATTGTAATGGATGTAAATATTTTTACGTCCTCGAGGCATTTTCACAAATATCCAACCAGGAAGTACAGAAAGTAAGACTGGTTTCATGAACGATTATGTAGGTAGGTAGATAGCGCATAGATGCCACATGGCTGAGGCAGAAACATCAACATAGTTGCGGCAGCCCAAGCACAGATAGCGTCGCGAGCGCTGCCATCTCTCCCCTCGGCTCCACATGCTCGAGTCTGTCCAATGTCAATGACTTAACTAATTCGGCATCTATGGCGCTATCTACCTACCATAACATAATCTTTGATTTCATTCAAAAGAATGTACTCGTCGGTGGAGAGCTTGTCCGACGGTTGGAAGCGGCCTGACTCTGATCCCCGCCCACTTTGACCCTTACTCTTACGTAACTGGAACCCCGTTACTCTGCTCTTAACACGATTAGCTAATCTTCTTAACAATGTTTCATTGATTTACTGTTCCCATGTCTGCATTTCATGAATATTCGATTGAACCATGTTCAAGCCAACAAATATATGTGTTAATTGACTATAATTATTGTTTTGATCAGACAAAACCCTGACGAGTTAATCTTTAGGCATAATGTTCACAAAATAATCTAAGAAGTATTCCTCAATTAGGAATCTCGGGGGACTGTATTTTTAGTCTTAGCACATTCAAACAAGATCAACGTTTTGAGCGTGAATTCTTGTTTTAATAAAGTCAACACTGAACGACCTATCTGCCAAACCACAAAGGCGTTTCAACATAAAATAACATTTTCAGTTAAAAAGTTATACGAGTCTGTTCAGTGACACACATTATGACTATTCAACTGTGCAGACTTTAACGATAAAAAGAGCATACAAGTATCCTTAACGAAAAGAAATGTTTTTATTAGAGATCAGTCCTACTTATAAGATACAAACTACTGTACTGGTACCTCAGAAATATTTGAATAACTGTCCAACTGCATCGCAAACTCAATTCACTCCAACATATCACATGACTATTGTAATAAATACACTTGAATACATAGAACTAGTTTACAACACAATTTGCATTATTGTGAATCACTTTAATTTATTGACGCTCCACTGAATGTCTTTGAAATGGATGCACTGAAAAAGACTCTTGCAGCGGTTTAATATTTTAAAGATTTTCACAATATCTCAGCTACTCGGTTTTATCAACAGAAAATAATCAAACCGAAAAAAGAAAATAATAGAATAACAAAACGCGCTTCCGACGCGCAACCGCTACACCCCTTTTTAAAATCAGGGTTCAGCTAGTTTTACTAAAAATGTTGACTAATTACGTCCTTACGTTTTTTAATTAAAATGTCGTGTAAAACAATTTACTGATAAATTCCATAAATACGTGAGTTGCATTCGGGAGAAGTGTTATGTAACTAACAATAAGAACAAGCAGTTTCAAAAAGTGAGAAGTGAAATAACCTTGCAAGGTTTTCTGGTGTAAACAAAACGTCATAACCTATGCATATTGTTCAACTCACCATTTCAGAAGATCAGATCATTGAACTGTACACTGGTTGAGGAACACGAATTAAATTTAGAGAAGAAACAGAGTTTAAACCGTCATACTGTCACAGCGGTTGTATAATCAGCTAACCTAAAGCGGTCAACAGCTGATACGGCAGCCATGTTTGAGGTTTAGTGTGGTTGGGAAGGACACCGCCAGACTGCGCAGGCGTGCGGTTCTGAGAGGTATTGACTGGTGCGGTTACTGGCTGGTGCTGCGCTCTAGTAGACCAAGTGAAACTTACAACGTGCTCAGTTAAATAACGTACATCACGTTGTCTAAACACTTTACTAGACAATTCCAGTAGATATATTTTGTAAATGGTGTACTCTTTTGTTGTGCGGTTTTTAAAATGAAATAGAACGATTAAAATAACTTGTTGTGATAAAAAGCGTTAATTTTAACCAGAATATTATGGCGTATGTGTTCAAAAATGATTCCTGGCATATGAGTTTCGTGACGTGCCAGTAGAACTAGGAAGTTCTTTGGGGTTTCAGTTCGTCCAGGACAGATCATCTTTTTATCATTCAAAAAAGAGCAATACGAACAATTTTCCATTTAAAGAGTCGTGATCATTGTAGAGAGTTGTTCCGAAGTTACAAAATCCTAACACTTCCGTCAATTTACATCCTAGAAACATTAACTTTCGTAAAAAAAACCCTTCCCTGTTTCCTATACCCTCAGTAAATCCCAATCTCAATTTACGTAACAGAAGCAATATCCCAATACCAAGACACCGGACAACCTTTTCTAAACTCCATCTTCTGCAGTGTGGAGTGCGACTTTTTAATGCTCTTCCTGTCTCCCTTAAACAAGAACCTAACAACAACTTATTCAAAAGGCAACTAAAAAAGGTTCTCCTAGACCATGCCTTCTATAAAGTCAGTGAGTTTCTGGACCATGAATGGTAGAGACTGAGTAAGCCAGAAAAACTCAGTACCGCCAAATTGAACAGTGTATACATTTTGACGTGTGCCCATGTACTGTACTTGTATTTTAATGGCAATAAACTATTTGACTTTGAAGTCCAACCTTCAAACCTTTTTCCAGCAGCTGAGGGCGAATTTCGTCAATAACTCGACGAATGTTGACTTCTAAGTTATAGAGAATCTGTTGCTTGTCAGCGTAGACTTGAGACTTTACATATCTCCACAGAAGGTAGTCTGCCGTGGAGATTAGCTCAGGGGCGGCTCAAGCACGCATGCGCCCTTGGGCAACTCAACGACAGCACCCCAGAGGTTGTTGTTGCTTTTCAGCCCGCCCACTGAAATTTTGCTAAACTTGGTTTTATAAAGCTCATGTTACAGTATTTCCTATACACCTCCAGGCACCAACGCGTTTACACAAATCAATCACAATTACTCAACTCAAACGAATAATCACTGCTCAACTCTTGAAATAGAAAGGAACATGTCAAAACAAAAAAAATATCGAATTGAATTAAACTAAAAGTAAGTGCATAGTTAATTAATAAAATATAATCCCCTTTTTGTTCTGGGTATCGTTAATTCTCTAAAAGTATTTTCCCTTTTCTTTCCATAGGAATTCCATTTTTAGCTGCATGAACCCAGCCCCCCTCCAAAAATGCCGCCCTCCTTGCGCACCTGGGCGGCCGCCTAGGTTGCCGGGTCCTCAGGCCAGTTTCGGTCTTTGCAAAGTATCTGTATATTAACGCCAACCAATCTGTATATTAACCAAAAACCGATAGATTCATTGCAATGTACAGTCAAAAGTCTTATTTTATTATATCAATTTGGTTAGGCTGGGCGCAAAATGTATATTTTTAAAGCTAATTTGTTCTACAAAGCTAAGGTTAGACCTCCTAAATATATTATGTCTTTGAAAATGTCTAAATATTAAAAGTAATTTTTAACTATTTGCTGTTGCCAATAAGCTGACTCGCAAGGTAATACTCGTATCTCGTCAAATAATACGTTCTGCCGTAAAACTGTTCTACTTTAATAGTCATCTTATGGGCAATTTTATAAAACACTCAAGCATTAGACTTTTAAAATTTGACACCAGCATCCTTTAACCATGCTTATATTTTTAATTCAGCGTGTAGAAATCAGTAATAATCATTCGATACATCTTTAGAAATCTTAATTTACCGTATTGATGTACAGTACAGTTGCAGTATTGAAGAATTCTAACCTATAACCATTCTAGAACAGTAATATGTTTCAACGTATAGGTAAGTATCTTAGTCTGAATAAACGTTGAATAAATACCAAGGCCTAAATAGTAGATTAATAGGACGTCGTTATCTGAAATTTTACCTACATAGAGGCAGCAACTAGAAGAAAAGGTCAATATGTTGGGGTGGGGCGCGGAGGAAACTGGGCCAAGTGACCAGTTTTTTACATTTTGCTCAATAGCTCGTAAACTTGAGATAAAAAATGTTCGATAAAACTTGTAGATAATTTCATGCGACACTAACGATTTTCCATCAGATTGAAGATCGGATCACTCGTTTAGGCGCTAGCGGTCAAATAGTAAATACGTGCGACCCATTTTTTATTTCACCCCTCAAAAACCACCCTTAAAATGTTACAAAAATGTTTCTTAGTGGGTGGTTTGGCTACACCTAAACAGGTGTGCAAAGTATTGTTGGCCCAAAAGTGCGTACAAAATGTATTCGACACAAAAGAGGGGGAGGAGCACGGCCTCTGGAAGTACATTGTGTGCAAGTGAGTTTGTTGGTCGGCGATGTTGCGATGTTCGCAGTGGCTAATGGCGTCTGTGCCATTCATAATGCAAGAGGTGGAGACGAGTTGAGTCCGTTGCCGAATCTCAAGAGAACAGACCCGGAGTTGACTTTCTGATCACGTGATTGTCAACATTCTCAAGCAGCTGACTCACAGCTGTTCTGTACAATCAGCTGACCACACCGACTGCTGAGACCAACTGCAGATATTCATCAACTGGCAACTGGTGGTAGCCTCTCAAATATAAACAAGCTGTAAAGCTATGGTCTCCTAGCTCCGCAAAGTTTGCTGAGTGCGCTGCGCAAAGAAGAGCGCGCAGTACGCGTTCTTTTGCGCAACGCAATAGTGTTCTCCTAGCTCCGCAAAGTTTGCGGAGTGCGCTGCTGCAAAAGCACACCAAATAAATAAATAAATTGTTTTATTGCGTAAACATTGAACATGTTATGCAATCGTCAATACTAATAATTTAAAAGCTAAAATTTTCCATACATTCTACCATCAGTCAATCAGACATACATTTTGGCATTCACTCTCTCATTCATTCAATTGGCCTCTAACCTAAGAATTATTGTTCCGCGTTTTCCAGTCATGTGCCATAAACTCGTCGGTGCTATAAAATGCTTCTGCGGCAAAACCTTTTTTAGACGAGCTTTAAAGCCTTAAGCTCTGGGGCACTTAATTGAATTTGCAACCTGTTGACAGGATTGAACTCCTACCTGAGAAAGGTAAACGTTTAAACTGCCGTTCTGTGTCTCCAGTTCGGTAACCACTGCCTCTAGTTTCATAAGAGTGAATGTCACTTCCTCTTACGAGACCGCATTTTGATTTGAAAAAATACATGTTTCACAAAAATATAGAGGCAAGGTAGTCAGCAATAAATTTCAATTTTTTTGAGATGCTGGTCTACGACTCTCTCCATTGCAATTTTGCAATGGTTCGGTTTAACTTTTTCTGGAGATGAAAACTCTGCACGAAACTCGATTTTGGGCATCACCCACAAAGAAACCAATCACGTAGGAAAGGTGTGGAGTAGATATCATAATACGCCGTCATCAGTACCTGAATTGGGCAGTATTCGGACAGTTGCCTCAAAACATAAATGCCTGAGGCTAATTTTGAACAGACATTGTCTACATGGCATTCCCAGGTCAGACCTCGGTCGAGGTATCCCAATTTTTGCTGGTAGACCTCTTCGATCTCAGCATCGTCCAACATTGACTGTTGAAATGCTATCTGAGACCGCCTGTCGCGAACAAAATTGTATAAAGAGATTGATTTTTGGATTTGTTTTTGAATTGAGCTCATTGAAATGCTGAATAGAATTGTTGAGCTCAATAAATGAAACTAATTACCAATTGTTGGTTTGAAGATGCTTTGAAACAGAAGTCGTGTCATCCGCGTACTGCACAAGCTGTCCGTTCTGTACCGATGAACCAACGTCGTTGACATAAATCGAAGAAGCGGGCTGAGTATGGAGCCTTGTGGGACTATAGTTCCATTTTATCCCTGATGATCTAACGTCAGATATTCCTACAAATTGTGATCATATTACTGAGAATACGATTCAAGCCGCGGTGGCACTCCTCATCCCGTAATATTCATTTTGAACCAGTGTGATATGATGTACAGTCAAAAGCCTTTTGATAAGTCAAGAATACACTGGTATAGTTTCTCGACCTTCAATGGCTTCTACTATCATCTCGACTAAGGACGACTGCGTCTATTGTGGATTTCCCCTTTGAAGCGAATTGAACGCGAGATATTGGTTTGTGTTTTTCTAGAAATTCGTGATTCTGATTAGAAACACCTTCTCAAAGATTTTGCTGAAGGCTGGCAAGATTGAAATCGGGCGGTAATTCTGAGTTGAAAATGGTCGCCCTTTTAAAGATTGAATGACTTTTGTTTGAAGAGGAGGAACTGTTCCACAGTGAAGAGAGATTGATTAAGTGTTCAGTGGCTTCAACAAATGCTTTTGAGCTTTGTTTGATGAGCCACGTTAGTATGACTTGAGAAATCAGTCGTTTGTTGTAGTTCAGGCACCAAAACGAGACAAAACGGAAAAACATTTCAACTATCATTTGTGCAAAGCGAGGAGAGTAACTGAAAATGCTGGCATTATGTGTTCTGTATTCAGAATTTTCTTCACACCGATTAATGTTAAACCAGAAACAGTGTATTTTTGGTAATCATCGTTTGTTGCTGTTTACACAATTGTTGAGCGATGCATTTACAGAAAAGTACCAAATCATAGAGAAATCATGGATACAGTCCACGCCTTTCTGTCGAAAAATGATTCCCCTAGCAGGAACAGGTGGTTGCAAAAGCAGAAGGCTTCAAGGTTAGGAACTATTTTTTCTGAATATTTTGATAATAAGTCAGCCCAGAAAAACCAACAAATACATATTGAAAATGTCCTGCACAGCGTGTAACTTTGTACTAGGTATATTGTAAGTAATAAAATAAATTGGATTTTATGATAACGGTGGATTTGTATTTCTATACCTATAATACATAGAACATAGACAATGCTAAGTTTAGCTACAAAACTATCTGATGTTTAAACATAGTGCAGACAACTATCTATTTAAGTTTGTATATGCAATTTCAACCTATCATTTATCAAAAATTACTTGACAAAAGAGCGTGAGGGAATATAATATTTGCCTTAAAAGAATATAAGACAAGACGCTGGATAAAGCGTATATTATTAGGAAGCCAAATTAGCATCAAACCATGATAAAATAGAACAGCTACCATTGGTGGCGGCAACTAAATAGACAGAGTTGCAGCACAAGACGCCCCGACTACTGCCACCGCAATACAGCACTCTCATACTACCTGTTCTGTTGGTTGCACAATTTATTATAGTAACTGAAAATAGTCGTCTTTATTATTTGTCTAGTGTGAAACTTCTTTTTTACAGACTAAAAACAGTAGTACAGTACTATTAAACGTACAGCTTCAAGTGAGTAAACATAATACAAATTATTGTAGGACTACTTGGCACGGGTTTAGATGGAGGTTATAAGATAGCGAGTGAAAACTTGCATTAACATTAAAAAGAATATTCTTAACTGTTTTGTTCAGCATTTTCCCGAATTCTAAAAACAAATACTTTATAGCATTTCAAAGAAGTATATTTGCGACTGGTTTCGACTATAAAGCCATCATCTTGGCGAAAATAACAAAATATTCAATATAAATACTGTATAACAAATATTATTTTGTTTCTATCGGCATTATATTGCAGACATTTTGATTAGTTTGGTACCTTTATCTTTAATATTGGGTTGCTAAACCGTCAACTTTAGCTCAGTACACGACTCCACATGACATTTCGGACGTTTTATTAGGGTGTTCAAGGATTATACAAATTTTAAAAACATTATTGTACTTTTAGGAAATGTAGGTTGTGTATACCTACACTACAAAATAGTGTAATTTAAGCCTTTATGTACTTCAAAATAGTGCTTTTATAGCTCAAGATATGCCGCAAATACAGGGTTTTTTGAGATTTTTTTGGAGTTTTTACATTTTTATATAGAAGCTTAGGTTGGATTCAAAATATTTTTATATGGGATCACAGGTACCCTCTACAAACAAAACAAACCGCGTTTAAAACGGTAGCTGCGTTCAAAAGTTATGCGTGTACAAACATACAAGAAAAAAGTCCCAAGTCGAATTGTGGAACCTCCTCCTTGCGTAGGAAGTCGTTTAATAACATGTCGCTGCGTTTGCGGAGTACAAAGTGCGCAGCGCACTCACTTTTGCGGGCTGGGGACCACATGAACGATACACGTGAAATCGCAATGCCAAAAAATAACCTGACTTTAAAACAGGAGTAGATAAAACGCTCCTAAGATTATGTTATGACAAAATATCACGTCTCATAGTCTACCACACACGTACCTACTAGTAGTCCCTACTCTTCAATGGAACATAAAATCCTTTAATATTCCACGTTACGTCTAAAACAAACAGTTTAAATTGTTTCATTTTTCAAAATAGCTTACTGTGCCTTGAATGTTTTATATCGATTGATGAAATTTTAGAATGGTTAAAGTTTCTAACCCCAATAATTACCACCAGTCCGAGCATCGTTGATTTCATCAGTTTGGAGAAACTTTCCTGTCAGTGTGAAATCGGTGATATCTTAGAAATTATCCCGAAAGCTTTTACAGCACCGACTACCCTACCCTTTCAAATCATGGCCTTTTAAAGAATTAGAAAGTTGTGAATTAAAACTTCTGTTTCATCAATGTTAATACGTGTCAACGTGTTTTGCCTTAGGAACATCTTTTGTGTGTGCCTAGATCAACTAAGTAATAATTCAAAGGCTGTTATTGTAATTATTGTTAAATTAATTTTGTTATTGTTTAACAATTTAATTCGTCAATTTACAAATTTTCTCTGTGTTGACAATCAAAAAAATGAAAAAATATAAAGTCACTAGTATAGAACCAAACATGTGAAAATTTTTAAGAAACTATAATATTATTAATTGTTTGGATCCATAAACTCACCTAAACTGTAAAACGAATGGTTAATTAGGTAGTGTTTTAATTTTGATTTAAAATTTCTTGAGCCTCTTAGCAGTTTAATTTCATCAGGAAGTGCTTGGAACAATTTAATACCTGCTTGGGACGGTAACTTGTCAATTAGACAAAGGCGGTGAGGATTTGACCTGAAATTGTTCCTATATCGCGTGTCATAATCGTGTATGTCGATGCCTTGTTGTTGAACTTAAAACCCTAATATTACAAATTCGAGTAAGTTAATTCCTCGGCACAGGATACAGGAGAATCAAAGGAGAATTGCATAATTGTAAAACTTAGTTTATTACATAATAAATAAATTTACTTCATTTTGACTTGATTGAGCGTTACTTATAATAGAGTTATTTAACGTCAGTCTTCAGGAAATATGAGCATATCCCCAGAAGAGCTGCCAGAGGCCGCTCGGCTTGAGCTGAAGGCTCCAGATTTGTTGCCATCAGTGTTGCTCCCTGATCCTGCAGACGAAGATGCGGACGATTGACTTCCAGAGTAACTGCCACTTCCTCCATAGCCGCTACCACCGTGAGCGCCTGATGAGGCCTGACTTCCACTAGAGCTAGAACTTCCAGTTCCCCCATAGGAGCCTGATGTGGCACCTGAAGAGCTTTGAGCTTGTGATCCTGATCCACCGAATGAAGGCTTAGGTCGTCCGCTTCCATATGATGCACCAGGATATCCTGATGATCCTCCACTGTTTGCTGCACTGCCAGCACCAGCTGCCGATTGGGCTGATGATCCAGATCCTCCATATGATGGTTTGGGATTACCGCCACCATATGATGAACCAGGATATCCTGTCGATCCTCCACTGTTTGCAGCACTGCCAGCACCAGCTGCTGATTGGGCTGATGATCCAGATCCTCCATATGAGATGGTTTGGGATTTCCACCTCCATATGATGCACCAGGATATCCCGATGATCCTCCACTGTTTGCTGCACTGCCAGCACCAGCTGCTGATTGGGCTGATGATCCAGATCCTCCATAAGATGGTTTGGGATTTCCACCTCCATATGATGCACCAGGATATCCCGATGATCCTCCACTGTTTGCTGCACTGCCAGCACCAGCTGCTGATTGGGCTGATGATCCAGATCCTCCATAAGATGGTTTGGGATTTCCGCCTCCATATGATGAACCAGGATATCCTGTCGATCCTCCACTGTTTGCAGCACTACCAGCACCAGCTGCTGATTGGGCTGATGATCCAGATCCTCCATAAGATGGTTTGGGATTTCCGCCTCCATATGATGAACCAGGATATCCTGTCGATCCTCCACTGTTTGCAGCACTACCAGCACCAGCTGCTGATTGGGCTGCTGATCCAGATCCTCCATATGTTGGTTTAGGACTTCCGCCTCCATATGATGCACCAGGATATCCTGATGATCCTCCACTGTTTGCGCACTACCAGCACCAGCTGCTGATTGGGCTGCTGATCCAGATCCTCCATAAGATGGTTTAGGATTTCCGCCTCCATATGATGAACCAGGATATCCTGTCGATCCTCCACTGTTTGCAGCACTACCAGCACCAGCTGCCGATTGGACTGATGATCCAGATCCTCCATATGATGGTTTGGGATTACCGCCACCATATGATGAACCAGGATATCCTGTCGATCCTCCACTGTTTGCAGCACTACCGGCACCAGCTGCTGATTGGGCTGCTGATCCAGATCCTCCATATGTTGGTTTAGGACTTCCGCCTCCATATGATGAACCAGGATATCCTGATGATCCTCCACTGTTTGCAGCACCACCAGCACCAGCTGCCGATTGGGCTGATGATCCAGATCCTCCATATGATGGTTTGGGATTACCGCCACCATATGATGAACCGGGGTATCCTGATGACCCTCCACTGTTAGCTGCGCCTCCAGCTCCAGCTGCCGATTGAGATGTTGATCCAGATCCTCCATAAGATGGTTTAGCGTTTCCTGAAGGAGCGGTTGGCCTAACATAACCAGCCGGTCGAGCTGCATATCCTCCTCCATAAGATGAACTGGGGGATCCTAATGAACCTCCATGTCCACCACTGTTAGCTGAGCTACCAGCACCACCTCCTGGTTGGGCCGAAGATCCTGATACCGATGGTTGAGAATATCCTCCTCCTCCATAAGATGAACCTGGTGATCCCGAAGAGCCTCCATATCCCCCATTGTTAGCCGAGCCAACAGCACTTGATCCTGATTGTGCCGATGATCCAGACCCTCCCGACGGTTGGGAATATCCTCCTCCTCCATAAGATGAGCCGGGAGATCCTGATGAACTGCCATATCCTCCACTGCTAGCCGAGCTATCAGCACCAGATTGTGTAGATGATCCTGCCCCGCCAGTCGGTCTAGAATATGTCACCGGAGATCCTGATGGACCTCCATAACCTCCATTTCCAGTAGCACTTTCAGCCGAAGCACTCGATTGAGCAGAAGATCCTGAGCCACCAGCCAGCTTGGGGTAATCACCCCCATATCCTCCACTGTTTCCATTCGACCCACTTCCAGCGTTAGCTGATGATCCTGATCCAGAATTACCATATACACTGTTCAGCAGACAGTCTCCAGAACAGCCTCCACCCCCAGCATTGGCTGAACTTCCAGCGCTGCTGTCTGCCTGGCTGCCGTAGCTTCCACTGCTGGCAGAACTTTGAGAGTGAGCTGCGGTGTTTCCACTGCCTCCTGAGGACCCGGCTGAACTGCTAGCTGACGACTGAGAGAAGCTCCCTGTCAGGCCGATAGGTCCCAAGTTGAATCCTAAGTTACCACTCGAGCTCTGAGCTTGAGATCCAGAATAGGATGACGCCGGAGCAAAGTGTTTGATTGGGTTCAATGGGTGCAGAAGCTTTTGTAAATGCCCAGAAGACTCTGTAACAGATTAATTGACATTTAGTTAATGGAAATAAACTGTATCTTGATGAAAATTAATAGAATAATGTACTAATTTTTCCCAGATAATAATTTACCCTCAAAAACCTTTGTAAACCGTAATATTGGTCTAACTATTCATGAAGAAATGTTTATGCTTTTTACATTTTGGGACATAACAATACGAACTATTTAGTTACTGTAACAACGTATACATGCTGTCATATGTATGATAATGTTACGTTTAGCCTACTTGATGACGTTATATGACGAGTTTTAAATGCCTCGGGCATTGCGGTGCTTTTAATCGAATTTGGAAGTTGACAAACTGAGCTCCTGCCTACTTAAGAAGAACGTTCATAGAATACCACCCTGTGCCTCCCAATCCGGTAGTTATACTTGCGCCAAGTACCATAAGACTGTATGTCACTACCTCGTATAGGGTTGGATTTTGGTTTGAAGAAAATCGTCCTCTAGAATATAAAGGAAGGGCTTACATCAAGAATCTAGCTAACGGTCTAAAACAACTTTTTTGTTGGCAATTTCGTTTTTTAACCAAAACTTCTCAAAACCACGAGTAAATTGGCTTCCTAAAACTAAAACTCGTAATCTTGTTTACACCAATTGATGCTGCCTAACTGTCAAACCAAGCGCCTGCAAGAGTTTACGGCGGCCCGTAAACCTTCAAGATAATTAATAAATAACTTTTCAAAATATGTTTTACAATAACGAACATGATATACTTGGAAACTAGAAACGTTTTCAAACACGTATATAGAGTCTGATCTCACGTAAGTTGTTCAATAGTATCACAAAAAAATTAAAATTGCCCAAGTTTTGGTGCTTTTAAAAATCTCTTTTGTACACCATTGAACATTTAACGCCTAGCAATTTTCTTTTATACGAAACCGGTTTGTACATATATGAATCCGTGTATGGTTTTCCTGTGCAGGTTTGACCGCAAGAGCGGCGAGTGCGCAAGTAGCAGATGATGAACCAAGGCCAAGGTTGGCCAGAGGTCAGCGTCGTGCCGGAACTGCGGAGTGTCTGCAGCAGGGATCGATCCTCGCCGTCCATCGGTCACTGACCCACGTAACCGACCCACCTATGGTCCATCGGGGGGAGGCGCTTCAAAATCAGTATGGAAAAATCTGGACATTCGCTATGTTCAAACAACGAACGCGTTACACTGACACTAAAGCTGGGTCAGGGCTAACCCAGCTGACCCTAGTAACGTATACTAGTTTTAGTTACATAGCCAGAAAGGTAAAAATATAATTCATTGGCGTCATCAACAGGTTTTAAAAAACACAAGGCAATTGTGTTTAAATCGCCTTATTTTGATAAAGAACGCTCAACTCCCGTACGATTCCGACTGTTCCATACAAGTCTTTACACAACGCTGTCGAGCAAAATGATGCGTGAACCGAACAGAAAAATTATTGTTCATATACCAAAAAAAGACTGCTTAACAGCAAAAGCAGGATGTTCAGGACCATTTAGACACAATGTTTACTCAAATAGCATGGCTGAATTGAAGCGATGAACAGAGCTGGTGGTTTATGTTGCTCTATTTGCTATGCAGCCAAATCTACAAGGGTCAAGACCGATTTTCCAAAAAGAGTTTTATGATGCCCACAAACTCTATGTTAAGTCACTAATTAAAAATGTCGTTGGCGTAGACATTAAAAAAGGCCAACTGCAGCGTTTAAACTGTACTGATTTATACCTGGCAACTGGTTGTCTAATCTTATAGTTTTCAAGCAATTTCAAAGAAGGTTTGTCCAAGCTTTATCAATTTAGTTCCAGCACAATAAAATCCAAATATCCTCCCAGAGACCTTGGGGTGTGAAGGTGAAGATGTGATTGTGCCAACACTGATTTTAATTAAACGATGACTTGGACATTCTGGTTTAAATTATCTCTGAATTCTACGGAGCTTGTGAAACTGTCTACTCGTAATTCTATGTTGTTTGTCGAGTAGTTTGAAGTTAACATGTCTAAGTGCCTCAGACGTAATTTTCTTCAGCAAACACGATTGTATTTGGGTTCATGGCTTATCGTAGATTCACCTAAGTTCTTATCAGAAGCCGCCGCACCTAACGCCCGTTTTACAATAACTTTGAAAAGACCGAAAGGATGAGCAAACATTTTAGAGGAATACGTTCTTTTCAAGTCACACCAACCCCTACAGAACTAAAAAGGGGTTGTCATGTTTAACGAAGCACCCCTCGATACTGCAAAGTTCTCTCTGCCACTCAACAAAGCGTTACCGCAGAGTCACCTGTACAACATATGTAAGTGACGGGTCCGCCGAGGCACTGAAATGGACGATTCTGAAGTATCTAATATCCTTCAAAGTCTGAATTATCCCGGATACAAGCATCAAGGATGCAATGCGCTAAATGAACTAAGGGAAGCGTACAGATTTGAGTAACATCAGGATCTCGAGGATTTGTTTGATTTTCACTCCACGACAGTTGATCGAGTCCGAGCATGTGCGTATTACTCAGTTACTCTAATTTATTAGACTGCTGTGAGATTGGTCGTGACCACGTGACCAGGCAGACCACGTGTTGGCACTTGACCAGGCGATGCCGCATCAGTAGCCGCATATTGAATAGCGAACCGCACACCGCACATCCTAGCAGGATCAACGGACGAATCCGCCAGTTGAAACAATGTTTCTCCAGTCAATGCCAACCCTATTGGGTAAATGTTCATACAACAGTGTATGAACACAACTTGTGGTTAGGGCCTTTTTCAAACTCTCTACTCTTACCGAAACCCATGGTTTTGTTTATCACCATCTAAAATATACGAAACATGTTTGTATAAGAACTGCGCTAAAATATAATTCAAATATTTATTTTACAGGAGTACGCCATCCAAATCTTACACAGTTTGAAGCAAAGATATTCTTGCACAAACGAATTCAAAAGAGCACATTCTTGCCTTTCCATCAATTAACTATAGTATGTTACTATCAAACTCTGTCTAAATTTAAATTTTTTCAGAGACAAAATGTCCACATTTAAGTGAATTAACTTTTTTTAAACGTCATTTGCAGTTTTTACTCCGTGCCATAAGCGGTATTCAGAGTTGGACCTCCAGCCGCCTCTCAAAGTAAAGAAAATTTTCGTTCTAAAAAATGAATATCCTCAACGGCTTTCGGAAAGCCGTTCATTGTGTATTAAATCGAGTGTACACAAAAGCACATCTCAGTCCACTAGGTGTTGTTTTGAATCATGTTATACTATTAAAACACGTTTTACATTATTGATTGGTTCTCAATTTCAGGTTATAAAGTTAGGGAATAATTTACCATAAGATGGCTTGTTGAAATGCATCCACAATGATTAGTGTTTATTAAATGAAATGAAGTTAAAGTGGCTTTAGAGAAGTCCTCTCTTCCACTTAACCACAACTAACGTTATTTATCACCAGCACTAACGATATTTTTTATTATTCAGCGTTAAAAACATCAATCTTAAATCATAATATGAAATTAAGGCCCATAAGTTACCATTTTATATCTTCGTATATAAATTGATAGGGCAACTGATATGCTGACACTTTCATGTAACTAAAGTTGAAGGGCTCAGATTTAAATTGCGTGTTTGAGGCCTTAGTGGGATATAAAATGAGTTTAATTGATATAAATGTACTGTATAAGGCACACTTCTTGAACAATATCTTTTATCTCAAGTTTGTCAGGATAGTCTCAGATTAAAAAATAAACGAGATATAAACGAATAAAAAATTATGCACTTTACAAACTGTGATATGAATATTCATTCGTCCTAGGAAGCGTTATAACTGATTATATCATTCCCAATTCAATATATTTTTCGTTAATAAGAAAAATGGTTAAATTTAATTCTAGATCATTATTGAATAACTCAATAAGCATATGAGGTACTCGAGTATATGTGTTTACATACCGGGGGTGAGTGTGAAGGTGGCGACGAGCACTATGAGTGCGAACCCCGGCCTGCACATGGCGAACTATACACAAGTCTCTCTTCTGTAGTCTGTTCACAGGTACTGTATATACCGACCCTTGACATGAGTAATTGTCATGTGACGTCACAACCGTGACGTTGCCATCTCAAGACCGGTTCCTCTAGCAACAGCTGGCAGCTTCACCTCTCCCCCTCTACACCTACACTCTACGCCAAGATCAAGGTCCTGTTTGTTGTTGCTGGGGGACTTCCCTTACTGTCATTTTCGCAAAACCATCAATTCGCCGTAAATTAACTAATGTCACTGGAAAGTCGAGGTTTTATGAGAGGCTGGGCAGTGATAACTTTTCACGATGGCCAATCATTGTGGTTCGGAATTCACGTTAAGCACTTCAGTTCGTCAATTGCATTAGTCGCTGGGCTATTAATTAATGACCCAAACTGGGGAACGGTCGGCCCTAGTTTGTAACCAGTCTACACCTCATCATCCATCAAAACACTCTTCACACTTACCATCACCACATATTCACCTTAAAATACCCTCCAAGAGTGGTTGGTGTCTCAAACCAAAGTATCAAGGTATATTGTGGTGGAATAGGTTCAACCTTTGACGATCAAGATTCAAGTAAGTGAACGGAATCAAATATTTGAAAGTGTGTGTGGTGTCAGGGGGTTCTTACGTTCTCTAGTTGTTTAATTGCTAAAAAATTATCGGAGTCATTTCTGCGAATATGGCACTTTAATCCACACAAAAGAAAATTGGGTGGAGAGTCTTTCTTTCCTAGTGTGGTTACTAGTTACATTGGGGATCATATAAGAAATATTTCGTATAGACGTTCAACAAACACAAAACAAGAAAGATCGTTTTTGAACTTGTCTGCATGTCTTTTAGTTTCTAATAGAGTGAGAGTACAAGTAATCTGGGATACCCTTGTGTATTTGCTACTTGAAATGCCTGGCTTCACCGTGTAGAGAGGGAGTGATGTGATTGTACAAGGTCCCGGGGATTCCCCCAAGTTCCAAGGTTCACGCCATCCCGCCTTTGTTCATTCTTGGACAATTGTTGACTCTTGTTTGTCGCTAAATGTCCGCTTCCCTTGCAAGAGCACAGTGCCAACTGTATTGTACTCAATGTCTCATTGTGATGGCAGTTATGCTTGAATGCCACGAGAGGAATGACTGGGAATTAAATATCTAATTTTCCTGACCTTTGTGCTTATTTCTACCTGATAGGAAATTCCTTCGAAGTGCGGCACGTGGACTTAATCGTGGTATAAACTCAAGAATGATAAACTTTATTGGTTAAAACTGTTCCATCTCGTATATTTGAAACGACCAATCTATAAGTAATAAATATTGATTTGTGTAAAGGGTGAAAGTGGTCAAAAAGGAACTCATACCCCTCTTTAAGAATTGTTTGCTTTCAGATTACTGATTACTGGTTTTTGGCTTGGGCCTACAAAAGCCCTATACTAATACTGTCTTATAACGTAGTTCGTCAAGTAGAAGTATTAGAGTTCATGAGAGACTGTGGATGATCTCGAAGAAGTATTCCAGGTGCAAACTAGTCAGGAACGTGCTAAACTGCTAGAGGTTACATGTCCATATACAACATTGCCTCTGAAGTAACGATTTTCACGTTATACTCGTAGATCTGTTAAACCGTTGCAATCATCTGTTCATTTTTGTTGTTGTTGATGTAGTTAGACACTTATCATAACTTCTCTGAAACTTACCCAATAAACAATTTCTTATCTCTTATAAGTTACATGATTACAGGTCATCATGCCCGCATCCATCAATGTTAGTTTCTCAATATGCAACAAACTACAGAGCAACCACCACTATTTTGGTTCTTAACCAGGCTAGAAGGATGTTCAGGACAGGATTTAGATGCGGTGTCCCCGTTCTTGATCAGAGCAAACTTGGGCGAACCCAAATCCCTTCAATCAATTTTTTGTAACACCAACAAACACCCTTTAACGTTAACTTATTGTTACTTGTTGCAACACAAGATAGTGCGACGAACGACAACGCACAACACCAAACCTGTTCCATGCTTGCTATGACTGACACGTCCACGGCGTAAGCAAACAGATTGACGAATTTGATAGGTAAAGTGATTGACCATTAGTAGTCGGTAGATTGCAGGAAATGAACGACTACGTTGGCAAGAGACCAGGTGCTGTCCTTGTAGACATTGTAGCGACAACAGCTGATAGGTGAGTGTATGGGCATAGGGCAAGGTGACATACAGTAGGTCTGCTCTACTTCATGCAGCAGTTGTAATGCCAACATATGAATGTCGGTGTGAGTCAAGCCGTGTCCAGGAAATAACGCTGATTACTCACTACAAACAACACTTCTAATACTTGTTGTAAACTGTAACTTTTATACTTTGCTTTGAGACACCGATCACTCTTAGGTGTATTTTAAGGTGAATATGGAATGATGGTGAGTGTGTTGAGTGTTTTGATGGATGATGAGATGTAGTCTTGTTACAAACTAGGACCAACGACCAATGGGTCATTAATTAATAGCCCAACGATCATTGGAATGCACCAACGGCTAAACGTGACTTCCGAACCACGGGTAATGGGCATCGTGAAAAGTTATCACTGCAGCCGGGGACCGGTTTCATTACAGACTTTAGTTCGTTACGCGTCCATTTTTGTTTAGTCAAAATACTAACACATGTTCCTTCACACTGTTAGAACATTAACGCATACAGTAGTAGTACGTGTATGCGGTACGATAATCTAAACAAACTAAGAACAGATTATAACTACAAAGATGTAAAAAAGCAACAACCTTTTGACGTAGATGATCTACAAATAAACAGTGGTAATTTCGTTTCAGCAACGTGTTGCTGAAACTAAATTAGCTCATATTCTCTTTTTGAAGGTAATCCTCTTCGCTCATGGGTAGTTGAGACAGATAAACAAACGAAAAGGCTGCGTTTCACTCCCTCACTCAAATCAATTTGATTTGTTTACTGATACTTGTTTACAGTAGGGAAGAAGATGCTGCTTCGATTCTCAGACGGGAAGTGTGTTAAGATGGCCGATTATTAACAGCTGATTATGCACGGAAGCGTGGTTCGGCGTGGAGATCGGCAGGCCTTGGAGGCAGCTATATAGATGAGCAGGACTCAGATGAGTTTGTATTGTGACAAGTGATCATGAGGTTTACTATTGTGCTAGCTTTGGTGTTGCTGGGGATGGTGGCAGTCGTGCTGGCACATCCCCGACCCCGCGCACATCCACAACGTAAGTACACACCAGACAGTTTCCTCTGTGCATATTGCACAGGGTCATTAAACAAGAATTACTTACTTTCAGACAAATCTACTTCATTAGGTATTTACTTAGATGTACATAAATTAAAAACTTGTAAAAATAGCACACAGTTTGTTTCCCTTGGTACACTTCTATATAAATGCTGAATATGTCCTCCTCTGACTGCTCGGCCAAAATCTAGCCGATAATCAAACTCTTCCCACACATCATGAAGCAAATATTGACTTATGGAATTGACTGCGGCTCTGATACGGCTGCGCAGGTCAACTAGATTTTTTAGCAGAAGGGGTACGTGCACTTTCTTTATAACATAGCCCCTCAAGAAAAAATCACGACAAAACTCCCGCTAAACTTAACTGACTTTGTGAAAATTCAAGAATGCAAAATATCTTGTGTTAAAGGGTAGCCTTCTTGGTGATACTGAACAGCACAATGTATGTAATCAAAACTTCTTCTTTTCATCCCCATGTAAATTATTTATGAACCAATTATACTATAAAAGTTACAGATAAGGATGAAAGTAGGACATTTGTTTTGAATAACCCTGAATATTTCATGACTAGGTCCTAAAGTGACGTTTTTTGATACGAGGACTAGTTAACGTCAGAGACGCAGCCGAGGACGTTAGTTAAGAGAGGATCGCAAAAACACAATAAGGACGAGTGATGATCGATACTTCTTATCGTGATTCAAATAATATTGAGAAATAAATGTTTTAAAATTACTATAAAGAAACTGAAAGTTTACAATGTCTTGAACTCGGTAATCTAATTTATATTGTTTTAGAAGGATCAGTGGTTACATTGACTAACCAAGTCAGTGGTAAATTTTAAAAGAAACTCATTGAAACAGCTGATGTCCATCCCACATAAAGATCATTAAAGTTATCTTTTCCATCTTAGGGAGAAACTCATCATCAAAACGAACCTTTACTCGTATTCCCCTGGGAATGAAGATCAACCCGTCAACAGCCAGTGTGTCTTTTTAGAGAAAAATTACAAAATGTTTATTTTAAACCTTTTGCTATAAGACTATTGAGTTCCAGGCACGGTGTTAGTGTAGAGATCAGTCAATCAATGAGACCATACTTATGTGTATGATTGCAAAACCACAGTACAAAGAACTGCTAGTGTTAGTCCAAAGTTTACAATCGAAATATCTGAACTCTTCTAAACCAGTTTTAAGGTTTTGTTCTATAGCTTAGAAAATTCTTTTCGGAATGAAATTTGATTCAGTGTGCTATTTGATTGTATGAGTGTTGTTTATACAGGAGGCGCAGGGCGGCTGGGCAGGTCTGCCGAGCCTCAGCGCGCTGACAAGAGACGCAAGCCGGGCAAGTACCGCAACCCTGAGTACTCAGGAGGTGATCACTACGGACCTGCGTACAACAAACCTTACGGTGCAGCAGGAGCTGCTAGCTCAGCATCCTCAGCAGCGTCAGCAAGCTCAGGCACCTCCGGCCAGGGGGGCGTAGCCCACAGCAACTCACATGCACTCAGCAACTCAGCAAGTGTAGGAGCAGGTCCGTACGGAGCTAGCATCAGTCACAGTCAGTCTTCAGCTAACAGTGGAGCCCTTGCCATCGGCGGCTACCGCGGCAAGCCCAGACCACCGTACCACCCTCCAGAGTCAGTATTTTATACATTAAATTTCTTTTATTCTTGTATAAAGATAAGGGGTTAGTTTTGATAAATGAGTAACATAGTTCGTGTGCTGAAGTGCGTGTTTGTCAAGTAAGGGTCTAGCCAATGGAATGCTATTAGTGCTCCAGCATCTCATGAAATGCTTATAAAATTACGTTTAAAATAATGTTTGACAGAGACCAAATCGTAACTAACATACTGAATGCCAGTTGTCTCGCTGTGGAGTACCATCTTCAATCATTGATTAACTAAAACTGAGATCCTATTGGTCACAGGGCGTCCTTGGGTATTGGTAACTGCGTATTCTGTTTGCTGATCGTCAGTAAAGATTTCATTCATTGACAGTATTATGTGTTTTCTCATTTCAGATCAGAAGACTACTGAAGAAGAAACTGGTTACCTTGGCTGAAAACAATGGCGATTTGGAATATTTTGACACGCAAATTTGCTGAGTTGTATTTTGGATTCTGTACTGAAAGTGAGAAAGTTAACTCCGTACTTGACTGACGTATGAGTTGCTTTTTTCATAGACTATTTATTTATGTATCATGATATTTATTTAATTATTTATTTATTTAATGTAAATAAGCATATTTATGAAAGTATTTATTAAAGTTTGAATTGATATGTGTGGTTGGATGGTTTTGTTTTACCTCATTTCCCTAAGTGTTGGTATTGCTAATATAATAAAAGTAGTAATTTTCACTGCTAGTAGGTTGTATTCTTTCTTAAAAGAAGCCGTTCTTTCTTAAGAGGTTTCAACATTTATTGTGGGTGTTTTTTTTCTAGGACTTTTTTAACGTTATGAAATTGTATTAAAAATTTCAAGCACAAATATATTTGAAAAATAAAACACGAATAAATCATTTGGGGCTGTATCAGTTATAATTGACTTTAGAACCTATTTAATATGATATTTCGTTTTGTCATTGGCCTAAGCCTAAGACCTATACGTAAATTGCTCTCAGGGAGGTCAGAGACACCCTGTATGTTCAATGATGACACTACCTATAGAAACATTTAAGCATTTATTTTGTTGACTATTCCATTTCATTAGTGAGATAGGTGTACAACTAGGAAAACACCCAACTCAGTGACAATACATTTTATTGGTTTATTTTTCAATTTCAGTTTTTAATATTTCAAATAAACAATGCTTTGAACTAATTAGTCGGGGTTTAATAGTTTTGAATAAACCATTTGCACACGGAAACAAAAGTGCAACTTCAGCACGCCATTACATGTGCCGAAGAAACACAAAGAAAAATGTTAACAAATGTTAATTTATAGAAAATATAAAACTTTACGTCTAAAGTAATAACAGCTAGTATTGAATGTGTACAATCTGTTTGGAAAAATAACTAATTATCTATCAGCATGTTGACTATGATATAACCAAATCAATTCAAGTGAAATTGAAAACTTTTGAGGAAATTTTAATTATGAAGAGGGTAGATAAGATTAGTGTATGTACATTACGGTACATTCGTTAGACACAATTATTCTAATTTTAACTCAATTAAAATATGGTAACTAAAAACAAAGCCGTGTGATTGCAGCAAGCGTCGAACACTCCGCACTACTACTGATACCACCTCCCAGCATTGTACGTAGGATTAGGTGGAGGTGGCTGTGATGTTGTTGATGGGAGTGCCGGGGGTTGGTACCACTAGCAGCTTGGTGCGTCCTTGTCTCTGTGTGGGAGTAGGTCCTGATCTACCCTTCACTGTCAGGCTGGATTCCACCACTATCTCGTCGAACGAAGGCACGAACGCAGCTGACAACAGTACATGTAGTTGTGGTTACCTTGTAGAAATCCATGAAGTAATCATAATAAATCGTATAAACAGATTCTGATAAAAATGTGACTATACATATTTTAAGTGTCAAATGTTTACAGTTGATCATGGGCGTAAATCTCAAGTTAGGTAAGCTGTCATATACAAGTATTTGGCCACCGGTTTCACAAATCTTTGATGCCTTCAGCCCGCCTGGAATTTCAAGGAGCACTGGGCTCTATTGTACACATTGATTTCCCAATTCAACCCTAATGAAATACTTTTCAAGTTACAAAACCGAGTGTCCCAGTACTAGATTTCATTAGAGATTGAAAAGTTGTAGATGCATTGTGCAACGGTTGGTTTGTGTTCTACATTTAAGGTTTCCTACATTATCCCGAGCGTGGCCCCGGGGTTTCGTTAAGGTATCCGTGGTTAACTATGCAGTGGTGACTCAAACATAAGCTTACCTATCTTGCAATCGGGCACTAAACCAAAATTTTCAAACTGCCAGAAATTGTCAAAAATATATGGACACTTGCTATTCAATTCCGGGCTGTAGACACGAAGTGGCGGAGGAAGAAATTGTTGTCTTGTGGTTTGATGTACAACAGTTGACGGACACTACAGGTAACTGAATCATCACTTTGCTTGTTATGTACCTTCTTTTCTCTCCGGAGCTACTAGCTTACATATAACTTCATAGTCAACATTGTTATTGCGAAAAACATCAGCTGCATAGATAAACGTCACAAGGTTACGGATATAAAACACATTTAAAAAACATATAAAAAACACATGGTTACAATGTAAAAGAACAAACTAAATAAAATTATTAAGTCATTCTAAAGAAAACTATCTTTTTAAAAGTCCTTACACTCTATTATTAAAAGAAAAACTCTTTTAACCTGTGCTTCAACTGCATAGTTTTTAATGTATTTGCAAATGTTTTGGGCAGTTTATTATATACTTGTGTACAAGAGTTCACAACTTGTTTTGATATGTCCAATGAGCTTCAATTGGCGTCCTCATCAACAAGCAGTTCAACCAAAACCTTCCGCTTTCTCGTGTTCACTCTGCCCGATACGTTATTCAACTACCGTCTTGTGTCTCCCAGTTTGCTTTAGTTTTATAAGAGTGAATGTCACTTCTCCTTACTAGATCCCATTTGACCTAAAAAAGAGTCACGTTTTCAAAATAAAGAGGCGTATTTCCCAAACCTATACGTTTCCAAAATAACAACTTGAAGTATTTGAATGCTGATCTAAATCGTTCGAACTGGTTTTTTTAAACAATGAACACTTTGGAAAAGCTTGTTTTTGAGCAACCTCTCCACAATACCAATCAAGGTGTAGATTAGTCCGTTAAATTCATGTAATATCGGTGTCAGGTTGGGAAACTGTGTAAACCCGATCTTTGAGGTGTTTTTATCAGGGCTTCCTAATTATCTCAATCTATGTGTAAATCTACAACTCCGGTCGAATTTGGTTGTCTTTTTCGTGGAGTTTTCATAGTTTCCAAAAACTAGCCCTTATAAATGCGACAGTACAAAACTTACATTTGGCTGGTGAAGCGGGCGCGGGTGTCTGGGGAGAAGGGGCAGCACAAACAGCCGACACAAACAACAACAACACAATCCACATCTTGCTGTAACAACACAACACAATCAGCCAACAATAAACATCGGCAAGTATGACTTAGGCCACTCAGTAGACCTAGCTAAAACTTACTGATCTAGTACGATATAGTAACCACAAGCAACTCTGCCTAAACGTTTTGGTTTACATTATAGCAACTGAACAACCTTATCAGTCTCTAAAGTTTAGCTATCTCCAAAAGTTAAGAAAGGTCAGTCAGGGGCAAGGTTTATCTTCGAGTTAGCTTTTTAAATCTGGCAACCAATGTGGTTAATAGCCATTCGAATGTTCCAGAAATATTAATTAATAATGAAGAAGTATTGAAATCTTCGAGATACTAAAATCTATACTCATAGGTAGCAAGAAAACAGTTCTGAATTTAAAACTTCGCCTCGCTTTTGCAGAAACTTCCTGTAACATAAGAGAGATTCCCAAGCGAGCCACAAACTCTTGCAAGAGCTTGGTTTGACAGCTAGACTGCATCAGTTGAATACAGGCCTGTTGTTAAGCTAGTTGTTACGTGCGCGGTGTCTTGAGTTCATTGGGCGGAAGAATTCAGTCTTTCTCTGAGGTGGACCCTTAACTGTGTATTTGATATTATTGCTAACCTATTTCTGTACAAATGTATTTAATAAACCTGCATTGACGTTAAAGAAGTAAAGACCGTCTAACGGTCTAATGAATGAGAGCGCTCGCACGGTGCACAGTTAGGAAGAGGAAGGTAGACTACAGTATGTTTACTAACCTGGAGCTGAACACTTGACACTGTACGACACTGATCACTGATCACTAAACACTGGTCACTTTCCCACCTCAGTGAAAGCTGGCGACCACTCACACCACTCACTCAGCTCACCGCACCGCTCGCGACGCAGTTTCCTATTTGGGAAAACTGTTCCGCAATCTGCTGTAAACACCGCCGGCTGATATTGTGTATAAATATCTGTGAGTGCATTCCAATCAGTAGCAACTGGTTGTACATTCCTTCGTGGTTTAAATCACATGCTTCCGCTCTGGACAACTGGTTCTCCTTCAGATTAAAACTGATTGAATTAATGTAGGTCTGTATAGCTGACCTGCTCATCTTGTATTCGCAATCCTCACAAGAAGTTTTACTGCAAAACCTACTTACATTTTTCCAGATGATTTTGTAGTCAAGAGTGTTACAAAGTTAAATGTGAGGAAAGGTATTGAATGCAATGTTCACATTAACTCAGTATCCTCATGCTTTGCTGTGGACTGAAAGCCCTTGAAAATGAGTATTATTTCCTCCAGGTAATTAGAAGACTCTTCCTCAGCACCTGTACACGGACTTGCACTCTCACAATCACTCGCCAAGCTAAACTCATCCCTTTCCACGCCTTCAAACTGCAGTAGGGAACTAATACAAACCACAGGGGGCTGCGGTCAACGAAACACTTTCAGTGAAGGCAAACACTGCATGATTCTAGTGTGCGTAAACGAGGAATTCAACGTGCACAAACTCTAGACATGTTAAGACGGTCTTTTCAAATTTAGTAAGTGCTACCTACCGCTACCGATATGTCAAGAACTTCCTGAAGTAATCTGCCTGACGGTAAGCCGTCGGTCTGTTTTCATCATTGCCGCTGCTGTGTTAATGGTTTCTTCAGAGAGCGTAACTGGAGCACCATCTCCTCCTCCCAGCAACTCAGGGTACTCTTTGCCCTCCTTAAGGCTGATCATCTATAAATCGCTTTTTCAAATTGTAATGCTAGCGGTGCTACAAACACAGACCCAAAATAAAAGAACGTTTACAATACCTTCGACTCCGGATTACAATGTGGGGAACGTGTCCATTATGTCAAGTATTGGTTGATTCATGGTGTCAGCAGTCACGAGTGTACACAGCTGCCAAGACAGGCTACTTGACAGTCAGCAGCACACTCTAGTGGTGGAAGGGGACACTATATAGCTCCTCTACACAGATTCACCCCTGTCTCATCTCCTTAAGCTTAACCATGTGGTTCCATGTGCTTCTCCTCCCGCTTAGTCTCGCCGCCGCTCTCCCGCAAGGTAAGTTCTTCTTCTTACGTGCATATCCACAACTGAGGTTTTGCACAACGTCAAACGTAACCGTGGTTCGGAAGTCACCTTAAGCCGTTAGTCCATTCCGTTGGTCGTCGGGCTATTAATTAATGACCCAATCTGAGGAAAAGACGGCCCTAGTTTGTAACAATACTACATCTCATCATCCATCAAAAATAATCAAGAACACTCATCAATTACCTTCGTTCCATAATAATTCACCTTAACATACCCTCTAAAAGTGGTCGGTGTCTGAAATTAAAGTATTAAAGTAAAAGAGTAACCATGCACTATATTGCAAAACCAATGATGAGACATTATTAATGTCGAAACAGTAACTAGTCTAGCCCAATAAGTCAAAAATTGTCCATTCAGAAGGAATACAGTTTTTTAATTTTGGAAACAGTATTAAAATGTTTTTATAGCTTAATGTGAATTAGAATAAAAGACAAAAAGGTCCATAGTGCAAAAGCCGCCTTTAAGCCGTACTAACTACTGTGGATGCATATACTATATAGCCAAAGCCATGCACTGGGATTTAAATATTTTATAAACTGTACGATGTAATAATGTTATTTCAAACGCGCATGGACAGGGACATCGATGGCAGTGATACATGAGTACTTTTTCAACACCAGCCATCAGGATCAGGATAAAAAACAGGATTTTCTTTGTTGTTTATAAGCTGATTTGTATTCACTACAATGATCCTACATCGTTCGACCGCGTTAGTTTTAAATATAGTATAAGCAAACAAAACTGTCCACAAACTATTTAAGACCACGATTTGTTTTTGTTATTAAAGTACCATTTCCAAAACCTGCGCTGTTTTATTTTACACTTTAACACGTCTGAAGGTATTTAACAATCTTGTATGTTGACACAAGCAGAGTATGAGCTTTTTTTAAGCTTAATGCTCCCAGAGGTTACAACAATACTACGGACGTATTTATTCGTCTCTGATGTACGTTGATTGTTGCAGGAGATGTGGTGATTGTACGAGAGAAGCGGGAGCCCAGCAGATCCTACATGTTCAGCGGCTGGTTGCCAGGCAGTGGGATGTCAACCTTCGCCTCCACGGGGGACATGAACCCTCGCAGACGTGCTCAGGAGGCGTGGGGAGTAGACAGTGAGGAGCAGCCACCGCCAGCACCAGCAGCGTCTCCAGGAGGCGTGCCTGAGACTGCCTGGAGACATGACCAGGAGCCGGCCAAGGAGGAGACAGAAGTGCGAGGTGAGGAAGAAACGACAAGGCCGCCTAGAAAACACAAGAAGAAGTATTCGCCCAAGCCGACTGAAGAGGACGAGGAGGAGTACGAAAGGCCGAGCAGAGGCGGCTCAGGTGAGCGCAGTTTAGTACACTAATTTATTTCCATCCGATAAAAATTAAAATGTGAAATTTAAAACATACATTTTAATTTATACCTAGTTTTTCCAGTTCACACCACGTCAAAACATTATTATTATTTGCTTGAAATATTTCGGTGCAGTACCATCTTAAGTCTGATTGGCTGAAACTGAGCTACTCGCTGTCTGCTATATTGTTGGTCACAGAGCTGCCAACCGTCCATTGGAGCAAGGATGTCAACTGTCGATGTTCTCTTTGGCTGTGACACTATCGAAAAGACTTCTCCAGGACTTATTGCCAGCTTCTGGAAAGTTAAATGATGTCTTCTGTGTTGAAGTTATTATCATTATTAATAAGGTCGTGAAAGCCTAAGAGTTAAAAATTGTAATACTCCCCACTTGGGCATAGACGTCTGTGCCCATAGCTCAATTTATTATTTGCTACAATTTGTAATAGTCAAAGATCTCACATAGGTGTTTCTATTCTCACCTGTTAACATTGTGTCAATAGATTCATATCCATGAAGAGAACCTGAAAAATTAATGGCAAAACTTTATACTTTCCTTTTGCAAAGTTAAAGCAATGTGTATAATTATGTCTTTGTTAGCTTACATTAAACTTTTTTTGATGCTCTGAATTATTTTTTGTATACTAAGAAAGTATTCTAGACTTAAAATAAATATTATGTATAGAGTAGGCCGATAATAATTGTCTTTGTTTGTACAGTATTAAATGAAAGTTCCAATTCTGATTCCACTGCCATATTTTGTGGTTCCGTGTTAGTTATGGTTATTTTTGAATAGTTCACATCTTTTACCAGAGCCAGCCAACAAAACACAATACGAGAATATACGTATATACGTGAACTTGGTATGTTATAGGTGGTAACGCAGCAGCTTCGTTCAACGCGTGGTTCCCCATCATGCTGGGTATGTTCCCGCCCGGGGGTGAGATGGGCGGCGGAGGTGGTGGTGAGGGATGGAGAGGCCAAGGAGGCTCTGGAGGGTCGAGTCAGAGGGGTCGAGATACGCACACCACCGTCATTGCCAACAGTGTGAGTCACGGAGCTCATGGCATCGCCTCCAGTCATGCACAGGTGCACGCAGGCTCTGAGCCGCAACAGCGCACCTTCTCCTCCTAGACCCTAGTCAAGTGTCACCAGTCAAGTGTAGTTCTAAGTATTTCTGTTTAGTTTTGTATTTTGTCTAGACTGTTTAAGGAATAGATAATAAATGTTAAGTGACATCAGCTAATGTCATTAATACCCCGTGAGTCGTTCCTGGAAGTTCGAGCTACGCAATTATAATCTGCGGTTGGGTCCAGTAGCACCACGGACTGGATGGTGTTGGAATTGGAAGGAATGGTTAGGGACTGCCATCCGCGTCAATAAGCTATTACTTTCACTATTTACAGTGCCAAACGTTTCGCTCAGTTTACAATCGAGCATCCTCAGTGGATTTTCTGAGTCTCAACCAGTCCGACAAGTAGCAAAGCGCTAAAGTGCCGCTTGCATGAGTGATTTGAATTTCCTTTTCAATTTGTCACTCTTATTCGCTCCGTTCACAGCCTCGCTTTGACATTCGGCCGTTCTATTGCAATGGGCGTTACGAGGCATTACGCTCTCAAACTTACTTGATCAAGACGTGTTCTGGATGTCAGGATTGGTGCTCACTTCATGGCCCCGGGTCTGGGTCTAACCATGCTGACGGTATGAATATCTCATTTTTCCAAAGGAAATTCGATAGTGTAAAATGAGCTAAACGTTTGGCACTGTAAATAGTTTATTGTCATAACCAATGAGAACATCGACAGTTGACTGAAGAACTAGTGAACTTTATGACATTTTTGAAGGTATTAATCTGTTACCATTGTAACAATTGCTACAGCAGGTTTAATAATTTAACCAAAGATTACCCCTACAACAAAATGCTAGCGAACTCGCCCTGAAAGTGTGACAGCTTGCATAGCTCTGATAGTGATACCAAGGTATCTATGTATTACTACAATCAATGTTGTATAAACTACAATGTGCAATCGATAGCCTGGTGGTGTCTGTGTAGTGGGCAGTGAGGAGCTATGGACTGTGACGCCGCTGCGAAGGTCAAGGACTTGGCTCACTGTGTTTCCTGGTCCTCGTCCCTGGGGCTTCCCGCCCACATGCTCGTCTCATGCTCCCCTCCTCCTAATTGTAATATTTGTCTATTCAATTAACAAACTCTTTGTGTGCACGTCAGCTGTAAAGGCCCCACTAAACGCCTAAATGACTCGGGTTTCATGTGACTTACACCCGGTCCCAGAAATAATTGCACAAACTAAGCATAATAATAATAACTACAATTATACAGTGAAACTAGTAGGACACGCTTGAGCAAGAAATGTTAAGAAAACCAGGCCGACACGCAGCTAAGCGCTAAAGCGTCGCTGGCATGATTGAGTCAAAGCTTACGTGGCCTTTTACTGCATGTTTTACTACATTATAATGGAGGATTCCAATGCAATGTATATTGTTTATGGAATAAAACATTTATTTATTTTTTTATTTAGGAAAACCTATTTCAAATTCCATTGAAATTGGACTACTCATAACGCTCTTGTAGCTAAAAATAAATTTGTTGGTTGCCATTTTGAAATGACTCAATGGAGTTTAATAATGTTGTTTAATAATATTTCTTTCAAATGAATCTTACCTTGTAGCTTAAGTTCCCGACTATCGAAATCCTCGTGGTCAAAACCATCAATTACCGCTGTTGTGAAAACGTAAATAGCCTTTGTCTTTAATAATAATTCATCTTTGTACTTCCCCCATAGTATAATCATGAAAGTGAAAATCATGTTAAAAGATAGTTTAACCGTCTGTGTTAGTACTAAGCAGATTTTGCTAGACGATTTATCTGTTTTGGCAAACAAAGTGAAACAAAGTAAAGCTTCCTTATCCACCGGCACCAGTTGAAGGCTGAGGTGAATTCACACGTTGTTTTGAAGCCGGCGGATTCTGGTTTTGGTCGTTTATTTGTGCGGTTTTGATGACGCACATCCACGAGAAACTGGCTCACGTGTAAACCAGCCTTGGCGGAACTCGCGCGACCACTCTAATAATGAGACAACCAATCCCGAGCGTCCATCCTCTATATAAGTGTTTCATATATACATGCCTGGCGAGTGTTCGCTGATTCAGATATGAGGATGTACACGGTCGTGTCTGTGTTGTTGCTGGGGATAGTGGCGTTATCCGCCCATGCACAAGGTTAGTACAGTGACTTTGCTAAACGTAGAGACCCAATCAGATGTCTCCACAGTTCATGATTGCTGGTCTCGCTATTGTAAGTTGTTGTGCACTTGTTGTTGAGTTGGAGGCATGACTGAATGAACTGTAGGATTGTTTGTGAGCCCTTATCAGATAGTCTATGTAGCTAATCAATCCTTTTTCTTGGTGTTTATACTTTTATAATTTTTCAACGAAGCCAAATAAATCCACCATATTTGAAACATCGATAAACTAATTTTAGAATCATTTTGTTGAATCAAATTCGTTCTTAAAATAGGAAGCGACTATCACTCTTATGAAACAAGAGGCAGGAAGAACTACCGAAGTGGGAGACACAGAACGGGAGTTCATGAACGTTTATCTCATCAGGCAGGGGTTTAACTCATCAAGAGGTTGCCAAATTCGATCAAAAATGTCCTAGAACTGTGGCTTTTAAAGCTCGTCTGAAAAAGGTTTTGGCCGCAGAAGCATTTTATGATACAGACGAGTTTATGGCACATGACTGGGAAAACGCGGAACATACTGACTGACTACAGGGCTAGAGTGGTACAATTCGAATGAATGAGAGAGAATGAATGCCATAAATGTATGTATGATTGGGATTTCAATGTTAGAATGTGTGGAAAATTATAGCTTTTGAATTGCAGTAAATAACGATTGCACAACATGTACAATGTTAACGTAATAAACAAGTTATTTATTTATATAAGATAAAATCAAGGAACTCTTCTATGACTTGCTGGCGGTCGTATACTGCCCTTCGAAGTCAATAACAATTCTAATGCCGACTTTGTTTATTGTTTTCCAATAAATAAGACCCTTTTCCTCGCCTTTTTTGCTGAACAACCCTAGTGCAAGTCCAACATTTTATGGAAAGGTTTTCGTAGAAAATTTATTGGACGATCTTGCATTGAAGATTTTGTTGTCTCCGCGTGGGCTGTATACAATAATGGCACTCAGTAACTCTCCCATCGTCAAACAAAGAACTGTGTTGACTTCCACACTTCTGGTACATACAACTTGCTCACACTTGCAGTTATACGACAACTCAATACCCTCGTATATTTGGGTACAGATTTGTTTATATGCCTAAAAGCTTATGAATTACTGAAGACATTTGAGTACAAAATTGAACGTATTAACAAAACTCAGACGCTTTGCACTCATGGCCTCGCGGGACTAAGGTTGTTGAGCCATTCGCTACGCGAATGGAAAGATCGCAGTTGTATCATATGGCCACTCAATAATAAAAATTTTGATGCTCAGAAAGTAAAAATAAACACGCCATTTGCCAGAAAATGAACTAGATTTTCCGGGGAGCCCCGTGACCTCTCTTTCTTTCTTGTGGACTATTCCATACTTCCCGGTTGTTTTCAACCCTGGTAGCGGTGGCGCCCATCATGTAGCTACTTGTACAATTGCACTGATCAGTTCAAAGTTAGACTTGACGACTGAACTGTTTCAGAAGGGAGCTCGGAAGCGCGAGTGGTGAGGGCTGCGGAAGCCAGACACAGAAAAGCGTACGGAGGATATGGAGGCCCTGGAGGTGGTTACCCAGGGTACGGCGGAGGTGGAGGTTACGGCTACGGAGGAGGCGGTGGATGGGGAGGCGGAGGAAGACCAGGAGGCTACGAGGGTGGATGGGGAGGTCCACCGAGACCTAGGCCGAGTCACCACAAGCCTGGAGGAGGCTACAATCACTATCCTCAACAAGGCTACGGAAACTACCCTCAACAAGGCTACGGGAACTACCCGCAGCAGAACTACGGTGGTGGATCTCAGTCGCAGTCACAAGCTCAGAGTTCTGCTTCAGCCTCCAGTCAGTCTTTCGGCATCAACACTCCCTTCGGTCCTCTCGGCGCGACGCTCAGTCAGTCCCAGGCTCAAGCCAGCTCTTCTGCCAATGCTGGAGGCTATGGCAGATAAGGTAACAACCTTGCCTTGGTACCAACTAGCTTTATATTCTGCTCCCCTGATCCACTGTGCCCTCTCTGCCTATACTCCTATAGGCTTCCACGCTCAAGCCTCTTTTTATTGAATTTCCTTTGGAAAAATGAGATGATCATGTTGTCAGCATGGTATGATCCAGACCCGTGACCATGAAATGAGCACCGATCCTGATCCCCAGAACACATTTTGAGCATTTCTCTACAATTTATACATATGTATACGAGTGTACTCTCTCGTACGTGTGTACTCTCTACAGGTCACACTCTTGCCCGAGTTGCATGTACTCGTACTTTGGTATAAATGTTTCTTTTGTAAATATCTCAGTCAAGTTCGTTAACCAGCAAAATCAGACTACCGTAACCCCTCTTTCGTATCTTACTTACTATTGCATTTTCGTATCTTACTTACTATTGCATTTTCGTATCTTACTTACTATTGCATTTTCGTATCTTACTTACTATTGCATTTTCGTATCTTACTTACTATTGCATTTTCGTATCTTACTTACTATTGCATTTTCGTATCTTACTTACTATTACATTTTGGCATTGACAGTCTGATGAAGGCTTTATAATATTTTATTAAGCCTATTGAAGATAGTGTGCTACTCTTTTTCCAACAGAATAATCTTCTTTTATTGTGTTATTCATTAGAGAAGACTTTTCTCCAACACGAAATTGATTTGGTTGATGATTGGATGTCTGAAAGGAGAGAAAGGTTCTGTTTCTGTGAATACTTACTCGTATCAAAAACAAGATAGTTAGTCTGAAGAAAGAAGACATAGTAGTTTATGACTATAACTAAAAGTCTGCCTTATGTTCCAGGTCGGCTGTCCATTCTATGGTGAAAAAATTGTGTATAGTCCTTGCTCAATGTATGTTCCATGCTAACTTATTTTTTAAATAAATATTTTTACAAAAGAAAATATTTAGAATTATTTCTTTACATTATGTTTAGTACATTGGCAAAATTTATACTTGCCTTAAATAACAGCCCACTTGAAACTTAAAGAGCAAAAGTGGTACAATAAAAAGACAATGTTAAAACGTTTATAAAACATATATATATTTTCATATATTTTTACAAAAAAATAATAAACTCAAAATGTATACAACAGTTTAAAAATATTACAAAGCAAATTTTACTACTAAGTTTGTACAACAAATCAATACAACATTTATGCAGGTTGTTAATTAAGTCTGGAGACGATTTAATAACTTGAGAACTGCGCAGGATTTACGCACCAAGGGACTATAAACTACTTAAACAAAGCATGAAAGAAATCTTACGTGACAGCTTGTATACATGGATGGCGCCGTGCGTTCTCTGTCTAGACTATACCCGCAGTACAGACGCGTGTGGCGGGTATTGCCTACTCTAGTTGGAAGGCGCTCTCCACCAGTCTCTGCAAGTACTGCAAGTAGTAGTGTCTTGCTTCATTCAACCGTGAGCTCTTGACTGCAAGTTTCCTCAGGAGACAATTCTCACGTAGATGACTTGTCATTGTTGTTCTACAATACATTTTTGAACAATTATAACGATTTAAAAATAAGAAGTTTACATTAATAAGTGAAATTCCGACATGTGATGCAAGTAATGGAATTACTTGTTAGGCAGGACTCCAGTATCTTCAAGTATTCAAGTGTTTAAAACAGTTTATAGCAGTGCTTTTGGTGAAAATTTACCTTTTAACGATACACCGTAAATTTTGTGAGATGTGTACTTTAAGCCTATCTTTGAGCTGTTTGTTTTACAACATTTGAAACTTTAAACAGCAATAACTTTTGATTGAATAACTTCTCAGAAGAGCAATTTGCGGCATTTGTGCTGAAAAATACCTCATCAACAACATGCATATTGTTATAGCCATCTGCAAAATCCGTTCCACTAATCCCTATCAAGTTTACATATACAACGTAGAAAGTTAGTTAATATCCCTAAAAAAGATCTGTAAAATTTGGTGCGTTTAGCCGTTCAAAAGTAATTAAACCGTCTCCTGACTTAATTGACAATTTGACACCCTGCATATACTTTATTTTGATTTCATCCAGGTAAATGTAGTAATGACAGAATTTTAATGGGAACGTCATTAAAGGTGCAAAGGTAAAGCTAAACTAAAAAGAAAATTATGACAAAAATATACTCAAATTCCTTGAAATTAAAATGCCCCGTTTTAGAAGTAAAAATTCTCAAAACCTAGCAAATTACACCAAGATATACTTACATAGTAAATACACCTTGATTAAAACACACACCTAAAACCAATTTGTTCAGCATGTCTAGGTTTTCAATAAAGTTTTGACTGTATTACAGTAATTTGTAATTAAATTTACAGGTAAAAACTAAGTTTTCACAATAAAAAATACAGTATATTTAATGAGGTAAAAGGATTCTATTAATTAGCAAGAGGGCATGTTACAAAATATTTTCTTGTTACACTCAGTTAATGGATCACAAACAATGGTTCTCTACCACTAGACTTCAACTGTGCGTGTCGTTGCATTTATAGGACGTAACGAAAGTGTATAGGAAGCGGGTTCAAACCCTGAGTCTTTTCACCTCTATGCTCTTATGACCTTGTATGACAAAAAATATGTATTAAATAATAAAGTAATTCTGTATAAAGTACCCCTAATTCTCAAATCCAACAATTTCTCGGGTGTGACCCAGATTTAAAAAAGTATTTAACTTCTTCCCCAAAATAAATTAATGGCAGTTCTTCAACATGATGTATCATTATCAATCAGACTAACGTAAAAGTCATATTTTACAGAATATCAACAATATTTAAAATGTGGCAGTTTTAAAAATGAACACTTTATTAAAACAGTTGTAATTTAACTGCTTGCTTCTGTTGATGTGAACAAAGTAGCCATTTATAGAATGTCAGTTGGATTCTGTTTGAAAGTTTGACAACTGCAAGTTGAAAGTTGAATTTCACTGATGCAGTCTAGATTCATTAATTTTTCACTTAACGTTATTTAAGCTTAAAATGTTTTCAACTCAATTCCTTGTTAGTATTAAAGCTGGTAATTGTATAACAAAATATTTACACTATATTACAGATTTATAAATTAAAACTAGAACAGACAATATCAATATAACTAAAAATCAAGCAAGAATTATATATAGTTAAAAAGTACATAAAGTATATATTACAACAGACAGAAAAACAATATAAAATAGTCCTATCCAAAAATGGACACAGCCCAATATTTCTAAAAATGTGATGTAATCTTCCTTTTAACAGTTAACTAACACTATGACTACATATTTACAAAATCAACATTTACAAAATAATATTATATAAAGTTAAACTAAAACCATGTCTAAAAAAACTCTCTAAAGTATTTCAAAGTAGCTTCAGAGTTTTTAATTTGAATTGGTTGTATTATTTATATTCATCAATACTGTACAATGTATTCCAATAATTGTCTATCTTGACCTGCTGCTTTTATCCCAACGGTTCCCTTTTTACTTAAATAACAAATTTAGATACATTAATTGGATCACAAATTCATTCCTTTCTTTGGTTTATGTCCATAAAATACAGAGAAAAACTGACATGTCCCTATGAGTAAAGATATTCAACTACATATTTTGTTTTCAGTAAATCTTACATCTCCGGCCTCAAATAATTCTCTAAAAAACTTATTTGATTTATAAAAAAAATGTTTGACAAAATTATTTGCCTTTTATTAGGTTTTTCATTACAGTAGTACTTTTATAGCACTTTGGTAAACTTGAGAAGCAAAAACCAAATGTCCTCCAGTGGCATAGCCGCTGCACCACCAAGACCCTATATTGTTACTTTGTCGCACAGAGGAGAAAGCTTTTTAAAAGAGTACCTTGTAGTTTGTTTTTTTTATAAAAGTTGATCCAAATAATCCAGAGATTCAGATTTATGAGGTCCAGATAAACGGGGTTCTACTGTAGTATATTTCATCATTAGTTCTTAAAGTGAAGCTTTCTGAGACAAGCTAAAGTTTAACGTCTGAGCCACAATCTCAATGAAAGTTATAATTTAGTTCCTCCGGTCCACACCCCGTCAAAACATCACTACAATTAGCTTGAAATATTTTGATCTCACCTTGGAGTACCATCTGAGTGTGACTGAAGATGGTACTCCACAGTGAGGCCAAAATATTTCAAGCTAATTATTGTAATGATGTTTTGATGCGGTATGAACCGGAAGAACTAGATTATCGTTGTGACACCGTCAGCGAAAGCCTAAGAGTTAAGTTCAGTTAATGTTATCATGAATAATAACAAAACGGCTAAAGTTGTAGGACTCTAGCTGAAACAAAATGTATGCTAAGTTTATTTGGTACCGTATATGCTACCGTTTTTCTCATGGTAGATTCTCAGTAAACTATTATGATTTCTAAATTTTACTCTTTTTACCAATCAACTGGTTGAGAAGGCACCAATTTATTATTAAATGGTACTTATTTACATACTGTGGTGAGAGATTCTATATCGTGTGACATTATTAACCAAGTTCTTGTAAACAAGAATACAAAATAGTGAGTGTTCTTTATAAAACTCAAGGCACCTCACAAGGCGGTTTTTGTGTGTAAACTTCAAAAAAGTAAACTTTTACTAGCTAACCTGGTTTTACTAAAATTATGCATTAGTTGAAAATATTGATACCTACATCATGAACAAGTTACGGTACAAGTTAGCCTAAAAGGTTGTAGCAATTTCAAAAAAGACAACTGTCGCAAATAAAGTATAGTGTGGAATTTTTCAGTCAAACTTGTACTGCTGTTGAAATAAATAGTTTATATACATTATTTTTACCAATGTACTAATAGTTTACAAACTAAATTATCTTCCTGAAAGTCAATTTCATCCCAGGCGTGTTGATTCCTGTCAAACTAATTTTATTGTGCCATCAGCTATATAATTTCTTTTTTCAAATCCTTGATCCTTGACTAGTTTTTTATAGACTAGATTTTTTACTTTATTAACAGAAAAAGTACAGCTACCCAAAATAATTGGGGCTTCATGTCCTAGGAATAGAACTCACCCAGCCAATCCATTAGATTAGATGGAATTGATAGCTTCCTGCTTCATGCTCACTCTCTTTATCAGATTGTAGCAATCACATTCAATCAGTGTTCAGTGTTCTCTTAAATAATAATAGAAAGATACAGTTTTAATTAACTTTTACAGCAAAAAAGACGTAAGGAAGATTTAGGACTGAAATTTCTGCAACCTTTTTTATGCTCCCTGTATACCGCAAAGACTTATCAATTTCTGTTCTCTTAACAGGAAACTGGATTGAAATGAATTTTTAATTCTTTATAACTACACATTACATTAAAATTAGATCAGGTGGTCTGGGAGGACATTTCCCTAGTGTACTGTATCTAGATGTACAAAAATAAACATTATATTAGAGCTAAGGAACTACGTCATGTTGAGCTGATGAGTGTGCCTTCAGTGATGCATCGGTTGAGGTTGAGGTAGAATGGCACTTCCTGACTCTGGTAACACGAGTTCATAACATTCCTGAAACCATACAGAGGTTAATTGACAATATAAAGGGGTTTCAACAATCAAAAAATCAGCAAATCGGTTTGGTGATACGGGATGGTTAAGCCGGTTAGAGTGATGAGTGCTATAGACTAACCTGAGTTAATTGCAAGAGTTATATCCATATGGGGGTGGCCAAAGCTCAGTACATGGTACAGTGTGTACACCGCACCAAATCGGCCCGGGTTTGATTCCCAAGCGAAGTAACAACTTTCACGATGGCCACTTCCCAAGGTTTGGAAGTCACATTAAGCCATTGGTCCTTTTTATTGGTTGTTGGGCTATTATTTAACGACCAAATCTGGGGAACAGTTGGTCCTTGTTTGTAACAAAACTACATCTTACCATCCATTAAAACACTCATCACACTCACCATTCATCCCTTATTCACCTTAAAACACCCTCTGACGTGGTCTATGCCTCAAATCAAAGTATTAAAATATATCTGGTTGCCCCAGTAGGGAATCGACACAAATCATCCAGAATCACACATTTTTGATTGCCAATTCAGTTGTTTCATTTTCAAATTTTATACATATATACTTGTGCAATCAGTGGTCGTCATGAATAATAACTGAGTTCTACTGCAGTGTAATAAAAGCACTTGTAGCATATGCTCCTGCTGACTACCGTACATGCCTTGCCTCAGTTTGGGACGAGTTTGATTGACCTTCAAAATCACATTTCAGTTCTACGTCATTTTAAGGTTTCAACACAAAATGAAAATTCTCAGAATGTGAAGGGCTTGAGTTATTCTGGTTTTGAAAAGTTTGTATGGTTTTGCTTAACAAGATTTACAAACAAAGAATATTCATGATAATAGGCTGCAAAATCACATATTCCACATGGCCACAAGTCCTTTGCAGCTGATGAAAGTCTTAATCTCAAAAAGAGGTAGAATTTTAACCTTAGTGCTTTTGAGCCAGTGTGTCACATCTTGCTAAGACACCCCCCTTTCCTCCTCCCCATCTTTTACTGACCCTGATTTGTACAACTGGGACACAAAATAATCACGTAAAATGTGATTTATTTTGTTATTGTTTTAGACTAAGACTAATTTTTTAATAACTGTAAACCATTTCAAAATTCTACAAAATTAAACTAGCTTAAAAATGTATTATTTCCACAACGCAACGTCAGAACTATTCTAAACACCATTCCAGGCCGTTCCTCTCAAAACTAACCGCTGAGCGGACGAGAGGACTTGCTATTCCTTATTTCAACTAAATGAACACATGATTAGTTTAATTTATTCATACAATCCCTCTGGTACCTTACCTTATCATACACTAGTTTCAGATCTGGATTTCCCAGTCATTGGATTCAACTCTTCATCCTGGGCCATGGTTTGCTCATCAACAAAGTTTATGCTTCCAGCTTTGTACCAGACTATTATATCCACAAAGAATGCACAAAGCATGATTGCTCCTGTTGTACCTTTAAAAATCAAAACAATACATACAGCATTTAAACATTTACATATACCCTCACATGATCACAGATAATTTGTGGTTCTATAAATTAGTATTTATTACTGTGTCCCTTAGTTACGTCAAAGACTATTTTATGGTAAGTAGATTGTACATGGATGCCGAATGGCTGAGGCAGGAAAATCAACATAATTACGGCAGTCCAAGCACAGATAGCGTTGCACGGAAATTCTTTTACAACCTTTGTGCAAAGTTTGTTCCTTCTTGAAAATCGCACGATTTTGTCACATTTAATTCATTGGCGTCGGAAAAACTTGAGCATGTAAAAAGACTTGAGAGGAGAGAAATACAAGAGACGGCAGCGCTAACTGTTCTTGGGCTGCCGCAACTATGTTGATTATCTTACCTCAGCCATGTGGCACTATGCCCAATCTACCTGCCGTAACATAATCTTTAGTTACATTTGAGGAGTTGTAAATCAGGCCTTTTGACGTAATTTATTATTTCAAAATATCAGGAAAACAGTTTAATTTTGTACTAAATTGTACATTTTTATTAAAGCATCTATTTAGTGGTGATTAAACTCGTTTCACGAATCCAATTTAGTAGTAAGTATTAAATGTAGTAATAAGTATTAAATGTACGGAGAAAAAACATTGTATATATCGTTAGTTTAATTCAGTGGCGTGCGGTGGGTAAAAAGTTTGAGGAAGCAACTAAGAGTTGTAAAGTGCCCAAATGGCAGGTGTGCCTATTTTTGTCACATCATCAACAGTCTCCTATCAACCCTACACCATACCCATCTAAGCACTTCCCAATTTGCAGTTGCCCAATTAACATCTGGGCAAGAGCAATCTTAGCATTCTGCATCCCCACTAGAGCAATCTACGCAATCCGCATCCCGGCTAGAGCAGTCTAAGCACTCCGCATCCTGGCTAGAGCAATCTACGCACTCTGCATCCCTGCTAGAGCAATCTAAGCACTCTGCATCCCTGCTAGAGCAATCTAAGCACTCTGCATCCTGCTAGAGCAATCTAAGCACTCTGCATCCCTGCTAGAGCAATCTCCGCAATCCACATCCCTGCTAGAGCAATCTACGCAAACTGCATCCCGGCTAGAGCAATCTAAGCACTCTGCATCCCTGCTAGAGCAATCTACGCAATCCACATCCTGCTAGAGCAATCTACGCAATCCACATCCCTGCTAGAGCAATCTAAGCACTCTGCATCCTGCTAGAGCAATCTCCGCAATCCACATCCCTGCTAGAGCAATCTACGCAATCCACATCCCTGCTAGAGCAGTTTAAGCACTCCGCATCCTGGCTAGAGCAGTCTAAGCACTCCGCATCCCTGCTAGAGCAATCTACGCAATCCGCATCCCTGCTAGAGCAGTTTAAGCACTCCGCATCCTGGCTAGAGCCATCTAAGCACTCCGCATCCCTGCTAGAGCAATCTCCGCAATCCACATCCCTGCTAGAGCAATCTACGCAATCCGCATCCCCGCTAGAGCAATAGGTTTTATAGGTGTATTTCTACAAAATTACAAGATTTTAAAGGTATTCTTCGTGAGGTTTGTCCTCATAACCAATATTATAACCAATCTACACTGTAGAAAGTAACTAATTAAGATTAGATATTTAATGAAATATGCTTATTATTTCTTACCATGAAAGAATAATCGAAACATCTTTGTGTCATAAAGTCTGCAAGCACCTTGTTTTCCGCAAACAGCATCCCATAAGAGACAAGCCGAATCAACAATAGCACCGTACACTATCGGGCAGGGCGTTTCCTGAAAATCCAATAATTTTGTTTTATTTTACAAGCAGTAATCAAATACAAAACTTTAGTTGCTGTTCTTGCATAACATCCTTCATACTGTCAAGTTGTATCATCATTTACTGTCAAGTTCAAGTTCATTTAGATACCTTGTACCTTTTACAACAATTTGAACTATACGAAGAAACTATTTAAGCCCTTCTCTAGCTTGATAAGAAAGGCAAAGTTAAGATAAAGAAAATAAACAATTTTTCTTCGGGTAAAATTGTGAAAAGTTTAAACAATGTCTGATTCATTAAAATAAACAATTGTTGAGGTTGACAGGGATAAGTTTGGGGATTCTTCAATAACAAGCTGAAAACCTTGTACAGCCAATATTGAATTCTTCACATAGTTTGCAAATTCCCAGTATGAGAATTATAACTTGAGAAAGTCATAACGTCAAATTCATGCAAAAGAGTAAGCTACATACATACTTTAGAACCTGACAGCATGACACAAAACTTGCTTCTCTTTTCAGTGTTAGTCACATTTCTTCATTTGTTTCTAAGCTCACACAAAACCTTCCAGGGGTGTCATTGATTTCAAAACATGTACGGTGACACCCGGAGGTTTCCTCAGGTCATTAAATAGAAATTGTACAGTGTGTGTATATTGTTTATAACTACAAATTAAAAAGAAATGCCAAGTATTTCAAGTAAAATAATAGCTCAAAGTAAAATATATGTGGTATCAAGATAAAACGTTGGAAAACTTACAACAGTTAAAATTTGAAGAGTATTGCATTGGTGTCACTTTAGAAAATTGACACTCTGTAAATCATTCTAAAATCCGAAAACCCAAAACAACTTTACTAGCGCTCTTTGGCCTTGCTGAATTACAATAATTTTTTTAAATTGATCTGCACTTGCTTTCAGTTAGAAATCACCAAAAATTCTGACTCGTATTACCGTTATAGAACCCTTAATGTAACTATTTACTGAACATGTATTTTGTGGTCTTTACCTCACATACTTTATTTATCATGAGCTCAGGTAAGCAAAAGTTTGAGGACAAAGTGAAATCATTTTCCTGCTTATTACCACTAATCTAAAATCAAAGATTGCATCAAGCCTTCTAACATACAGAGATCCAACTAATCTTAAGCTTAAATATCTTCCACTCAGGAATTCTCCAGAGTTCTTGACGTAAATCTACCCTAGATTATTTTCTTGTTGTCTTACAATTTAATAAGAAAAAAAACCTCAAAAATCATACCGAAAAGGCCGATAGCAAACTGTATGAGTCCGAGGGCCATTGCTTTATCCCTGGGGTCCACACAGCGTAGGATGAGCAACATGCTGCCGACCTCCGACGTAGAATGCACAAACACAAACACAGAGAAGAGGACGATGTACCACACGAAGTTGTTGCATTCACTCTCACACACTCCGATACGATCTGAGACTCTCATGTCGGAACCCATACAGGAACACTCTGTGAACTGGAAAACAAAGTCAAAATCAGTAAGATGTCAATATCTCGGTGAACTTGGTGAAAATGACTCCCATAATTAGTTTTGTGAGAAATCAAATTTTAAAGTGTATGATTTAGGTAGGGCCAAATGGGTTCAACAATAATGTACTACCGAAGATGAATCCACCCCGAGCAAGTGAGCCCTCTAGTGCCAAGGATTTAAATTATGTTGGACAAGAAACATTTTAATTATATATTTAAGTTTATTTGCCCATTCCTGAATTCTTATATTTAACGTTTAATCACTCCTTAAAGTAAAATCTCAATCCTATAACGCTTATTTATAGTAGTGCGCAGGTAGTTTTCGATACCATGGTTCCTGTTAGTTGGTACCAGTACAAACAAAAATTAAAATCTTGGAAGTAAATTTGTTCACCTAAGTTTAAAATAATGTACACCTTAATTTTAGTTACACTTCTAGTTTTGTGAATAAATTAATTTTGGTTTAAAAGGTTGTTTTAGTTTAATTTTACAAGGTGGAATTGTCTTGTACCATTTCAGTACTATATTTTTATCTAGGCAACCTGATGGGTCCTTTGGACTAGTGGCCGATGGAGGTGACAACAAGGCGACTCATTAGTGTGCCTTTTCCAGAGTCCATGGCACAAGACACTTTTATTGCCTACCCATGCAATACGCATGATAAAAAAAGATTACAATATACGACACTCTTTTGATGTAAATGTGTATCCATGTCTGCAACAGATTTCTCAACATAGCTCCGCATTACAACTAAGTGCAGGCCACTAATCTACTAAGACTAATCTACATATGGTCATTGGTCAATATGTGTAGAAATATCTGGTATACAGTACACCCGAGAGGTCTCCTCTCTGTACTACAAGGACTAAATATGTCTACAATACAGCAAAACCGGCACCGTTGACCTTCATGGTTTATTTCTCAAAAATATATAAGGTATCAAAATCCTTCAACAGTTTCCAATGCAGTGGCTGTGATCAGTCTCTTCACCGGTCTGCCTGATTGCATCAGAAGTCGACATTCATTTTTCATTTAATTTTGATTTGTTTAAAACCTCTACAACATCAAAGTTTATGATTTATTTTGTATGTATTTATTTTGTTTGATGCAAGTTAGTTATTACCTGTTCAACCATGGACGTATCCTTGGAGAGAGTGTAGTTCTGGCAGCCGGCGTGACACGGAGAGAAGTAGGTCAACTTGTCGGCTCCACAGATCGGGTTGAACTTTGTGCTGTTGCAGTTGCAATCCAACTTGCAAGGTGACTCAAACTTGGCCACTGTAAAGCTGCAATAAAATGTAACTCATTAATCAGTATTGCTACTATACAGTTAGTGTTGGGTCAATTCATATATTTTTCAATTTTTGATTCCGATATGGATACCTGGATAGCGATCCTCAAATCTGATACCAATTCTAAACATCCACATGTGTTCGTGGTAGTGTTGGGTCGATTCCTAATTTGTTCGGTTTTTGATTCCAATACCAGAGTTCTTGATTCCGGGTTTGATTCCCAATTCTCGATTCCAGGTTCGATTCCCGATTCCGATCCTCATTTTCTGATACCAAGGACCTCCGGAAGGAATTAGTATCGGAATCGACTTTACCAATTGCAGGAAATTGGCTGTAGCTTACTACTTCTGCGTATTTTTACCTTCATTTGTCTTGAAAATTGTGCCCCTGCACTGCGTAAAGAATGTTTAGCCAATTTGTAGTCATCCAAGTTAAAGGGTTTCACCAGTTTAAAAAATAAAATTTACTATTTAACTCTTGATAATACAAAACACATGCACGATCCAATCAAAACAACCACCAAGAGTGGATTCGTCCACCCGAGCAGGGTCTAGCTAGCAACCGTAAACCAAGTGGTATCGATTCCGGACTTGATTTCTGATTATTCAATTCCCAATTCCAAAACCAATTCCCGATTCTTTCTATGAAATCGATTGGAATCAATTCCCGATTCTTGATTCTGCGGTATCGGAATCATCTTTACTGACCGATTCCTTACCCCAGGAATTGGTGGAATCGAGAATCAGGAGTCAGAATAGACCCAACACTATGTACAATCAATGTCCACCAACTACAGCTACCACTAGATATCATGGGCAATATTTTGCTCTTGATAGTCCTTTGACCAATGCCTTAGCTTCCGATTATTTCTTGGACTTGTCATTTGTCATCGTTCGTAACTTTGGCAGACTGAGATTTTGGCTTATTATTATAGTCTTCTTCATTAAAACAATCCAGCTGTAAAGTAACTTTTCTCATTTAAATTATGTTCAACCAAAGGTTACGTTATGGTAGGTAGATAGTGCAAAGTTGCCACATGGCTGAGGCAGGAAATCAACATAGTTCAGCAGCCCAAGCACAGTTAGCGCGATGTGAGGGAATTCTTTTAAGAGACTCAAGTAGAGAGCCACTAGTGTTTGTTTGTTGTAGAACACAAGTTTGTTTGTTCTCGAAATTCGTACACTTTGGTCACATTTAAGTCATTGACATCGGACAAATTCAAGCATGTCAAACCGAGGGTGGAGAAAGACGGCAAGAGGTGGCAGTGCTCGCAGCGCTATCTGTGCTTGGGGTGCCACAGCGATGATTTTCCTGCCTCAGCCATGTGGGATCTATGCCCAGTCTACCAACCATTTCTTTGTTTGAAGTTTGTTATTGACGATGGGAGGATTTCAGAAGTTGAACTATTATTGCGGACATTTTCCATCGTTTTTTGTTCACTAACAATGGAAAATGTCCGCAATAACAGTTCAACTTCTATCAACCATAACATTATCTTTGGTAGCATTTATGTTTTATTTTTGACTATTTCAGTACCAAAAGTAGCAGAAGGAGTTAGCGTATCCGCGCTGGACAGTGGCCCCAGCAGAAAGGCGATATAACTATTAATTTTTTTAAATTTCTATGTACAGTAGAACTGTGATCAGATCTAGAGATAGTTGTTTTTGATAAATATTACTGTTATTAAATTGCAAAATCAAATTTCACAAATTGTTGAAGGAGACCTTCCTACAAGGTGTGTTATAACCTACAAGCCCTGCCCTCAAGACACTTTTGGATCCACTCTAAATTACACAAAATCATAATTTATTTTACTATTTTGTTTAGATTGTTCAAAGATAGTTTGTACTTACCCTTCTCCAATTTTGAGACCTGCAAAGTCATCCATGGGACAGCCTATAGTCATCAGGATACCCATTCCTGAAAAATATTGTTTACTTAGCTTTTGTAGTTGCTATATTTTGTACAAAGAAATATTTTATACCAAGGGTGTTTTCTGCTATCTATTTATTACTCTAAACTATAACATACCTTGAATTGTCAAATTATTTAAAGTTGTCTTAGTATTGAAATACTATACATCAAATTTAAGCTCTCAGTTCACACTAGCAGGCTGTTTTGACTTCTTGATTTAAAGAAATTTGAACCAGATTTTAAAGACTTTACAAAATATACAAAAAAAATACAACAGATATAAGAGATACAAAAAGTTATTTTTTAAGCGAAAGGCAAACCAATTGACTTCATCAAAAATATAGTAGAATAAGAAATGTGTCAAGTATTTAAATATGAATGATGAAGGCATAATGTTGGTCATTACTCATTAGGAAACTTCCATTATACTTTCTTTTATGTTAACTAAAAAAAATGTTCTGACTCCGGATGTTGTTAGGTAGAAGACTTTGCACAAGTTCAAAATATTATTGTATGGGAGGGAGTTTGACATCACCATTACTGCAACACACCGGGATTTATTTGATTACGAACCTGACTCTGGGGTCTCAAAATACGTTACATGTTTTGGAGCAAAAGAGTTAAAATTAGAAAAATAGGACAGGTGTATCACAGGAGTGGTAGTTTGATGCAAGTTCGAGCAACAGCCTACTTTTTTGACAAATACACTTTGTTGTACAAAAGGCGAAGTTAGAGCTTTAGAGTCGTGTCTATGAAGATTTTATGGTTTTCTTTTCAAAGAGTACTGTACTAGGATAAAGTAAACTTCACATGCATGATACTGTAACATATTATATCCATAGTGAAGCACGGGTAAACAGGCAGTAGCAATATAAACGTGGTAATAACCTTTAAAATTCCCAACCGGCTGTTTTTTCCATATTACAATATGCGTTAACAATGAATTCACCTACCTATAGCGTAGACCACAGCTGTGAATGCAATCCAAGCCGCCACGAACCTGGCGTTCGGCTTCACCCTCAGAATAAACACTCCGGACATTATTATTCCCAAACCCATGACCAGGATACCTCCAATGCCTGGAAACCATAAGTCGTGCAAGAGATTAGCCGAATTGTTTTCTAATCATACATTAGAGAACCATACAATACTTTACCTACATATTTCATATAATTAATGACTGCAAAATAGAACAGGAATAAAAAAGTAAACCAATTTACTTGAGATTTCAATATGCTTTTGCTTAGTGAATCTCCTGTTCTTCAACACAAGTAAGAATTACTACAGGAAACCAGAAGATATTAGACTGAATAAAAAACCCGAGTTTTATTTATAAAAATCACTTTAAATTCTTTGCAACATCCTGAAAGTTTTAATGTGAAAGTATGTTAATGTGTCTGAAATGTACAGTATACTACAAAACTGCTATTGGTTTTCTAAACTTAGCCACAGTTGAAAAATCAAACTATTCAGTTTTTGTCGATATGTTGTTGAAGGTGGTTCATTCATTATTTAAGACTGATTGGCAGCACACCATATCGACAAAAACTGAGATCACATATAGTATTTTAATTTTAGCAGTACTGACCTGAATAACCATTTCCTAAAGCTTGTCAGGGTTCCCACAAAACACTTTGTATAATGTAAGGATATCAAACAAAATTTAACAAAAAAATGCAAGTTAATTTTTAACAAAAATGCAGCAACAGCACAGGGTGTAACCACAGTTTAAAACATCTTTCGGGTTGCAGTAACTCAAAACACAGAGATGAAGGAATGTTTACCTGAGACCATGTTGGCAGTGTGTGCAGTCTGTCTGAACTGAGACTCAAGGTACTTGGGTAGGAAGGTGTAGAGGCCAGCAATGGGCAAGATATGAAGAACACTGCTGGCAGTCCTAAACATCAGGATATCGTTCTTCAACAGTCTTTTAATGGCCTTCGGGAAGTCCCTGAGGCTTGGATTCTTGCTGTCTCGCTTCTTCACTGAAGGAGCTACGACTCTACAAGTACTCAGTCTTTTAGGAAATGCAAACATGGCGAGAGATGCGAGCATGAGAAGTGCTGATATACAAACTAAACCTAACCACCAGGCTCCAACCCATCGAGGATCCTTCGGCGTGATCCCCGGATCCACGGATAAATCCACGTACAGCAAAGTACAGAAGGACCCCAAGATAAACCCTAACGCAGGACCTAATATTCTTACTCCTATCGTGATGGCAAAGTATAATGGTGACTCCCTACTGGCCACGTTGTCATCAATGTAGGGAATACCCAGAGTATACACTGCGGTTTGTCCCATACCCACTCCTAACAGACTGACAAAGAATATCACCAGTACTTTCTTGGTAGTTCTTAACTGATCTCCTTGTTCTATCAGTGTTTCCTCTCTGCACTCGTTCACACTCTCGTCTAAACTGTCGAGTAACGTAAACACATCGGTAGGATGGCAAACGCCAGGCTGAGGCGCAGTGGAGTTTACAGGGTGTGCTATACTGGCAAACATATTCTCTCTACTCTGCATCATCTGCTGCCCGAAGATGAAATGGGGAAGTGAACACGTAAAAGAGGCGATTGCGAACAACACCATCCCACACGCGATCCACTTCGGCCTGTGCCCTTGGCCTCCATAATACGTTAGCAATAGAGACGATCCTATCTGTCCTATTTCTGTAGCACTCATGATGATACCTGTCGTCTTGCTTTGTAATTGAAATAGCTTTTCAATTGTGGTTATAACGCTGACAAAGTACGTATAGTACATTCCTTGCAGCACCCAGGTGATGCAGAAGGTGACTAGGAAGGCTTGCTTGGACGCGAAGATCTGCAGCCAGCTCGGAGTGCACACTCCCAGGCCACACTTGAGATTCTCCTCCAACACTCCCTCGGTCGGAGTTGTCTCCATGATCATGGTGGTTCCGTTCTGATCTGACAGCAAGGATTCACCTCCATTCACCTGCTTGTCCCACACCACTTCCTCCCCTCGAGATGGCGCCACCATTGTGTTTATTTGTTAGCTGAAAAAAACACAATTTGTTAGGGATATACTTTATTAATTTGCATTTAGTAATTATTTTGTTGTTTAGTAGAAAATAAATCTTAAATGAAGGTACATTGATACATTTATAGAAATGACATTCAATTAAATGACATTCAATTTCTTTCCTCCTCATAAATTGAAGCGGACAAGTGGCGGGTAGGATTTGTGCGCCACTCCAGTTGGAGCTTATCCTTCGGCTGGCACGGGTTTGATCCCCGCAGTCACCACTTACATTTGTAAAGTGACTATACGGGATGCTAAGTAGATGTCGAGGTTGAGAGGGTTTTGTAGTCCTAATGTCGCCTTGTTAAACAAGACAAACTTTACCTTTACCCCATCAGTACAACACAATGCCAGAAATTCCATTTTAAAAGTTTAACTCCAAACAGTTTAAAGTTAAAGCGTTTTCAAGTATGAAACGGTTGCTTGGTTAGATCTTCTTAAGAGATCTAAATAACGGTCAGATGGGTGGTTTTAGTCAATGGGCTCAATGGGTTTTAAATTGTGGTAGCTGGAGCCAGAACAGTGGAAATAAGTAGTGTCACAGTTTGAACATGTGAGTTAAGGCAATGTAGTTGTAGCAAAGAATCTACTCTTTGATACATCATTTATTCCCCAAGTCTGACAGTTGACGTGGTTCAGTCAAGGGTAATACTCAAGGAGTTGAAGGGGCGGCGGAGAGTCTGAACCAATGAAAACATACTTGATCAATTCCAAGAACTGCACCGTTCTTTCCGGTTGTAAATATTACCTCACTTTAAGCATATTTTCTCCAAAAAGCTATACATCTGTTGACGTTTCACATCCAATGATTTATTAAGAAAATAAACTCAATTCATACAGAGTGTTTCAAAACTCAAAAGTCCTCCCTCCTCCTTAACTTTTGAACGTTTGAACGCCACAGGTTTTCAAATGGGCCTTGACGTATGTTACCAGGGTATACTAAATTAATTATGAAGAATTACATCAAATAATCCAGTAAACAAATAATATTTTGGTGAGGCCTTTCAGAAACAACGTTTCTATCCTCAGTAAACACAAAAATCCATATATTCGCCAAAAGCTCTCTATTTCGTCTACATAAGCCATTGCAAGTGAAAGGTTTCGTGCTCAGAACCAACAATACTGCCTAATGCATGACTGTATGAGATATGATAGAATAATAATAATGCATAATGCAAACAAAACGTCAAGTATGTTATGCGACAAATGGACTGAGAGGTCAGTGGAACAAAGACCCAGAGTTCAACATACCCGCCGCGGCGCATGCGTCAAACCAATCTTGCACACAATACAGTGAGACGCAGAGCCCACATACGAGTATAGCACGTACAGTATATGTGTACCGTGTGCGTATACAGCACAAGTTAGTATATACTCGTAGTTCTACCTCTCGAGATGGGAACAGTGTGTTCTAAAGGCATGCTGCATCCCACAACTTATATCTTAGTCTGAAGTCAGACTGTAGGTTTGCATTGTGTAAGGAAGGATTGTAAGACTCCGGATGCACTGTACAGTGTACACAGTCATTACACGAGGATTACAGATGGTTTCAATTAGAGCGTGGTTTTACCGACTACAATGTAATGGCTTAACCTAGTTGCTTATTGTCCATATCCCTCCGAGATAACTCAAGTTATCTACTAGAGTTGCGACTTGTGACGTGTGGTGTTGTGTTGGGCCAAACGTTGAATTGTGTATAGAGGGGTTCTTTGTTTGATGGTTCGATTCCCGACTGCAGTGATAGGCCTAACTTTTCACGATGGCCACTCCCCGTGGTTTGAAAGTCCTGTTAAGCAGCTGGTCTCTTCCACTGGTCGTTGGGCTATTAATTAACGACCGAATCTGGGGAACGGTCGGCCCTAGTTTCAAAGTTGGTAACAAGACTACATCTCATCATCCATCAAAACACTCATCACACTCACCATCATTCCATATTCACTCTAAGAGTGGTCGGTGTCTCAAAGCCAAGATGTTTGATGTTGACAATGGAATCTCTGAAGTTGAAGTATTATTGCGACCGTTTTACATCATTTTTTAGTGAACATAAAGAACACGACTTTTCGGGATTTGGAATCTGATCTCGTCTTCAGGTGAGAAATAACACAAAACATAAGGTGTTACACCACATAGAGGAGTTCTTGCATATTTACGGGATATTGTGATAGTTTTGATAGATATTGTAAGGATGGGTACAATGAGAAGGTTTGTGATAGTTTGACAAAGACGACCAAATTCAAGAAAGTGTATAAAGTTTTAATGAAACTTATACTAGAACACTGCCACTGTCACAGAGTGCCGCAGTATGATAAGGGGTGACTCTGCCATCGAGCAATCCACGAACACCTGGCCGTAGCAAAGCTGCCAAGGAAGTCACAGAGTCCAAGCACGCGGGAACAATCCTCATAGAATCCCTGTGTATAGGTCCAACAATCGTGTTATCTCTCAGAGTTGTAGCAAAGATTATGTTATGGTAGGTAGATTGCGTAAAGCACATGGCTGAGGCAGGAAAATCAACACAGGTCGGCAGGCCAAAAGACGCACGCGCAAGTGTGTGTTTTTTCGAAAACCACACGATTTGGTCACATTTGAGTATTTAGACAAACTCGAGCATGTGGAGCCGAGGGGGGAGAAATACGAAGAGAGATGGCAGCGCTATCTGTGCTTGGGCTGCCGCAACTATGTTGATTTTCCTGCCTCAGCCATGTGACATCTATGTCCAGTCTACCTATCACAACATTATCTTTGGTTGTACAGTACATGTAGTTTGCCAGGAAAGTCTAGATAGTGGTGCAGTGAGTCCGTGTGACGTGTAGGCTAACTGTGTCACGTGTTCGGTCAGGTGTTGTCCAACTCATTTGACTTTTCAATTGCTATTTCACAGTCCTCAACACTCCACAACTCAATGTGTTGCCTACAACTGTTCAGTGCTTCTTGCTTTGCTACAGTGGTTTGTTGTTACATCAATGTTACGAGTGCATTTCCATCGCACATTTAGCTATACAATTAGAAATATAAGTCCATGTATCAGACAAGAACATTTCATAACTCAAAAAAAGTTCTGCCTTTAAAAATGATCGTAAAACCACAGCACTATCCTCCACGAATACCGATCCCCCCAGAACCCGCAGGAGTTAATCCTCCCTCAGGAGGTCCTGAGGGACCTACTCTCCACTGTCACTATCACCTTCCTCCCTGAAAAGGTTAATTTTCATGACCCTTACTTTGAAAATAACCCTAGAGATGTTCAAGACCAAAGATCCTGAAATATTGCCAATTTATTAGAAATACGCGTTTACCGCGCCTAAAACATTTCACAAGTCCCATGTTTACCGTAGACCCAATGTTCCCGGGAAGCGACCCCCGACAGGTTGGTCAGCCCCTCGAAATCATATTCTTGGTACGTCCCTACGTACAGCACTTTATTCTACAGGAGGAATACCCCGGTAGAGGGTTTGTGCTGAATGTGGGTCAACACGTGACGAAGCATGTGTGATGTGTGGAAGTGAGAGCAGAGACTTGAGGACAGACAGTGAACACAACACACTCGCACTGTCTCTGTCTGCCTCTGCTCGGTCGGTGGTTTCACTTTTGCTCTGGCATCGGTCCAACAGAGTTGCGCCTACCCAGCGAGCACCGAGCAGGCTTTCTAGCCCCACAACACGAACACACCATCCGCCATCCGCCATCACACAGTCATCATTCCCATTCATCGCCCTCAGCCCCACAACACATACTATTCTGGAGCTAAAGCCAGGAACGACTTCCGAGCTGGGAGACACAGGACGCCATGTCCAATGAACGTGGACTTGTGAAGCTCAAAATAATTTCAATCATAAAAATGTTCGTCCATTCAATTAGTGCTCAAATTTAAGACGACCGAAACTGTTTTTGGAAACTATAACCTTAGGGCTTAGACTGTGTACATGTGAAAATTGAATTGAAATGAATAAATTTTAGAAATAATTTATTTTTATTTATATGATATTTATACAATTCTTGAACGGTCAATAAATAGTTTAAGATTTACATCTGAGCAATATGAGGACGTCTGGAGCTTGGCAATAAATTGCCCCTGGATAGAAATTGTTTTCAATACTGTCTTGGTGACTACTTATAAGAAGCGCAACAGTTTAGAATTTTCAACTGCACGTGACAAAACTTCCTCTTAACCACAGGCTGTTATGCAGTTTGTTGTGTCTACCTTTAGCTGGTGGATAAGTGATTTGTGGATTGTGATAATTCATATTTATCTGCTGTAGTTACAACTACGCTAATCATCTTGAATTATTGGGCCATCTTAAGTAGGTCAATGCGCTTTCAAGTGGGTGTAGAATTCGATCTAATACTACGTTACTAAAATACAACCGCTGATTCACAAGCAGTCCAAGAATTGCTTTTAGGGTTGAAATTCTAATTAATAGTCGATCTCTTGTACTTTTGAACTTGTATATCACGCCATATAATGTGGAAGGCTGGAAGTCAGATTTCGTACGCACCTCGGCAGTCTGCAGTAACATTATTTTCCAAAAACATGAAGTTTAAACCAACCTTTGTCGGTTGTAACGCAGTTTCGGCTGCAATATAGTTATGGACAGATTTAGGCACAACGGAGATTCATTCCCAATTCGGATTATGGATGTGCAACTTTGCAAGGCATTTTCAATTTAGTGTATCTTTCAAGACGGTGGCCTTAAAGTCAAAAACTGCGGATGTAGAACTCCGCTAAACTGATTGGCCGAGCATCCGAGGCAGAAAACTACATTTCAAAGTCATTTGTACCTTTGAAATGTCCAAAAGCCAGCGGTTCTCAGCAACTATTTACATGCATCTCGTTGGTAATGTAGGCTACCGCTCGTGAACTCTTGCTGAGCTTCTCCCTGTGGAACAACTGACTCATCAGTCGACCAAATTCTAGAACTTATCCTTCCAGTTAAACTATTCCATTCATTATTTGTTAGTATTTATTACTTGGCTTTATTACTTGGCTTATAGTAGACTACTCTCGCAAAGGACACAGTGCTCAGGAACTCGGTGTGGTGTTTGGGGGAACCAGAGGTGCCACTGTTCATAGAACTGAACTCCAGTGTAAAGGGTGTTCAGCGACAATGTTAGGTTTTATATAGAGCATAACAGCTCAAATAAAACCTCGTTCAATCACTAAAGTTCTGGGAGATATGACTGATCACGCAGAACTGACATGGAATTTTAGAACCTAAGCACTTTCAGAGCTCTTTGCCTGAACAAGTCACATATCTGGGGAGGGATCTGTCTATAAATAGTGAAGCCTATATATTTGACATTTAAACGTGAAAGTGTGTGGCGGTGGCAGGTGGGAGTTCATCGACCCTCTACACTCTACACTCTACAGGCAAGGTGAGCTGGCTTGGTACATATTGACACTGGTATTTGGGGTCACAAGACCCGGCCGATGCGGGCCTTGGTAGAGTGCGCAACTTCAGCAGCTACGCCCTGTCCCTGTCCCTGCTACTCTGCTAGACCATCAATATTATATAGGCTGTCCTAGAACAACTTCACCAATAATATGTTTTCCATATAAACACAAACAGTATGTTTGGGAAGTCATTGATATATTTTCAACGGCGAATGCTATTGCTATTTTATAGTTTTAAAGTGAAAACTACTTTTTGAGACACTTTGTACAAAGTTTGTTGCTGACGATGGTACAATTTCCGAGGTTTAAATAAGCTTTCTTTTTTAGATTTGTGTGTAAAAAGAGATAGGAACGTCCTAAGACGATATAGCTCAACAAATTGTTGGTCCGAAAATTATGCCATGAATTTTTTTAAAGAAAAGTGATTGATGCCTCGAACATAAAACTAGCAAACCGCCCAATCAGCCAAGCTTCGGTTAAAATAAGGCCTTTCTGGCTACCTCTTAACCTCTTCAGTCCCAGGCTTAATATACACGGACAAGGTAATGTAACGTGGGGTCTGAGGAGGAGCAAAAATGAACTCAAGCGTAATCATAACTTTGGTCCTAGCTTTCAGCAGGAAACAGCTAGCCCAAATAACGAAGAAAATGTTGGATGTGATTGCAATAATTTTACGTTCTTTGAGCTGCGTACAGCACCTGGTCAAACTCGATTATATTGCTTTTTGAATCCGATTAGTAGAGAGAGCACTTCCGCCATTCTACTGTGACTTCTACTTTGGCTCTTCACGGTTGACTCTTGACTGTTCGCTCATCGCTACAGCCACAGCCAGTCCACTCCTGAGGTGCCGGACCTTGACGTCAAAGTGACTGGATGTTTCTCGCTAATCAATTTTAATCGTCGGACAGTTTTCAAGTGTGAAAAGTCACGATTTCTTACCAAGTATAATGTAGTAGTACCAAGTATAATGTAGTAGTACCAAGTATAATGTAGTAGTACCAAGTATAATGTAGTAGTACCAAGTATAATGTAGTAGTACCAAGTATAATGTAGTAGTACCAAGTATAATGTAGTAGTACCAAGTATAATGTAGTAGTACCAAGTATAATGCAGTAGTACCAAGTATAATGTAGTAGTACTAAGTATAATGTAGTACTGTAGTACCAACTACCAAGTATAATGTAACGATATTACCATATAGTTTGTTCATCTTTCACGAGTTTTAGTTCCGGCATTATCTAGTGAGCTTGTGTTGTATCTCTGACACCAAGGCGTCATGCACAGCTAAACATCCGCCTCAGTTACGCGGCGACGCTCCATGCAATGTTTGGGTCTACAACAATCCAGAATATCCGACACTATAAAAAGGTTAAGATTAACTATTTACATTTATTTCAAAGCTAAGGCTCTTACCTACACGCTTATGGAGCGTTTTTTCGATATTATGCATTTTAAGAATACAAAATGGAGTTAAACCCACTAATGCTTGGACAAGTTCAAAGAGTTTCTGAAACTATTAAACCATTTGTGAGAAATCGGGCTCTATACATGTGTCAGGAATTTCATCTCGTTTCCAACTATATCATGTTTATTAATGTAAAAATTATTTTCAAAGGCGACAAACGTATGCGCATAAATCTCTGCAAACGTTAGGCCGCAACAGTTGAAAGAAGGTCTGTTGTTTAGCCAGTTGTTACGTGCGCGGTGTCGTGTGTTCCTTGTGTGGACGAATTTAGGCTTTCTGAAGGCAATTCCAAATTTACATCAGCAAAATTTAAAATAGGATTTTCCTCTTGCATGATTTGATTTTTGTCTAGAAAGACTGACTGGGTGATCACTGATCAGCTGGTGGCAGAGGCAGAAGGCAGAAGGCAGGAGGAGGTCGTGGTCTGTTATCTAGCCGCGACATCAGACATCGCCCTCACTCAAGACCAGACAGATTATTGTTCAACCCGGCGTTTTTGTCGATCCCTCCTAGACCCTAGGCCCTGGTGCTCGGGGTGGAGTGTGGAGATACACAGCAAAAACTTCCTTGTGATCTACACACAGAGTATTCATTTTAAACGGACCACATTGGAAATACTATAAATTTAACAAAAACTTGTAAGTACGAGACTTCACCTCACAACTTCATGTCATGGTCCCGGGCCTGGGTCTTACAATGCGTACTGCATGAATATCTTACTTTCAAAAGAATCATTCGTTCGCTGACAGTTCTACGACAAATTGCCATACATAAAATTATGGTGTTCCTACAAGAAACTTTTAAGTCGGCCGCCAAGAATGTCCGAACTATAACAATTGCAAATTGTCAACGTCACAACCCGGTACCAGGCTCTTCATCGTTAGCACAGTTTGTTCTATATGAAAACCCGAAAATTTGTTTTGGCCAAATATGTATTCTCTTTTCCCAGACATACAATACTTTTATCACGACTGGTTTCGTGAGCTACAATGATAAAAGGAACAGGAGTATAATAACGAGTAATACATTCAATAAATGTTTTCAATGTTATAAATAAATTAAAGAATTAGTTTAAGAAATATTTTATTTTGTTAAGAAGAAAGAGCTGTTTACTCTAATAATCAGTTAAACTCATTGACACAGCTGCCTGATTGGTTATTAGCGCACGCAGTATCGTTGTAAATCAGACTGACAAGAATACAATTCCGATAGTGAACAACTGAGTTATGTTCAAGTAGTGATACTGATAAGGTAGTAAACAATAGTCGAATGACAACAGAGGGGTTGACGAGGAGTGGGAGGGGGAGGCAAGGTCACGCATGTATTGAGCGATGCGTGTAACCATGGATACCGGCAAGCAGTGAAGACAGGGCATTCTCACCACAACACTCTCAGCTGATTCTACCTAATAGAAAACATATTGCGAGTAAATAAAATGTGAATTATGTTGTTCGTTTGTGTTGGATAAACTAACAAAAACATAGCCGCCGCGTAACCATATTAACCCCTCCCCATCCCCACCTAAAAGGTGGACCGATTTTACAGGTTAACAAACGAAGCCTAGAGATTAAAAAATAAACATTTGTACCAAATGTCGTGAAAATTGGACAAAAATGCGACCTTAAGATTGGGGGTGGTTTTGCACCTTTGCGAGATGAACGCGCCATGTGCGGTTTGCTGGCCACACTCACGTGATGATTTCACTTACCATTATTATAAACTGATAAGTGGCACATTGCCTCAGGCTTAAGCTAAGAATATTGCTTGACATTGTTTGCCACGGAAATATAGGGCAGGTCAAACAAGAAAACCGCTAGTGTAATTAGTATTTGGCCTTAATTGAATAATTAGTTTTGGCCTATATGTTAAATCATCGATTTCCCCTGGAAAATCAAGGCTTAACGGGTTTAATGGTTAAAATGCGGTCGTAAAGTTAGTCCTTGGTCCGCGCTTCGCTCCGGGAAAACAGGTAAATTTGCTTCTTTCTTCTGTCCTTCCGTTTACCTAAGGGAGTTTCAAAATTGTTTCCCAAAGAGGCAAGGTCTGAAGGACAAAGAGCTAAGCAATGAACTGAATTAGCTGTTTCAGTGCAATTGGTGCTTTTAGTTCTTAACTGTATTTAAGCATGGCAATAACATAAAAGTAGAGTTTCTTATGTAGAGAGCCACAAAATAATTAAGGATACGCCTGCAGGGTCACTAAATATCGTGTATAAACAAATGAACAAATGGCTGAAGGCAAGGGGAAGGGAGGGAGGTTAACTGCAGTACTGAGTACAGCATGTGACAATAAGCGCAACAAGTGCAATTAGGTGTGTTTAAGAAGTGGGTCAGTGAGATATATTCCATGTGGGTTTTGATTGGAGTCAACTACAGTGTACAGTGGTGCCGCTCACTTCGTAGTTGTTGCGGCTCATTGCTACCCCGAGAGCAAGAGAATATACTATACTATAGTTCTTAGCTAATTTCCTTTGAAAAACTATATACAGTAAGTATAATGTTTATTTCGTCTGCATGGTAAGACCGGGCTCGGGACCATGTAATGAGCACCGATCCTGACCCCCCAAGAACTTATTCAAACCTTTATCTACATGTATATAATTATGCGAATCTTCTCTACAGGTCGTATTTTTGTCAGGTTTTCGTATACTTAGGTACACATATTCCTTTTGTAAAAATATCGGTCAAGTTTGTTTGCCAGCAAAATCGGAATACCAAAAGTCCCTTTTTTGGAGGGGAAGAGAAGGGAGTTAACAAAAAACTGTTTTAATGATCTAACCAGAAAACTTCAACCGATTTTGATGAAATTTAAAATAAATATGTGTTTTAATATTACGAATATTTGCATCAAAAACTATGAAAATCCGTTTCATAGTTTCAATATAAGGGGTACAAAATTATTTTTGCTTTAACAGCCGAATGACTAGTCCAATTTCAATGAAATTTCAAATGCATCTTCCCGTTGTGTTGTGTGTTAAAGCTTGAAGCCGAAGGCTAAAGCGAGCTGTGATTGGAGTAGAAAGCCTCATTACGTACACGAGGCAAACCCGAGGATGTGAGCATAGCGAATTGAAATTACAATTAGCGAATTAGAGTAACAAATTGCAAAGGAAAATCGCTTCACTCGTGCCAGCAGCTACCGTATTCTCTGTACATGAAATCAGTCACTTCCCGGGCCTGTATAACATGTACTGTATGACTGTGATAACTGATCACGAATGCATTGTTGATAATCCTGGCTGAGACTCTTAACTTCGCCAACAATAAAGAAGTTTTTCATTTCATTCATACAACTTTATTATTTGTCAAAACTAATATGTGTTGTACGTCAAGAGTCAAGACGACGTATAATGAAATTGCGTTGTTGATAATCAGAACTTCTTTAGCAGAAGTTATAAATATGGCACAGATTTGGAAATATTCACAGCTACCATGGTGAAACGTAACGTTGTTAATAAATTTAATTGAATTCTAACAAGGCTATGATACAAAATTTGACATACAAAATAAACATTTGGCCTGTAAACATTAAAATTATTTTGCATTTTAGATCTTTAATAAGAATGAGTGTATGGAGCTAACGATGGTTGTTTTACCGTAAATAAAATCAAATAATATACAAGTTATTTGTGTTGCCCGGCGATGCTAGCCTTGCTAGCGAAAGGCCTCGCAAGTTAAATGCTTAAAAGTATTGGCTTATGTTTTTATTTTCTCTAATTTTAAATAAACAAGTTATAGTTTAAAAACTGCCTGGTGTCTGTATAAACATTTGAATGATACCTGTATAAAGAACTAATGGAATAACAGCTAAAACATGTTCATAAGTATTTATATTTAACCATTTTGTTAAATTACAGAAAATTGGTCGAAAACTAAAGAATGTTCTACCGGCTGGCTCACAAATCACAGCAACACGACATCTCCATGCAGTGTTAGTCAGTAGGCATATGCTATCTAATGTAAACAAATCTTCGTACCCAACAAAATCAAGACAATTCAGTCCGAGCGTTTCTTTTGAAAGTCATTCATGGTTGTCAGTCGGGCTGCGGGAGCGAAGGCGTAGTACACCACAGATGACATCACAATGGTAATCAATGCGATCCAGATAACAGAAGGAGATAAATCGTGAACAGCCGAGTTGAAAATGAGAGCGAAACTGTTGTGGGTTGTCGCGCCCGCACTTCCACAACAGTCTAGAGACATGAGCCCGACACCGACACGACACTACAGCGACAGCGCAGCGCACTCTACCGTCTAAGTCTACTGAACACTGAACAGCTGTGAGCTGTGGCCACACTTTCACCACTACAACATTCTTGAGTGGCAAGGCGTTATGTAATATCGGCGAGCACAGAGCGAGCGAGACAGTTGGCAACAGTGCCGCCGCGTCGCGTCTGCGTCAGTGTGTCCCCCCTTCCCTCACCACAACTGCGGCACTGCCACGCTACCTAGGTGTCGAGCACTCAACCACACAACCTACTATCTCTTATCACTGACCTCAGCTGGTATCAACCCATAACAGTTCCATCTGATACCACTGCAAGGTTTTGACTAGGCTAAGTTTTGAACCTAAATCTGCCACGACCAAGTCTTCCACTAAGTTGTCCACAAGTTGCAATTTGTTGCTTTTTATACAAAATACAGCGACCTTTCTGTCTTCCACCTGTGGGGAAACAAATCTTCCACTAAATTTTGGTTTCCCACGAAATATAGGTAAAGATCAAAGTAACTTTACAGCAAAAAGTGGAAGAATTGTTGCTGTGCGCTTTGCGCAAGCAACTTGTAGAACACCATTAATAGTGGAGACGTGACGTCCCTCCGCCCTACTCAACCCTCTACACTCTACAGTCTGGTCTGAACTCATGTACTTCAGCTGCAGGTGTTTTCAGTGATTTCCTTTGTGTTAATTCATTGTTTTTGAGACAATATGGAAAGCTGTAGTGAGAAAGAATTGTCCAGGATCAAAACCAGTGGATTAGTTGAACTTTACCAGGGTCGAGAGGTTCTCTGGAACCCACAAGACCCTAAATTTAAAGACAACGACTTAAAACACAACACTGGGGAAAATTGCATCCCGACATCCTTCACACTACTGACTTCACATTTCGCGCTAATTCTTTAGCAACAAGTTTCCACTTGTTTTAAATTTGAGAAGAGGAACTTTTACTTTTCTACAATAGCATACATATCCAGGGGCGCACTTCTGGACTTGCAGTCTGTCAAGATGATCCTAGAGTCCCCGTCTCATCGAAGAGAGAGGGTACAGTTAAAGTTGGGGCCAGGAAGGTCATAAAGGGTTGAATTTATAAATAAACTAGTTCAATTCCTATTTAAACTAGTTAGTTTTGTAACAACGAGTTTAGTTGCATCATCAAGTTTGAATATTTCAAAGCTACTATATGTATTAACGACTACTATAAACTTATTTTTTACTGTATAAAATACTTTGAAGCTGGGATAGCGAGCTCTGCTTGGCGGGTTTTGCCACGCTGTTGAACAGTTTGTATGGGAAAAAGCTATAAAGACATATTAAAGTTGACTTTAGTTTACAATTTCACTGATATGTTCAAACACGGTTAAGCAGCTACAATTAATACGTAGCTGTACCTATAATTTATAAATGACTTTTTAAAATAATTGTATGTGATTATAAGCATTTGGACAGTAATTATTGTTGACCCTAAGCCAACTACCAAATTCAATTATTAAAATGCCTTAAAATTACCGATATTTAAAACTCGTCTCAAAAACATTTTGATCTTGGAAGCTTTCTACAACAAAGACAAGTTTATGGCACACACATGGGAGACCCTGACAAGGCGTAGAGAAGGATAGTTCGATTGAATGGAGTGAATTGCAAGTCTGAAAGGTATCTCGATGTAAATTAATGAGACTTTTTAGTTTTATAATAAATAACTTGACGATTGCGAATTGTTGCAAATTTTATTAAGTTCTCACTATACAATATTTATTTAGTTTGAAGCTGATAAATTGATAAACAACACTTTTTGCGCAGAATATTAATATTTATCTTTGTGCGACCCTTTGCAATTGGTTTGTTATGTAAAATACAACTTTTATATGTTGTGTTCATTAACAAGCTGACGGTCAGAAAAACACACATTTCAAGGCGGACTAAGCTCCACTTTGCCGCCACCGTTAGTATATGGAATGTTATTTTATATCGGAATCTATTGCTTAGTTGGTGCTTTCAGAATGTACAACTTTTATATTTTATGCTCATCAGACCTAATCAATGAACGTTCTTTTTCAACAAATGTTAGTACAGAAACACTGCCACTAGGCTGCGGCACCAATCAATAAACGTTTCCCTTCAAGAAGAGTTAGTACCGCAACTGCTGCCAGGCTGCAGCACAATGCAGACGATCTTTATTACCGACACTACGTAGTTCAATATTCTTCCCGCAGTGGCAGCACTGAGCAGACAGCGTTAAATTCCTACATATTTCTATCTCATACGGCAAAGTAGATTTTCAAGCAGCTGTCGCAGTCTAGCGGGTAAAGTTCGAACTAACAATAGATTTATTGAAACCATTATTGGTCAGAAAATGATTTCTGGCCATTGGTATAACCAGACTATGACATACTTGTCACAAACTATAAACTCTAGGCTATTCTCAATATTATTTCCCTTACTCCGTGCAGGGGTGCAGAATGGAAGGGTGCAGAGGTGCAAGGCTGAAGGGGTGCAGAGGTGGAAGGGTGCAGAAGTGCAGAGGTGGAGGGGTACAGGGGTGCAGAATGGATGGGTGCAGATGTGCAGGGGTGGAAGGGTGCAGAAGTGGAAAGGTGGAGGGGTACAGGAGTGCAGAATGGAGGGTGCAGAGGTGCAAGGGTGGAGGGGTGCAGAGGTGGAAGGGTGGAGGGGTACAGAGGTGGAAGGGTGGAGGGGTACAGGGGTGGAAGGGTGCAGAGGTGCAGGGGTGGTATGGTGCAGGCCTGAAAGGGTATCTCTGCAAGTGGCAGATACTAAAGTAGCTCAGTGTTATTTATAAGCTGAAAGAAACACAAATGAGACACAATGTTTCAGTTGAAAAATATTTTAATAATAAACAAAATCTGTCAAAAAGAAAAACTATACTAGAACATACAGCTTTGTAGCCCTAAATTATGTAATAAAATAACAGAAACATTACAATGAAGTGAGTAAACAATATTTTATTGACACATTTAGAATTTAGGCTTTCACAACTGGGTAGTATTGAAGATCTTCTTGAATGCAATAGTAGAGTTTAGTGTTACCCTTTTGCTATTAGTTTAGGATACAATTGTCTGCTTTCAAGTACATTGTTGACAGTACATTATTAAGAAACAATACTTATTTTTCAATGCACTGTATTACCATATTATTTGTTCTTTTCTTTTCTTGAGTAACATAACTGATTGCTGATAGTTGATAGGAACCTCAAAAACAATATTATCCATGATTAGTTTCTACTCAATGCTTACAGTAATGTATAAGAATCCAACAAAAAAACTCATTTTATAAAGGTCAGTTTTGATTGTAAAGCCTACTACAACGTTGGCTTTACATAAGAAGCGGTGGACGCTATATCATGGCTGTAATGTGACGGTGAACTTTTGTTTTCAATGTAATCAATCATATGGGAGTGGTTTCCTAGAGAGCGGTGACCGTTTCCGTATGATTGCATTATAAACAAAATTCACTGTAAGATAGCAATCAATGCTTTTCTAGGAAACCATAGCTTTATGACTTTGCTCGTTTTTGACAAGCAAAGTGTGGTAGCTGTGAGATTACAAAGATAATACAAACCATACAAAACGAAAAGTAAAAATGTCTACTGTCAAAACTAGAAGTCAAAATTTGATTCTGTCACTATACAACAAGGAGAATCCCAGCAGTCGTAATTTCTGACATTCCAAATGCTATCTCTTCTGGGGTCAAGTGGGCATATAACCCTTGTTTCCTTTCCAACATTGGAAATTGAATATACATTAAAAAGTTCTTAATATTAAGGGTAACTCATAAATGAAGGAAATTATCACAAGTGAATGTTACTAGATATCACAATAAATATTTATACATTTAGATGAGTACTGTTTACAAAATCGGGAAATTGACGTTTTGCCAGGACTGAGAGTTTTCGTCGAACTCTGTACAGCTCTTGACACCCTTCGTCTTGATGGAGAAGCGCAGCTGAGGAGTCTCGGAGTGCAGCACGCTGATGGAGACGGAGGCGCCGCGGTCCAGCATGCCACGCTCGTGCGCTGCCGCCAGGTGACTCACCTGTAATAACACAGCATCTGCTCATCTGCCTTAGCTGTCAACCTGTGCTTCACTGCATTACTCCAAAGAGTTTCTTTAAAACTGTCTTTTACAAAACATCATTATCCATCATTCCCATTCAATACCATCTCTAGACTGCCCTTAGTGACCGCAACAAAATCCATGATTTTTATTACCGTTAGTAACGATCCTTAGCGTTGGCAATGAAACCACCACTTACATTCTTGTTTGAGACAATCCCAAGACCTCTCGTAGCGTTCAGGATGAACTGACAACTTCTGTTGCAATTTTTTGCTATTATCATGGCTTGGGATTTCTTCTGAAACCCTGCTAGCGCCTGCCATGGATTCGCAGTCCAAAACCTTTTACCTTAATTCCCGACTTTATCTCGTTAGAAGAAATTCCCGTACGATTCCGGCTAATCATTCAAATCCTCGCTAATTGCTGCTGGAAAGCAATCAAACGTACTTTCAGATTAAGAGGTAATTTCGCAGAATTTATGATTCTTACATCAACTTATTTAATTGTACTTAATATATCTGTTTTGACCGAGAAGAGCCGTGGCTAGTGTGACTCACCACTCTGCGCTCCACCTCATATTTGATACTCCTGGCTCCGTAGTGCACGTCGTAGCCCTCGGCCAACACACTCTCCACTCCTCGCTCCCACTCCAGCGCGATCCGGTGCTTCTCCTGAGCCTAACCCAACACCACAATGTAATGCATCACAAAGTCAACACTACCAGAGTGTATTCACTTTGAAAACTAAATCTACTCTGGAAGTTTTATTTTTTAGCTATCAATACAGTTTAATTTTTAACGGTTCAAACTACCAAATTGGGCTACCTGTAAAGTTGTATCTGCTGCTCCTCTATGACCAGCTCTCATTGAGCGGGGACTTGTAAATCCAGTGAATTGTGCAGTGTTAATCAGTGTACAACTTTAGTTAGTAAGGTTGCAATAATAGCGGCTTGTCAGATACAGCAAGTTCAGCGCGGCGTGCAGAGTGGCATCAATGTTTTATTTTTGACTGTATCAGCACCAAAGGTAGCAGAGAGAATTAGCTGACTCACACAGTGTGAGTCACACTGGATAACCATTTCGATTGTGCCATGGTAAAAACTAATAGTTATAAGAAATGGTACCGTTAATATTTGTCCTAAACAACAAACAAAGTAGCACGCTAAAGTAGTAAACTATAATCTAGTTCTTCCGGTTCACTATGTGTCAAAACATCATTACAATTAGGTAGATAATTTTGGTCTTGCTGTGATGTACCATCTTCAGTCACTGATTGGCTGAAACTGAGATACTTGCTTAAACTTTACAGAAGCTGGCAACTAGTCGTGAAGAAGTCTTTTTCATAGGGTCACAGTCAATGAGAACTTTGATAGATGGCATCCCAGCTCCAATGGACGGTTGGCAGTACTGCCAACAATAGCATTACAGACAGTAAGTATCTCAGTGATACTCCACAGCGAGACCAAAATATTTCAAGCAAATTATAATGATGTTTTTTGACACGGTGTGAACCGAAGAACTAAAAGATAGTTGTGACACCGGCCGCAAAAGCCAAAAGTTAAGAGGTAAGCTATTTATAAAATGGGAATAACAGGCAAACTTACTTTCTTAGCCCAGTACTGAAGTTCTTTAGAAACCAGCTTTTTCAATTCAGCGTTGGAAAACGGCAGAAAATATACTATTTCATTGATTCTACCGAGGAACTCATCTCTGCCAAAATGTCTTTTGAGTATGGGTCGAACTACTTGATCCTTGAAATGACGTGATATCGTAATATTCGGTGACATTTCTTCATCTATTGAAAAAAAAACCCTTAAATTAGTAGAATTTGAAGTAAACCCCTAAAATTAAAAAAATATGTGAAAAGGTTATACAGTTTGTATCTTTCACTGAATCTAAGTAAAACCAGAGCACAACCTACGAAGAAAGTGTAATTTTGTTAGTAAAAAACTATCTCTGCCAAAGTTTTTTCTTTTCAAGGCAAAACTGGGTCAAGAAGTCAAGAACCCTAGTTGTAAATCAAACAAGGATTGTATGAGAATCTTAAACTTGTCCATTCTAAAAAGTAAAACCAAAGTCGAAGGTGACCAAACACACTAATGATTTAACGCATCTGCCAAAAAAGTAAAACTTCGTACCAATTTTTCCTTCCAAACGTTTGTTCATAAGATCCTTCACTTCCTTCCTCAACTGAAGAGCATGTTCAGCAATTTCATCACTGGCCAGGTTTGACGTCATTACAAATATAGCATCTTTACATTCAATAGTTTTGCCCTTTCCGTCAGTCAGCCTACCCTGAAAAATATAAACTTGATCTTTGGTTTTGCTGGGTAACTCTTTTCAACATACTTATTGGTACAATCTATTAAAACAATTAAATAGACTGTGCCTTTAAACAATTGTAATGACAAAACTATCAACATTGAACAACAACATTTGCTTATTTAATTTTCATGGTGTGAAAGTCTTTCCACTTTGTCGGGTTACTTACTAATAAACAAAATATCACTTTAATGTAATCAAATAAGCCAGTTCACACCCTAAGTCACTTATACAACAATAAACCATTTATTAAAAAATATTTTAATTTATATTACAACATAGCTCAGATAAGTAACTGCTTAAAATCAGGCAAGTAATCATTGTTACAAGCTGGGCCATGTTAAATTACAAGTGGCAAAAAAGTAGCTCTGCCCTTAAATAATCAAACCCTGCTGTATTTGAGGAAAATAGCTTACTAAGAAAAACCTTAGCTGGGCAAACTCAGCCTTAGCCCTTTTGGGCCTTTAGGCTTTTTGTGCAAGCCAACGGAGTGAGAAGGTTGTGGAACAAGGTGCGGACGGGAATGGGTCATGCCAGCATCAAGCTTGGCCTTCAGCTAGGATGTGGGAGTTGGCTTTTTTTGCTAAGGAACCACCTAAATCAGTCGTAACTGTTTCACAGAGGTCTTGTAGATCCGAACTGGAGGTAACCAATAATGTTCACTCTCTCTTTAGCCAATTGACTCTCAAGAGTTAACCTTCTTTAGCACACCTCCAGATGGTCCCTCTCTTGACCCATAGAAAGGAAATGTCGTACTGAGTGGACAAAAGCCTACCCAGCTTTAGACATGATCTATCTTTGGTGTGCGCCAGTATCAGGTTATCTATACAGATAAAATACCAGTCAGATTCCCAATGAGGGTAGAAGAAGGTATGATTTGATTAAAATACCTCATCAAACAACTGAAGTAGAACGGTGAGTACATCAGGATGTGCTTTGTCCACTTCGTCAAACAAGACAACAGCGTCAGGACACTTGCGCAGACGTTTTGTCAACTGACCTCCGTCGTCGTGACCCACGTAGCCAGGCGGTGCACCGATCATCTTGGCTACCTGTATCAACATAGCATTTACAAACCATCTTTATTTACCGGTACATATACATAAATACAGAATGCGCCAAAATAGACAATACTGAAATTTAAGATTGTATTTACAGTACTGTAAAATAATATACACTTAAAAGGAACTCAAATATATTTAAATTAGTTCATTACATATTCAATATGATTTCCTTTCAGTTTCAGTCCAGACTCATACCGTGCTTCATGGTTCGTATCATTTTAGACTTTAGTGAATATTAGTTCTTTCATTCCTCTTACGTACTTGGTTATTTTGTTTATGAGTTACTGTGTAGGACGACTTGAACAGCCCTTTCGTAGGGTCGAAATACTACCCGTTGTTCGAAAATTGTGAAACACATTAAGCATTACAGAATTAGAGAACTTCAGCCATAGTATTGGATGGTATAATTTAAATTTGAAAAGAAAAGTAAAACCAGTGCTGTATAAATTTAATCTGAGAGACTTTTTACTAGCAAGGCTAACATCTTCTGGCAACACAAATTGACTACTATTGGTTTTTGTTTTGTTTTAAAATTTAAATCATTACAGAATTGTTAGGCAGGTTTTTGTGGAATTGCTTTTGAAAACATAAACCAGTGTGTGACAAACTTGGCTTACCCAAACGTCCAACTCCGTATGAGCGAAAATAATGCTCTACGATAAATACAAAACAATAATATCTTTATTTACAAATTTGGTGGAGAAATGTAATGGCGTCAAAATTCAAAAGAATTTCATATTAAAAGACTTGATGTTTACACACATTCATACAGTCTACACTGCCTTATGTTCAAAAAGCTTTCTCTGCAGTAGTTAGCACTATGTCAGCAGTAGATACCCTCAAACATGAAACAAATAGTAGTTATATAGACGTTGCAACAATAAAATGTTGTCACAGCTGATCGACAAGGCAACATCACCTGATTAAGATCCAGTATTGTTTATTTTGGCGCATAAAGGTAAAGTTTGTCTTGTTTAACGAGGCGAAGTTAGGACTACAAAGTCCTCTCTACCACTCAACCTCGAATACTTAAGTATATCGGCAATTTAAAATTACAATAAAATGGTTTTGTTGTCTTCTTTCTTTAAGTCTGTGACCAGCTGAGGAACGCTTGGGTAGAGTAGAATGATCCCTCCAAAAGCCAGTCCCTAAGTCTTCATAAGGTTTTTTTTCTGGCAGCATCTTCAATTCAAGTGACAGGCGGTTGTAGAAAGCTGCTGCACGCTAGGAAGGGTTTTTCCAAAACAACTAAGGTGATGCGTGTCAAGCAGTTGTGTCTGTGTTTAGTATTATAATGGTGTTGGTCCCCTGTCCTGGTTTTACCGGACTTGACAATTTAGAGAATTGTTTCCAGGATGTAAAGTGAAACCACTGTCAGTATTCTGAGTTCCTTAAAGGCATTTAGGAAAATATCTCTTGGTCTTAAACCTTTAAAGGTCTTTATAGCTATTTTATCTTTGCATGCTTTACAGCAAGTTAATTTTGTAGAAACTGCTGAGTTTACACTATATAAAAATAATCTGTTTCTATTGCTTACAGTGAAGAAAGCGTTAAAACTCCTTAGTTAGCGTTATGAACTTGTTAATAAAAAATATGTCAGTAAATGGACGTTAAAATATTCTTCCTTAACTCTAGAAATAATTTAAATTTTACCTCATGTTTTTCTTGGTATTCAGACATATCTAAACGTATGAAGCCATCTGTTTTGTCCTTGTGTAGGTACCTTGCTAATTGCTTGGCTAGTTCTGTTTTTCCAATTCCTGACGATCCCAGAAAAAGAAAAACTAATGGATGTTCATCGTCGACCCATCCGTTTTCTTTTCTTCTTACAGCTGAAATGATAGATTTAAATAATGATAGTACAGTAGACTCGCTCTCGTTCGGCCACCTCGGGACTGGACCATCGGTCAAACTAAAGAATGGCCAAACTATCAGAAAATATGAGAAAAACACGTTTAGGGACTCTTTGGAGCTCCAAAACAGACATAGTTTAGCTTAAGGCTTTTATTAAATGAATTAATATGGGCAAAAACACAGCCGGGACCTTAGATTTGCGACAAAATTCAAAAGAAACAGCTCAAATGAATAAACACTTAGTACCAAAATGTTGTTGGTGTAGCCTATGTTTAGGCTATTTTGTGTGAAATCAACGGCCGGACTATCCAACGAGAGGGGGTCTATTGTACTTTAATACTTTGCTTTGAGACACCGACCACTCCTAGAGGCTATTTTAAGGTGAATGTGGGATGATGGTGAGTGTTTTGATGAATTATTAGATGTAGTCTTGTAACAAACTAGGGCCGACTGTTCCCCAGAATAAGTCATTAATTAATAGCCCAATGACTAATGGAATAGACCGATGGCTTAACGTGACTTCTGAACTATGGGACTTCTGTGAAAATAGCAAGACTTCCGAATGATGGGGAGTGGCCATCATGAAATGTTATCACTGCAGCCGACTTGGTGCGAAGCACACACTATACCACTGAGCTATAGCCTCCCCCAAATACAATATTTTTATTCATAAAAATCTTTAGGAATCGCAATGTTATGTTACCTGAAGCTACAATAGCTATGGGCCCTTCCTGGCCGACAATGTTTTGCTTCAGTCTCTCCTCTAACGGGAATCTCCTTCTTTCCTCTATGGCTTGTTGTTTTTGCATTTCTTCAAACTGGAAACATATTATTTTGTTATGACCAGAACAAAAAAATTACAAATTTTGAGGTGCAATTGTGTGGTAACCTATTAATTTATTGGAAGTAAAAATTATGTTAGTTTATAATCACAGTTATGTATAATATAGCAAGAAATAACTATTGGTTAATTTCTTTGACATTGGGCATAAAGCAGCAAACAGACAAGAAAGGCTTAACTTTGCCTGAGTCCGTGGCTCAGAGGGTAGAGTCACGGCTTACAACAAATGGTTTGATTCCCAGCGCGGCACAAGGATTTGGACCGCTTTCCCTAAAAAGCGTTTTGTGATGCCCACACACCCTAGGTTAAGTATCACATTAAAATGCCATTGGCATAGACAGTACATAAAAACAAGAACTTTAGAGTCGCCCGGATAGAGCGTGAGTGGCATTTAAATGGAATAGGGAATATAAAATGGGAAAATTTGCAAACAATGTTTTAGGTAGGTTAATGAACTAAAACGTGGAAGGGTTTTCTCTGCAAGCATACTCATTAGTGCCGATGCATATAAAAACAGGAAAATTGAGTCTGGTTATAAAATATATTTCTGATTGCTGAACTTTAAGTAGTATGTTCTTATGGAAAAATCGAGTTTTTAGTTCAGAAATACAAAACTTATTTGATAACAAAAGTAAAAGTTTTAGTGTTAAAGTATTTAGGAATAAAGGGAACCTCACTTGATTGGTTTACCAGCTATTTAACAGATAGAACACAGGTTGTCTCCATTCTTGGACAAACTAGCAATCCCAAACCAATTAACTATGGTGTTGTGCAAGGAAGTACTTTAGGTCCTTTGCTATTTGTAATATACATAAACAACATTAATAAACTAAACATATATGGTGGTGAAATTTTTCTATATGCCGATGATACTGCAGTCTTATTTAAGGGAGATAGTTGGGAACATGTTAATGACTTAGCAGAGCGTGGCTTGAAGAACTTAAAGCTGTGGTTTGATCAAAATATTCTAACAATGAATATAGATAAAACTAAATGCATGAGTATTTCATTAAACCCTCATTATGACCCCATAAATGTAAAACTAACGCTATATATATGTGCTAATCAAAATGCTTGTCATGACTGTAAACCCATTGCAAATGTAAATAAATTTAAATATCTTGGAGTGATGTTTGATAATCGTTTAAAATGGGATGCTCATATAGAATACCTAAACAGCAAACTACGCAAGTTCATATATATGTTTAGCGTTCTCAGCCAAATTTTAACCTTTGACTTGTTAAAAGCTGTGTGTTATGCCTACGTACAATCTCTGTTACAATATGGAATTATTGCTTGGGGAGGTACCCTCAAAACGATAAAACAACCTTTAGAGATAACTCAAAAATGTATAATAAAGACGGCATTACAGAAACCTATTAGATATCCAACAGATCTTATTTTTAATGAATTTTTGGTATTTAATATTACACAGCTTTATGTACGAGTCTTAACAATATTTATTCATGAAAATAAAGACAACATCTTTTTAAAAATAAATCATAAGTACGACACAAGAAAATCAAGGCTTAAAGGGGTCAATATTGAGCATACACACTGTCAATGATTATATTAATTCAAATTACTTATACCTTGGATTCAAAATTTAATATCCAAAATATAATGTATAGCTTCACATATATCGCTTTATTGTTATATCCAAAATTTACATAAATTATATTACTATTATTTAGTTAGAAACCTTTTCAAATAATTGCATAATCCAAATTACATAATTATATTTTATTACAGATTGACAAACCCTCCCTCACACAGGTAATTTTACCCATGAGGGAGGCTATTTCGGTATTTCCATAATTATAAATCTATATCAATGTTATTAGGCTATTTTAATTGATGACTATTTTAAAAATTTGTCATGTAAATATCAATTGGAAATAAATGATTTATTATTATTATTGTGTTTATATTCAGCAGCATCAATAGATCTATGCTCCCAGAGGAAAAATGTTCATATTTAAGTAAGTTAACTTGCTTAAAACATTGTTTGCAGTTTTTACTCCCTGTTATAAGTGTTACTCAGAATTAGACCTACGGCCGCTCTATCCGACCGCCTGCTAATAAAACTTGCCAGACTTAACCATATTCTAATCAATACCTTCTCTTCATATTCTTTAAGCAAGTTGAGTATCTGCGGATTGTTGGTGGCATAATCTTTGGCTTTCAAACCCATTTCGTTTTCTACGCTGGGGTCAGCTCCATTGTCCAGCAGCAGATGGACGATGGTCATGTTGTCCATGAGGACAGCGTACATGAGAGCCGTGAATCCACTGAAGCTTACCCTGTGGTTCAGCTGATCACTGAACTCATCCTCTCGCTTCTGAAGAACTGGGAAACAACCAATAAAAAATACAATGTTTCCACTCTCACTCGGTTAATATGACAACAATGAATAATTAGCTGTGTTTATAACCTCAACAAAATTCTTCCATTTTAATACAATACAATAAAACAATAAAAACAAATAACAAGAGCAGAACAAAAAGCAAGTCTATCGACACACGGACACTGCACTGTTTACATCGTGACGAGTCACTCGTGTGCTCCCGGCAGTCTTTGAAGGCGTTTGGGAGAATTCAGTTAGGAGACCATATCGGCTTCACTCGGCTCCGTTTGTGAGCTACAGCCCACATGCGTGGATAATACTCCACCCGTGTCCCTAGTACCGGAAGACGCCACCGTTACCATGGCAACCGGCCCATTTGCACTGAATTAAATTTGACTGTACCTGAGTTTGTTACCGTAATTTTTAGATATTGCTGAGCCACGCGAGCTCGAGTTTCAGAGCTAAACACAACTCCTGATGTTTAAAATTTATCATTATTGGACAGTAAAATGTGACTTCAGCAATTTTAAGATATTATTAACATATTTTAAGCAGTATTAACACTCAGGTACGCTGGGCTATACTTGCTGTACCTGACGAGCCGCCACTGAACAATATGTCAACTATGCAGTCGTCATTGATAATTTGCACTAAAATTCTCCATGCACTCTACCATTGAAGTCCTATTCAAACATAAAGTTATGGATTCACCCTATTTTTTATAGATAAGGTAGGTAACGCATGATTCTTTTGAAATAACTTCATCATAAAAAAAGAAATATGAAGGGAGTTTTTTTTATTTTTTGTGAATGTTGATGTAATTTTTTGATGAGCTGTTGGAGATAGTGAAGGACATCTTGTCATCAAAGGAGAAATTTCCATAGTTGCAGTGCAAGTGAACTAGCCAAAAGTACACAGCCGACTGCTGTTATGTGAACGCTCCAACTTACTTCAGTGGTACTCGGGCCGGGCTGTCGCTCAAGGTTCAGATAGAACATCTGAACAGTGCGGTGCATGTGAACCCCGTCATTAGTTCTAATGTATTTTGGCACCGCGCGATCAAGCGTGCGCCTCAAACCACCGTGAGTACATAGCCTAAGTGTTTCAGCCCCAAGTAGGGCTGAAATTTGACAGCTTATGTTCTTTTTGGTGTTTCTACTTTATCCAGGTGAGCCTTTCCTGTCCTATTCTATTATGGAGATGCTCTTCTTTCTATTCTTTATTAACCTTACCGTCAATAGTGTACAGCCGTTTGACAGTTGCCACTTTGCTAGCAGTTGAAAAGTCATCAGTCAAGTTAGGATCTGCCCCGGCAGCTAGAAGAGTTTTCACGTTCGACACTTTGTTGCTGATCACCGCCACCTGAAGAGCGGTCCAGCCTAGCGGATGTTTCTGATTCACATTCACTTTATCTTCTTCAATCATCCTGAAATCAACAATATTTGTAATTTACAGTTTTTAAACTAACCACACGCTTAGTTTGAAGTTTGTTGTTGGTGATGGTACAATTGTTTAGGTTAAAATATGATTACAAACTTTTTCCATCATTTTTGAGTGAACGAAAGTACTCGACATTTTGGGATCTGGTATCTGACCTATTTTTTTTACATCTGACCTAATTTTGTTACTTCATACAGTATTAGTGTTTCTCATTTGTAACTTTCTATCTACGTAATTCTTGTCAATGCCCATTGTACACATAAAAATATTATATATTTAACTTTCCAGATTGTCATCATGTAGGTTTTCTCCAGGTGTATATTTTTTTGTTTATAAAGATATGTTTATGTGTGCCGGCTGTGCCGAGGACCGGGGTACCTTACGCACCTCTTTCTAGGAACTAACTCACCAACTTTCACCTTCATTCCCCAACTATACCCTCAGCCAGAGCCTAAGTCTGGTGAGACACAGAACTTTCCACTGTGTCTCATTGCTCATGTAAGGGCAATTCCGTGTGTTAACTCTAGTGATTTGGTTTTAATTACATTTACAGTTATTAATTTTATTATTTGGTAGTTTTTTTACGTTATTTTATAGGTTTTCTGTACAAAACTAATGCATGTAACACCAATGCAAGAGTGATAAAATTATAACTTGTGTGAGTTTTTTAACGTTATCTTTCTTCTTGATAACTTTGATTTTATTTTCAATGGTTAGATTTCTTTTAAACTTGTTGTTATAACCAACAGACCAATATATTACACACTGCAGGTCTTTTATTTTGTTAACCTGGAGGAAACCTCCGTGTGTCATTTTTGACGTTTCATGTGTGATCAATGACATCCCTAGAAGGTACATATATAAATAATAGATATATATAATAGATGTATAATAGAATAGATATATAATAGAATATATATAATAGATATATAAACACCTATTTCAGAACACTTACTTTTTTAACTCCTCAGGTGAACCATACTTTGATGCCCTAAAGAAACGAATATCTAGAACAATATTAAGATAAATAAACATTGACAGAGTACAGAATTCAAATACAAGAATATCATAAGTTTTGGTTTGTGTGAAACCGCTGCTTTTAAAGCTTCCTTAACTGCCAAGATTCATTTAATTATTTCCCTCAAGGTTCATAACAATCTGAAAGTTTTTTTGGTAGTCTAATTGGCTCTATTTTTTTACACTAGAGTCCTGCTAATTCGAACCCCGCTTATCCGAAAATCTGCCCATCCGAACACTGTTGAGGGAGGGGGGAGGAAAACTGTTTGTGTTTAATAACCAACCACCACTCACAAATCACAATACACGCAGATATGCAGACAAACACTGTTACAGGCCCTACTGCCACATCCATCTGTGTACTGTCCATCTTGTCTGCGTTCGTTAATTTCGCTCTGTTTATTATTGCAGTGTACTACAGAATTAAAATACTGTACACAATTTCTTACATTTAAATATAAAATATTAGTGGCTCAAAGTCAACATATGATGACCTTGATGAGGTCAAAATACAATAAATGTATCAATATATACCAAAATTCTGCTTAATCTGAATTTTTGCTAATCCGAACAGGGTTCGGTTCTAATTAGTTCGGATTAGCGGAACTCTAGTGTAATATCGCCCAAGAATTACAATTTTTGTTTCTTAAGGTCTGAATGTATATCAGTGTATTCTTCTATTTCCTTATTTCTACTACAAAGCCTGTATGTACCAATAAATAGACTAAGAACTAGATAACAGTAATGATTTGTAATAATGACTGAAAGGTTAAAAACGATAAACTGTGATAAAGGTAACAATGAGATAATATATGAGTGACAACAATGTCTACAATAAATTGATTGAAAACATCTGCCTAAGACAATATCTAAAACACTTCCCAGACAGCTTATAAGGTGGACTCCCTATTACCGTATTTTCACTTTGCTTTAGACAGCTCCTACTCAGCTAAACAACACTCAACACCTAATGTCAAGCTTAATTTGACATGGAAACCCACTCTTTTTATATGTAGCTTACCTTTCATGTTTTGAGAACAAAGCGCGACCAATCCCAATCCAACAGCCAAGTACCCAGACTGTGCATACGATTTGTACAATTGCCTAGACTTGGGAATAAATTTCGATGAATTTTGAAAATATTGTAAAGTAGTGAGTATTTTTAATTCATTCCGACAAGAGTTAGACCCAGGCCTTATTATAAAATTGTCCATTAGAAATCTTAGTTTTGAAATTAATGAAGGGCCTAGGCCTAGATACTTTGATCTACTGTTTAGCATTTTATTTTCGATCATACATTTATTGTAAAATTTAATGGTTCTTAAAATAAGTATATATGCTCTCTCCATTAGGAAATCAATTCCAAACTACCATCACCGTCAAATCTGTCATACTAAGAAAATTTAGATAAATTAACGAACTGTTATCTTGTCTTGGTTATAACAACAGTGTTTGTTTTTTTTCAGCTGCAGTATGGTATGCGTCCGCAGATTGTGGAGTGGTCCACGAGCGTGAAGTATGCCCCATTTCTTGCCTCGTTTATATACTGTCTGGGTATGTATATTCATGTAAAAACACAAAGATATGATGACTTTAGTCAAAAAGAATTGTTATTTAAAATCAGGCAAGAAACGGGGCACACTTCACGCTCGTGTGTGGACTATACTTTTTTGGTTCACATTTTTGTTTTATAAATAACTTTCTTTCCATCTCCCTTCTCATGAAAAAGTGTTGTACAAAGCTATGGTTTCCTATAAAAGCGATAACCGCTACATTACGGAACGTAACTGGTACGTTGGACGTAACATAATATTTAAACAGATGTATACGTTTGGTGCATCACCGGGCCGGCGTATGGTGCAGAGGTCCTACGGACCTATGGTGCGGAGGTGCTATGGAGAAGCAATTGTATCTCCGGGAATGCATCACTCGGTGTTTCAGGCTGAGGTTACTGCAATACTATGGTGCGCTCAGGAAACCCTTAAACTTGGTTATAGGAACAAGTCTATCAACATTTTTTCGGATAGTCAAGCGGCCCTTAATGCTCTACATTCATGCAAATTTAGGTCCAGGTTAGTTTGGGACTGCTATAATACACTTTCTTGATTGGGTACGCTCAACATGGCCACCTTGAGTTGGGTACCAGGACGCTCGGGTAGTTAAGGTGCAGACACATTAGCTAATAAATAATAATGCAGCAATCACAAAGCTAGTGGAACACCAACTTTTCTGTGGAGTTCCCAGTAGTGCACTGTGCAGTCCATCAACTCATCAGAGCGTGGGTAAGAACGGAGCATGAGAGGACATGGCAGCTTGTTCAGGACCATCACATGAGTAAGTTGGTTCACTCTCAACCCTCCAGCACCAGATCAGCAGATCTGCTCCACCTCAAAATCCCTTTTGGGACAAACTGTGGCTGATAATTGGACTCATCACTGGTCACTGCGGCCTCAGGTTGCACTTACAGAAGTGTGAAGTCTTCGACGGGGTCCCAGCATGCAGGAATTGTGGCCTGCATAATGAAACTGTTGAACACATTATCTTCGACCGTCATGGTCTGGAGCAAGCAAGAACGGCTACTTTAGCGGAAGAGAGACTTGTGAGAAGGATTTCGGAGTTCTTAGAGCTTTCAAATCTTTTTGAGTAGCATCTCTCTACACCAAAACAAGGGAAGCGCAATAAGTTTTAAGAGCTGACGTGCATCAGGATCAGATCGCCCCTTCTCAATGTAATGTAATTACTCTTAAGTACGCTATATACATGTACAGCTGATCATTTAAAAGCAACAACTAGAACTTTTTCTCCTGATATTGTATTGAAATAAGTTAAAATTAAATTAGTTTATTACATTTAAGGCTTTGAAGTAAGTTCATTAATGATTTCTACAAGTTTGTAAGTATACAGTTTTAATTTTCTACGTATATTTAAATCACTAAGTCATCAATAAAACATAGCCTAGGATAACCTTCCAAATTAGTTCATTTTGGCCATTGTTTACATTGGACAAAAACATAAACAACATGAAAAAAACTACATCTCCTCAAAAACCATCAAAATTTATTTCCATAATCAAAATAAGAAGACAAACCATTTCCCAAAACCAACGCCCAGATTACACCCAACATTTACCAGCTACTTCCACTACAGACAGAACACTGATTCAAACCCAAAATCTTTCTTTTTAATATGTCGCTTGTCAAACGGAATGGAATTTGGAAGAGCCAAGAAACATTGAGGTTTTAAATATAATAAAGGAGTTTAAAACAACCATTGAAGAGGCCAATATTGAGGCATTAAAAAATGAGCTGAACGACATAAAAAGTCAAAGCCAAACTAAACTAAACAGGTACTTCGTCTGAAAACTCAAAAAACCAAAACCTGGATATAAATGTATTTACTCCTTCCATTCTATGTCAAAACAAATTCAGTATCCTGGAAAAATTAAATGATGAGGAACTGAACATGAATACACACAGCCCCAGCAACTTTGGACCTTGGCAAACGAAAACTAAACCATGTAGACTAAATGAAACAACTAACAAACAAAATGAAAATTAAGAGACAAATACAAAAAATAAAAGAAACTTTCAACATAAAACTACGCTTAAAAATCTAGATTTGCCATTCAAAAACATAACAATACATGTATGCCGATAGCCACGGACCAGGAATTGCTAACCTGTTAAAAGGGAAGATCACAACAAGAACAAATGTGATGGGTATTTGTAAGGCGAACGCTATACTTTTGACAGTTATCAATGCTCAATTTAGTGAAGAAACAGAGGAAAGTAAGAACACCGTGAGTGACTTTTCGATTGAACATTATGGCTGGGACGAACGACGTAGGTCAGGGACTTGGAACAACATTCATCAACTCGTTACACAATTTACTCGAACAGAACACATCATCCACTCTTCTAATCACTACAATTCCCATCAGATGTGATTTACCCCTTCACCATCATTTTAACCACACTATATACTCATTAAATCATAAGGTGCTAGATTTAGTATAACAGTACCAGAATGTCAAAATTGTGAATCTGAACCACTTCAAAAGATCCCACTTCACAAGACATGGGTTACACCTTAACATCCAAGGGAAAACTAAATTGACTAACTTAATCATTGACAGTCTTTTACACACGAAAAAGTCACAATACGTGAAAGAAGACAGGGTTCAAAACGATCTCGAGCAAAAAAGACTTGCAAGTTCCAAATTTCAGTTTAAAACATATGCAGAAGCTGTTCAATGTACCTAGAGTACCCAACAAAAGAGCCAAACCTCACCAAAACGACATTCTCATCCTGGACAACTGCGTGATTGACGGATCTCTCCCTGAGGACCCGAACATCATTATAGTGAGTTTAAATTAAATTTCAACTCTGAAACAGATTTTTAAGCTTGCGGAATTTCAATTTCTTTTAAAGTAAAAGGAAAAATCATGGTTATTGGCTTACATCGGGCTCCAAGTGGAAATTTTCTCATATTTCTTCAAAAGTTGTTCAAATTTTTGAAGTTGCTATTTTTAAATAAATCCAAATTTGTTATAATAGGTGATTATAACATTAATGTTTTTAATACTGATCACAATCAAGTAAAACAGTTTAAAGATCTACTCCAAACATTCGACTTATGGTGGGAAATTAACACCCCGACGCGAATAACCAACCACTTAGCAACTGCTATTGACAATGTGATCTCAAATTTATCCCCCAGCATTGCTGTTGAAGTTGTAGATACAAATTTATCTGATCATCATTGTCAAGTATCTATAAAAAGTGATAATGTTATTAAATTTGCAACCAATCATGTAAGGAAAATAGAAGAATTTTCAAAAATAACAATATTACAAAACTTAGACAGCTATTGCACATTCAAACTTGGCAAGATTTGTATCGAATTAATAAATAAATAAATAAATAAAATGCCTTTATTTACAAGCGAATTTTAGGACAAAGCTGCTTTACACAATTTACTCAAGTCAACACAAATATTAACACACTTGAATTACTTTAAATACATCTAGTACACAACTATACACAACTGTATCTTTATACACGACTAGTATACACAAATTCCTTAAGCCTACTTCTAAAACCATTTGAAGACCTAAGTAATTTAAGCTTTTCAGGAGGCCATTATACAACACCGGCCCGAAATATGCAAAACCCTTCCTCCCGACTTCCAATCTTACTTTTGGAAAACAACATTTGTTTTGGCGGGTGCATCTTTCAGATATCGTTTCGGCACGGAAGTCTCTCGAGTAGGTATAGTGGCTCTCTGAGTTTTATGGACCATGCAGCAGGTCATGACTTTGCATACAGCATCCATGGGTAAAACTTTCAAAAATTTCAGTAAGGAGAGCATGGTCAAAACGGCTTAGGTCAAAAAATAAACCGTATGGCTGAGTTTTACAAGTTTTGGATTCTTCCATGTCTTCTTTGAGATGCTATTGCCATATGCAGGATAACAGTAATTGAATACTGATAATACCATGGACTGCACTATTTGTAACTTGGCAATTCAGGTAGCAGGACCTGAACCTGTATAAACCTCTCAGTCTTCCTAGAAGCTCGTTGAAGATGGTGTGACATGATCAGAAAGCAAGGTCTTTATCAACACAACGCCAGAGTCTTGACTGTGTTGCATATTTCCAATTGCTCACCATCTAGCTCGACAGTTGCATTGTTGCGAACAAGTTGAGACTGAGGGTTTGGTCCAATATGAAGCACATTACATTTGCCTATGTTGAGCTTAAACCATTTACAGCAGACCACTTTGCAATGTTTCCAGGTCGAGTTGATCTGATCTGCCCTTGCTGTCATGCTTAGCTCATAGGACAAATGTAACTGGCATCATCAGCATAAAGGTGTGCGGTGCAGCTTTGTAAACAGCTTGGCAGAATCTGCTGTGTATAAGTTGAATAAATTGGGCCTAAACAACTACCTTGAGGAACTCCTCGCGGTTTTAAAAGCGGACAAAGACGTTGCATTGCCTAGCGGTGACCTGCAGCCTATCTTCAAGATAAGACCTTATCCATTCGTGACGTCCTCTCCAAATCCATAGTAGTTTAATTTCGCCAGTAGCATTTCATGGTTCATAGAATCAAAGGCTTTAGAGTAGTAAAAGCATTACCAAAGTACTGAATTCCCTTTATCCTTGGCTCTAAATAGATCTTCAAATAAGTTAGTGAGGGCAGTGCAGGTGCTATGGTTTTCCGAATCAGACTGCAGCTTTGGTATGATGTTTTGTTTGGCAAACATGTTAATCTGGTCAATAACAATTTTCTCAGAATCTTTGATATCGCTGGCAAATTGATTAGGTCTTAATGTTCTCGCTGGTTGGAGGTGTAATTTTGGCAAAGGCTGAACAATGCTCATCTTCCAGCTCTTGGTTACGCCTCTTGTCAGGCTCTCATTAACTAAATAAGTAATGCTTTCCAAAGCATTGGGCTTACCTTTATCATAGAAATGCCCAAATCATCAAGCGACTGCTTCAGATTTAATACTATTCATTGCAATTTGACGTCATCAATGAAACTCGAAAATCGAAACTTATTTCCCTCATCTTTTAGTGAATTGCTTTTGAAGAAATCCATTGCTTCCAAGTCTATACTAGTATCCAGGCCATCTCAACAAAATAATAATTTACATCATCAGCTTTCATACCAAACGGAATATTTATGGCCTTAGCGGGACAAATCATTCTCTTCAGACAGTTCCAAAACTCCCTGGTGGATTTATTTGAAGACAAGTTATTTTCAAAATACACTTTTGCATTTCTTATCGTTGCATTAATCTGTTTTCTTATGATTTTATAATTTGCCCAGTCAGATGAAAATGGCTTCAAGTATTTAGTTTTCAGTTTGTTCTTACTCTTAGTATGTCTTTAATTTCCTTATTTATCAAGGAGATTTTTTTCTTGGTCACCCTCTTACATACCATAGGAGCTAAATCATCATAAATGTCCTTTATTTTCTGATGTCATAAAACTTCTATTTCATCTACATTGGTCTCACTAATTACTTCTTCCCAGTTTGTCTCTGCAAATCGATTGGTATGAAAGCGTACATCAAAGTCGTAAAGAATCTCGGTATCTTATATATTTTGTACTTTCTTTTTCTTTGATACATTCAATATTACAGTAGACTAGCTTATGATCAGTAATCCTCATGTTTCTGTGGTCTGTAGTATGCTGGGAGCTTCAAATACGCAATGATATGGATAAACTTACAGGTTTTGAAACAACATTTTTTGAGTTGTTTGAATGATTCTTGCCCAATTAAATCTGTAAATTTGTCCAGAAAGAATCTTTGAATGATTGGTTTACTATGGGTTTGTCAGTATCGAAAAATTTTAAAATGTATGGGGAATTTAACAAAACTTATAACAGTACAGCATATACTCGTACAATGTTTTTACAAAATTATAATAGAATATACAAAAATGAGTTATCAGAGCAGCCAAATCACATAATAAAGAAACAAAATAAAAAACTCAAATAATATGTCCAAAACAGCTTGGCAAATAATTAATGACAAAAAGGCCATTACAGTTAAAACCCCTACTGAAATAACACATAACGGAAGTTTGGTTAAAGATCTGGCTGAAGTTGCAAACTATTTCAACGAATATTTTGCCAATGTAGCTGTTCAGAACCAAGGGCCTTCAAGGTTGATCCCACAACAGTTACAAGTAAACAACAATTCCATGTTTCTGACTCTGGTAACAGTAACGGAGCTTATATCAGTAATTAAGAATTTACCATCAAAAAAATCTTCCGATCTCGATGGATTTTCCGTCTGGGTTTTAAAACAATGTTACCCTGAACTTTTACATCCCTTAGTTTTTCTAATTAATAGTTCGTTTGAAAAAGGAGTTTTCTCGCACTATTTGAAACAAACCAAAATAATACCAATATTTAAAAAAGGCTCCGGATTATCAGTTAGTAATTATCGACCAATATCTCTACTACCCACTTTTAGTAAAATATTTGAAATACTATTCTTAGTCAGAATTAGTTCATTTTTAAAACAATTCTATATTCTGTCTAAAGCCCAATTTGGTTTTATTGATGGAGAAAATACTACCGAAGCCATGAATGAATTTTTAGAATTTACTGTTTCTAATTTGGATGAAAAAAAAGAGGACTCTGAGTGTCTTTTTGGATCTGACCAAGGCATTTGATCGTCTAAATCATGCTAAATTACTAGATATTTTATTGTCATATGGAATTTGCGGAAACTCTTACAATTGATAAAACGTATTTAAGCACAGAATCCCTCATCAGGTGCAAATTAGTGTCATTTGATAATACTGTAATTTAAACAACTGTAACGTTTTGAAATTCGTTCATGATACAACATTTAGTTTCAGCGCAAACAGCTACAATGATCTTAAAGATCTTGTAATTGAAAATACAAAACGTTGTATAGAATATTTTAAAAGTATTGATTTAGGTACACATTTTAGTAAAACAAATTATATCAACTTTGGGTTAAACCATTATAACGATAATGACAAATTTAACTTTACAATCAATAATAATATTCTTCAAGATGCTGATTATGTTAAATTCTTGGGAATTTTAATAGATAAAAACTGTCATGGGATCATTACATTGATTTAGTTTGTAACAGGGTGTCCACAGAACTGTTTCTGTTAAAAAGCTTGTCATCATACTGCAGCCAAGACATTTTGAAAATGGCATATTATGGCATTATACATCCTTATCTTTCCTACGGATTGTGTTTATGGGGAAACTGCTTTGAAAGTACTTTAAAAGTAGGCAATAAGAATAATAGCCAGGCTAAATTCCTGCAAAGAATCATTCAAATCATTATCAATATTGCCATTAGCATCTCTTTATATATTAGAAACAATATTGTTTTTTGCGTCAAAATATTCTTTCGTTGAACAGAACAATGTATACAACACCAGAAACCAATCGATTCGGCCAACCTACCACAGACTTCAGATTTGTGACAAGCTTCCTATGGAAGCGGTAGGCAATTGTATAGTAAATTTCCCACTAACATTAAAGATAAAAATTCAAAACAGTTTAAAACCAATATTAAAAAGTACTTACTTCAAAATTCGTTTTATAAATTACGAGAGTTTCTGGACAACTAAATTATTGTTTGGATACATACCAATTAGTAAAGCTTTATTTCTATTTGTGTCTTACCAGTGGTATTAGGGGGTTTTAAATGTTATATTTTTTTTCTTTTAATGTCAAAGAAACAGTTTTTATTGAAAAACTGACAATAAACGGCTATTATTACATTTAGACGTTACCGAAAGTCAGCCAGTAAACATTAGAAAATAACGCAGCTACAAACATCGACTATAATATCTATACGTGTATACAACACTTATTTTAATAGCAAACTGAACATAATAACCAAAGCTTTTAAACCAACACAGATTAGGAATTAATATGTTGTATACAATGCAGATTACAGGTATAACATAGCACACGCGATCTTAACATTTAGTGTTTGTCGAGTTTTTTTTATAAATTATAAATATGAATTTGGTTTTGTTTAAAGGAAGGCATAAGTAACTTTGTTCGCGATTGTATAAGTAATAGAACATAATAATAAAGGATGTTTAATACATTAATGGGGGAATTCCAGCACCATCTTCAAGTGGAATACTCCTAATCCTTTGCCGGGTTCCACATAATCACAGCATGTTATAAAACAAACATAAGTATCAAGAGATTACTTGAGTGTTGTTCTCATAGTTTGCATTCAATTCTTACATTATAAAAATTATGACTGTTGATACTCTGCGGTCTGAACCAAATTATACATTATATTTTTAATTTTAATAATAATTTTAATTTTTTAATAATAATAAGGCACTTATTACATGGCATTGTCAAATATCTTCTATATATCACAACTTATTATGATTTTAACACTTGAGTAAAGAAAAAAACATGTTTACCAATATGGGGTAATAGGAGGTTTTACCTTTGAATTTTTATACTCCCTATACATTTTATATTTGTATACATTTATTTTAACTCTTCTTTGTCTATACAAATGAAGATGTCTACCATAGGGTAGACGAAACGTTTTGTTATATATTTTATATAATAAAATATTATTCAGTGGTTTTATCCAAAAAATAATTGTTATTGTGAATTGACATTATGACTGGTTGATGGTTTTGTAATGATATTGACAGATAGCTGCACTTAGCAATAAATAAACCACTGTCTGTTGTATTGGTGTAATTCAGAAAATATTGCAATGTTTCTTCAATATAGCTATTAGTAGAAAAGTATTTACGATGTCCTACAAGTTTTTAGTGATCGAGATTGTCATAAGGCAGTTTTTAATAATCTATTGGACCAAAAAACGAACAACTTTTTATGACTTTAACACTTGAGTAAAGAAAAAAACCATGTCTACCAATATGTGGTAATATGAGGTTTTATGAGCTAATTAATAAAACAAATATTATTTTTATAACTTAATTCTTTATTTGAGAAAAACAAGAGTTTAGAGTCAATAAATGTATTGCAGACACACAGTTACAAATCTAAAAGCCTTAGAATGTAGGCATATATCATGTATTTTCTCATTTGTTTGCGTATTGGTTGTTGATATTTTCAATTCTTTTACTGATAACAACAAAGTATAACAAGCTTCCAACAAGTATTGTGATACTGAAACATGATTTATGCAGAGAGTAGACTCGCTGTCATCCTGGTTTATCATTCTGCTTGGTAAATGTGTTCAAGCTACTCAATACATTTTTGCATAAGCAAAAAATATTACAATTTTAAACACATTTTTGTGTAATGTTATAAGCTGTTTAAAGTAATTAGTTTTATCTCTAAATTCAATTGTATTTGAAATTGGTGAATAATCACGATTATTTTAAAAGTAGAATAAAACTGATTAATCAAATAACTGTGCATACTGGTACTGTGGCATACCTGAAATAGCAAAACTGCTACTGATATCTTCTCTGGGAGCATTAAAATAAATATATTTTGAGTGTTTGTATTTAATAATTAATTTGTTTTGGAAAATTCTTCGGGCAGTTGTCAATATGTGAAACTTGTAATACATATGAATAAATTGTCTTAATACTAAAGAAAAAAACAACTACTACTTTAATAGTTTGTAGTAATGATGGATATAATAATAATAAGGCACCTATTACACTATTACATGGCATTGTCAAATATCTTCTATATATTACAACATTAGATCATTACAACACTACATTGCAAAGTCAATGGCCAACTTTTATAAAAATTCAACTTTGACTTAGACATTTTATAACAGATATTTAATTTAAAATACATTGAATTGTTTAGAGCCTTGTAAAATTGCATAAAAGATCTTTCACAAAGAAAGTGAGAGTGTAATAGGTACCTAAAGATAAGATCAACAATAACAAAAGCCTTAATTTGAAACATATGATACAGGATTTGGTACTAATTACAGCAGAGTTTAAAAGGCAATATGTGCATTATCATGACAAATGAATAACTCATCTACATAACCATTATACAATTTAAAAAATTACAAATAATATATGTAATTCACTAAGTGAAGATATATACTATTATAAAACAAATAATTAAAAACTTGATGTATATAATATATTCATTGGGAATTCCCAAGAGTAAACTGTGTCCTGAGCAAGGGTTTACTGCACGTCGTAGAACACATCAGTTTACTGAACTCTAAATTAAACAAATTATATGAGCATCGACTGACTCTATGATGACCAAGGAACACAATTCCCTTCATTAATTCAATATTTGAGGAACTCAATGAAATGGCACCAAAAAGCTGTAAGAGTCTGTAAAACTAGTGACGCAGCAACTTCTGACTTGAGGCAAAGTCGATTTCAGCATAGGTAAACGAAGGATCAGCTGACGGATTAGGACTGGGCGAAGATGTCGAGGAAGACTCGGTGAGAGAAGCCTGAGACTTCAAGCCTCTCGCTTGACCTGTGTCGTCTTCGGACGAAGATCTTACCAAGTCCAGCGACGCATAGTGCAGTTCCTTCTCCCTGAAATCCAGTTGTAAAAATCAGGACTACAGAATTTTTATTAACAAAATGTTTACTGAGTGTTATTTAATTTTAATGGAATCATTCCCAAATTGTCAAGTGTACACTTTACATCCAAAATTTGGTTAGTTTCAAGATATCAGGACGTTCAAGTCAGTCCGAGATTGTTATCAGACAACTTTCTTATGGTAGCCAGCACGCAACAATTGAATGCACACGACACAGAAAGATAAGGTAGGGGTTGTTTATCTGGATTCTGGAACTGCTCGGCCCTTGTTGAATGATGAGTTAGGGTATTTTCTTATCTTATCTCCACTAAAAGTACCAACGCACACTCACAGATGACACATTAAAAAATTACTAAATTATTTTGAATTTTGATACAAGGGGAAAGAAAACAGGAAATCATGTCAATTCCGTCCCAGTACCAGAAATCCACGCAGTTCCTGCGCAGATCATGTTGCAAATTTAAAAAAAATCACTAAATTATGATTTCTGGTTTTAGGACCTATTTGAAGTTAATTACCTTCTTCGTAGCCTGGGGATCTTGATGAAACTTAGATGCTAGATGTGGTTCTGACGATCGTTTCGGTCTAATAAGACCATCTTCAGAGCAAAACACTAAATTAAACTAACACTATAACTGTTTACACAGTGTATATAAACAGTTAGTGTTAGTTTAGTTTAGTGTTGTGCTCTGAAGATGGTCTTATTAGACCGAAACGATCGTCAGCACCATATCTAGCATCTAAGTTTCATCAGGATCTCCAGGCTACAAAGAAGGTAATTAAACAAATCACGTTAAATAAGTTTAGAAAGAAACCAAACATGTTTTGAACCGAACTAGCGCATTTTCACATCATATTTTAAGTTATTACGAAATAATAACTGAACACCACTGCTTGTAGTCAGTCGTAGTTGATTATAAAGGTTAGGTTTTCTCAAAGTCCCGTCATTAATTATAATCAAATTGGTAAACATAACGCAATACAATTACTAGTCTATAGGTACATTCAACCGGTAAATAAACAAAATGCGCACGAATATTGGAGGAGTGTCCCACTCAGTGGAGTGCACTCAGTCAGCAGTGGCTCTGTGCTGACTGACAAATGCGATGCGTGCGCAGTGCGTACTGCACATCGACAAAATGGCTGTCAGTTTCGACGTTGTATTGCCGACTGCTTATTAATATAATACTAGCTGCGCCAGCTGGGGGCTCCGCCCCTAGACCCCCTGGCAGGCTCGCTCTCGAGCCAAGCACCTCGACCTCACGGTCGGTGCCGCTTTGTAAAACTCGCCATCCCGATGTTTTACCCCACTTTTAACCCCCTTCCTCCCCCAAACAATTTGGTAGACAACCAATATATTTTGAAATCAGCATAATATTCCCCTTTTTTGATACTCCACATCGATTTTTATGATTTTTTATTTCTTGTCCCCTTTAAACCCCCAAATCCATATATTGTGCCCCCAAACCTTAAAATCAGTAGGGTCTTTGGGTTAATGGTATACAACTATGTGTCGAGTTTCAAACAAATCTGTTGATATTTACTAATTAATATTTACTAAAAAAAAGAAGTATAACATGGGGAATTGGGAACCTCAAAAAACGCCATAAAAATAAAAAATCTATATAATTATATTTGTTTCCCCCACCCTCCACACACTAAGGACCATTTCTATTCAAAAAATTCTGAATTACCCCAGCCAGATTCGAGATCTCAACACTCCGGACAACCCTAACCGAAATACTAATAGTATAGATAGATGTATATTGTATGTGGTAAAGTACAAAAATCATTTCATTGTATATATAATATTAAGTTTGAAAAAGTCAATATCTTCTCATAAAACGGCTTAAATTGAGGGAGTTAAACTAGTATTTGCATGTTAACTTTAATTACAATATTTTCCAGACTAAAACCTAATCTGACTGAAATTCCCGACCTTTTCCCAAATTTTCCTGACGTAAAAAATATCTTGAAATATTCTCGATTTCCTGACTTTTCCCTGACCAGTAGACACCCTGAAATTTAAAGTAAAAAAAAATAGTTTCCTATAATTATATCCTTAGAAAAAACTTTTAGTTTGCTTGTTAGTTCACCATCTTCATTTTTAGAGCCCGTTTGGTTTTTGCAATTTATTTTGAGGATGTTATATGGACTTCACATGTAAAAAAACTTTCAGAGTCCATTTTGGTCCTATGCCACTTATTTTGTGGATGTTGTATGGATATGAAATATAGCAAAAGACGCACTGCGTGATGAGCTTAACCCTTAAACAATGTTTCACCGCCATGGTTTCAGCCAATTTTGACTTGTGAGCGGTCCAAAACAGCTACAAACCGTGTTCAGAGCCCACTTAGGTCCCTTAACATTTATTTTGTGGATGTTTTGTTGATACAAAACATAGGTAAAGACACACAGTGTAACAGTCTAAGCCCTTAAAGAAAGTTTCACCGTTATAGCTTCACTCGATTTTGAGTTGTAAGCGGTCCAAGATGCCTTAAAAACGTTACAGGCAAGACGGACAGGAATTTTTTTGACGCCAGTTTTGGTCTATGCAATGTATATACACCAAGGGAAAAGTTTTACATTTAAATAAGTTAACTTGCTTAAAACATCATTTGTAGTTTTTATCCAATGTTAATAGTGGTACTCAGAGTTGAACCTCTGGCCGCTCTATCTGACGCCACTTAAAACAGCTAACACAGTAAAGAAATGATTTAACAAATGAATGGCAACTAATGCTTACCCAACACTGCTGACTGAAGATGTTCTGGATACAACAGACGCAGGTTTTGCAGAGGAATCTTCGGCTCCATCACTGGTGCTGGTGCTAGGCTCACTCAGCCTAGACATCACCTCACTCTCGTCCGTGACCAGAGATAAACTAGACATTTCAGCAACTAATCTATCTACCGGTGGTTTCCTACCACTTCCGACCTGCTTGTGATCTTCTGTCTTAAAAGTCGGTTTGATCAGTTCGTATTCGTGGCTCGGATTCTCCTGTCTGTAGTTACCGGGTAGGTAGTTGACGTAGTCCGTCTCGTCTGACACGGCGGCTTCATGTCGGCTATTTGTTCTTTGAAGTAATCTGATTGTTCCCACTGTATCGACTGGATCCTGAGAAGATTCCTTTTCTTGATTCACCGCGAAAGGTTTGATTGGTGAATTAGGGCTATTTAAGTTTAACGGGAAAATGGTCGAAGATGAACCTGAAGGAGTGGTCAAACCACTGCCTGTGGTCGAATCTTTGCTGTCTCTCCTCGGAGTTTTGAGGGTTCTATTTCTTCCTAGCGAAGAGAATGGACTAGTAGTCGGAGAAGTGTTAGTCGGAGCATTGAGAGGAAGGAAGCAAGGTATTTTGGGGGGAGTACCGGCTGAATGCTTTCTAGCACAGAAAGGAAACATGGGACTATTCATTTGGAAATCTTTGTTTGAAGCTTGAATCGCAATAGGTTGAGAGCTGTATCGATTTCTGTCCCTTCTATTACATTTCTTGTTATCTTTACTGTTGACACTGCTTCCTGTCATGTTAAGATAATCCTCGTTTTCACTTTTACCACTTTCTATCGATGCTTTTCTCTGTGATTTATTCTTAGACCAGGACATTTCTACGTAACCTTCAGGTGTTTTCTCATTCATCTCTATCGGATCTGTCGAACCGACCATGACCTTGCTGTTGTTGTTATCTTCAACTGTGGACAGTTTTCTTTTTGAACTCATACACAAGTAATCCTCCGGTAAGGAGCCTCTGCTTCTCGACATGTTTTGAGAGGTCAACATGGGCTGCTTGATTGTCGGAGTGTTATTGACTTTGTTAAATTGTTGAGGACTTGGAAACATGTCCACTCTGGGTTGGGTAGACTTTGGAAGTACGGGTATCGCCTCACTACTAGGTTTCATTTCCATGTACTCGCCTTTGTTCAAGGAGGATTTCAAATCTAGACATTGTTTTGGAGAGGACGACATCATACTGTAGTCATCGATGCGCAGTATCTCATCATTCAATCCTGTCGTCATTTCCACATATCCTGAATCTGCCTCTGGTACTCTGTAAAGAGGAGGTGAAGCGTGATTGGTAGGTGGGGATGATGACAAATAAGCCATTTTTTTCTCAAAAATATAACTGGACTTGGGAGGAGATCGTCCGATACTCATTGTATACCTGGTATTCTTTGGGGGAGAGGGAATCAAATCTACATCCAAATCTAAAGGTTTAGGTGATGATCCCGGGGACATTTCCATGTAACTACCCTCTGCAGTGGAATAAGAAGAAGCGGCAGAAGAAACGCCAGATCCGGACGGAATTGCCAAACGTTCTGAACTGATTGATGTCGCAGGTTTTTTGAAGATGTTTTTGTTGCGTGTTCGGCATTTGTTGTTTTTACTGAAATCCAGTTCCATGAGATCTTCAGAGGGTTCGACTGAGGAGTGGGAGGAGTGTCGAGTGGGGGTGGTGAGGTGGGGGTGGGGATGTATGACAGGCCGAGCCTTGGGACCCCTTGATCCTACAGAGAAAGCTCTCACTCGTTGTGGCTCACTGTGCCCGGCCACATCACATCTGCAACAAAACCACGCAGTGTAAATATCAAGTGTAAATAGTGTACTAGTTTTGTGTATTAGTTAAGGACAATAAGAGTGCCGACGATGCCCAACAAGCGGGGCGAAATTCGCATCCACTTTATTCTCATCTGTAGGATCTACAGGCACAATACAAGGTAATTAATAATAAAAACCACACAATTCTTACTTTGTAGCTGGCTAACTTTTTCCTACACTGACACATCTGATGCTTTGCCAAGGGCGCCCATAGGGTATATTCCAGTGGCGGCTCGTAAGGTGAAGAGAGTGATAGGTCACTTCACCTATGTTTTAGATGGGAAAAATTAAACTTTAACATTTAATTAATCTGTTTCCCAAGTCCGTGGGATCACATATCAATGACGACAGTGTGTGCGATACAAGCTCGACAGCAATAAATAATCAATAGTTGCCTCGATAGTCGCAAAAAAAAAAGAAGAAAGTTAGTATGCCTCTATGGTTGCCACTGGCTGCTTCGTGTAGGATCGGAATACTTCGTTGGCTGGTGATGTGCTTTCTTCGAATTTTCACTTGACGCTTATCTACGTGGTAGGGATGGACGCTGAGGGGCAAGGAAAGGGGCTGCGTTGCTAATGCAACGAGTGACGCTGGAAGTGTATATTCAAAGCCTGTCACTTGCGTAGCCCGCCAGACAGCAGACCAGTTATCCAGCTATCATTAGACCCGCGCAGCGCAACTACTCTGTTTTACGCCAACTTTTGCAATCACACGACCTGATTGTGTACATTTTTAAAGAGTTAACAACTAATTATAAATAGTTGTAAATTATTTTTTACTGATCCAATACTGCAAAACAATTTTATGCAACGATATCTAAATGTTGTTAGTGTTCCACTTAGTACGGTAGTAGTTCAATTCACTACCACTTGCACTCAACCCCATTTCAATGAGAGTGCAAAAATGCACTTACTTAAAATTCCATCAGATAGAAAATTCTACAACATTGTTCACCTGAATAAAGTGGAAACACATAGAAGAGTACAGATTGTCAGGTTTTCAGCCCTGCTAGAGCCTTTGTCAAGACAAAGAGAGATATAGTTTTAAGTTCTACTATATCCAGGTGAGCCTGCTCTCTTTTCTATTCTTTTTTGATAGTATATCCTGGCCTAGTACCTTATTTCCTAAATCTTACTTGAAATTCCAGATAACAAATAATGAAATTGTCTCATAGTTTCTTAATTTGAGTCATCATCAGTAGCTAATTGACTAGCTGAGACTGGATTGGCCAGCCGTAGCGTCTACTTATATACCCAAGCGGTGGGGGGTGGGGCCTGTCACCTGATTGGCCGAAGTGGACGGAGCTTGTTGCTGAACCGGATTGGCTGGCTTCAATAGGACTTCTGAAGAACTGGCTGCTTACTTTTTTGATAATTTTATGCTGTGTTGTTTGTTAAAGTTGTCACCATGCTTGATTATTTCTATGGTTTCAAGCAAGCATGAAGACAACTATAACAAAGAAGACAGTATAAAATTATTAAAAAAGTATGCAGCCAGTCTTTAGAAGTCCTATTGAAGCCAGCCAATCCGGTTCGACAACGAGCATTAAGCTCCGTCCACTTCGGCCAATCAGATGACAAGCCCCACTCCCCACCTGGGTATATAAGAAGACGCCACGGCCGGCCAATCCAGTCTCAGCCAGTCAACTAGCTACTGAGGATGACTCTCCACAGCGAGGTCGAAGCGTTTAGCAGCATTATTTCAACTGTGACGTGGTGTAAACCAAAAGCCTAAATAAAATAAAAATTTTCCTTTTTTTGGGGTAAAATATGTGATAAAACCATACTACTGAATGGATTAAATCAAACTAATTGCGAATATGTATATTCCATTTACAGTGAACTAAGAAAGGTAGTTACTTGGCAGTGATATTGTTGATGTTGACGGGACGAGAGCCGACACTGTAAGCACGCGTAGGGCGTTCAGTCGGCGTCACTTCGTCTTGGCTGATCAGCGTAGACACTCGCTCCAAGTTGTATTCAGAGAATCTGATGTCGGTAGAGGGAGTTCCGGACGTGATGGAACAGCTGCTTCCAGACGATACTTCACCTAACAAACACATCAACTCTACACATCAAACATCAGTCAACCAATTAGTGCTGAAACCCACGATTGCGTTGTTTCACAATAGCATTGAATCAGAAAATCAAAACCACAATATAACAGCAACAATACAGACAGTTAAAACCGTATATACTCGAGTCTAAGCCGCATGCGAATCTAAGACGCACCCATAATTTTCCCCTGAATATATGGTAAAAAACTCTACACTCTCATATAAGACACACCCGGTTTTTATAATGTCAAAAATTAGAGGGCTTTGATTTGTCAGGCCCCTGACCCTTCCTTAGCAACCAGTGACGTAATTGCCAGCTGCAGCTGTCAAGAGGTAAAAGCAGAACAAAGAATGCATCACTTGAGTCCCCCCTCCCATCCACCCCCCTGCTATGTCCACCACTGCCCCTCCCGCAGCACAAAACATGTTGGGTTTGAAATAATTATCAAATTAACATACAAGGATCAACAACAAGACGATAAGGAAGGCAGGTAGAGAAAGGACCATCTGGGGGCTGGGGTCTGGTGTGGGACTATTCTTTGTAGTCATTTAGTTCATGTTTTGCCACTGGTGATTTACATATACTGTATATACTTGAATCTAAGGCGCACTATATTTACCATACTTTAGGCTCTAAAATAAGGGTGCAATTATATCTTGGTGTATGGACTCGCACAATAGGATGAAAATATTGAATTCATTTGAAGAGTAACAAAAACACTCAAAACATCGACAAAAACGTTCAGGTAGGCCACGAGAGAGGTAGGAAACACAGGAACCACAACAGAGTTGCGTATTGCGTTGCTATTTTGAAGAGTGGAATGGAAGAATAGTTTAAAAATAGAGAAAGTGACTAGTGGGGACTCAGATTTGCTTCTCATTGCATTCGTGTTCTCCTTCCTTCCTCTCTACCCCCCTTGTCTGCAGGTTGGTGGTGGAGAAGAAAGAAGAGAAGGGATGCAGTAGCATATAAGAGGGAGATGCGCATCTATTGCAAATCAAACACTAGCGCTTGGAAATATGAGTAAATCACCAGTGGCAAAAACTTGAACTAACTGACTACAAAAAATAGTCCCTAGCCAGACCCCAGCCCCCAGGTGGTCCTTTATCTCTCTACCTGCCTTCCTCATCTCCACTGCTGACCCTTGTTTACAACATTTTTGTGCTGTGGGAAGGGTGTAGTGGTGGACCTAGCAGGGCGGGGTTTGGGATGGGAGAGGGAAGGCAATCTCTTGACAGCTGCAGCTGGCAATTACGTCACTGGTTGCCAAGGAGGGGTCAGGGGCCTGACAAATCATAGCCCTCTAGCTGTTGACATTATAAAAAACAGGGGTGCGTCTTATACAAGGGTGTAGAGTTTTTTACCGTATATTCAGGGGAAATTTATGGGTGCGTCTAAGATTTGCATGCGGCTTAGACTCAAGTACATACGGTATTTCCAAGTGCTAGTGTTTGATTTGCAATAGATGGGCATCTCCCTCTTATATGCTACTGCATCCCCTCTCTTCGTTCTTCTCCACCACCAACCTGCAGAAAGGGGGGTGGGAACGAAAAAAAGAGAACACTAATACAATAAGAAGCAATTCTGAGTCCCCTCTAGTCACTTTATCTGTTTTTCAACTATTCTTCCATTCCACTCTCTTCAAAAAAGGCAACGCAATACGCAACTTTGTTGTGGTTCCTGTGTGTCCTACCTCTCTTGTGGCCTACCTGAACATTTTTGTCGATGTTTTGAGTGTTTTTGTAACTCTTTAAATGAATCCAATATTTTCATCATATTGAGCGAGTCTAAGGCGCACCCATATATAAGACGCACCCTTATTTTAGAGCCTAAAGTATGGTAAATAAAGTGTGCCTTTGATTCGAGTATATACGGTAGATATTGAAGCGAATAACCTAGTGATGCAAACTTATGAACATATATTGTTCGTAAGTAATTACTTACTAGTTTGAAAATTGGTTTATGTTTAAAAAAAACACTGTATATATGTAGCCCAGGGTGTCCAGCATAAATTCCGGAATTACAGGAATTTTGATAAACGGAAAATACGGGATTTATATGTGAATTTTGAACCTAAACTGGGAAATTTTAAATAAGGGATCTAGAACGTGGTGATTATGTCATGGACGAGTCTAGCTATCGCCGCAAACGGTATCGAAGTCATTATTCATTATTTAGCCGCAGGCGCTAGCGGAAGTCAGATGATCACCGCAAACGGTATTGTAGCCGTTATTTTGCCGCAGGCGCTAGTGGGAGTCAAGAGATTCTCGTTAGCATTAACGGAAGTCGTGATTTCGTCACCAGCGGTAGAAAAAGTCGTGGTTTTGTAAAAAATAACTAAATGGGCGGGAGTAACTATAACTCTATTAATGTAGCTTAATTTGGGAAATCAGCAATATGTATCCGGGAAAATATAAGAATTATACGGGAATTTTGTTTTTCCTGAATGCTGGTCACCCTGATGGCCATATAATTCACTAAATCATCAAAAACTGATCAGTTTTAAAATAGAGAAACGCAAAAACCCAGCAACTTCAGCTCGAACTTCTTGTCCCTTGTTATCATTTTGGAGTAAGAATAGAGATGGCATATGAACCTCTGCTGGTGTGCGAGTGTCCGTGGTCCATGTCAACGTAGCCCTCGTGTGTCCCTGGTGCCATCGGTACATATCCCTCCTCTGCCAGACTGCTGCCACGGGAGTGGTTAGTAGAACCAACTCGGTTGTAGACTGCTCGTATGTCACCTACACACCAACACATAACATTCCCTTCAGGCTCATGTTATTCAAAGAAATTAATCAAACCGTCCAATAAAGGATTTTATTACTAAAACCTTAAGTATCACAAAAGCTTAATATAGAAATGTTACAAGCTAATTTTAATAAGTTAATGTTTTGACACGGTGTGAAGCGGAAGATTTGGATGTCTTTGTAGTTCAGTAAATTGTTTTTGTCTCAGAGCTTTAGAATTGTCAAATTAATTGATGTTTTAAGCTTCATATATTGTTATTAGAAAAGTGCTGTTGTTTAATAATGTTTTATGTTTATTTTAGTTAAGTACGAGGGTCATCCAGAAAGTCACGCGCAGCGCACACCCCTCACCACTACAAGGGTGCGTGCAGCTGCTAGCTACATTCTTCCTCTTCAGTTTGAGTGAAGGTTCGTTGCTGTGTGATTACGGCGTCGTGTCCACAGTGATTAATAATGGTCGACAATTGAAAACCCCGCTAAATGTAAAGTGTGAAATTTAAACACTTCGAAAAGTCATGGCAACTGTTTTTGGGATCGAAAGGGCTTAATCCATGAATTTATGCCAAGAAAAGCGACTATAGCCCTGTCTTGGTGCCGGTGATTATCACTTATTCGAAGCTTAAGGATTTTTGGGTAAAAACAGTTTGCTAACGATAAGGAACTCAAAGAAGCTAAGAAATCCTGGCTCATGTTTTTGGCGGCAAATGAGTAGAACATAAGTATGGAAAAACTGGTCCCACATTAAAAACCAGTGTCTTGAAATCCATGGCAACTGCGTAGAAAGGTAGAGGAAGGTTCTATGCATTTGTAAATAAAGTTTTGTGTTTATATCTTTATTTTTATTTGACCATGCCAAAATGTTCTTTACTTTCTGGATGACCCTCGTAATTTATTAATGTAAAGTTAAAGTTCAGTTAAAGTTGTCTGCTGCTGTCTACAAGCATGTCAAAATATTATGTATATCAATGCTCTGTATAATTGGCATATCTGCTGTTCAAAAGCATTCAATAAAGAATTTTTCTATTTATTCATTGGTTTTTGTATTATTTATTCTGACTAACTCTTATGCATCAAATAATTTTTCTATCAATCAACTCTAAATTTTGCTAGTACTATTGCCTATTGTACTCTATTATTACATCTCTTAAATAACTCTCATTTACTTTAGTGAGTAAGTTGTGCAACACTGTAAATGGGTTTACCTGTAATGTAGCATTTGAAAATAAACTAATTTGAATTAGATTATAAATGTGACATGGGCCGCGAAAGCCTAAGAGTAAGGCCTCTTTCAAACGCTACGACTTTTCAGACCCGCTGAAGCCGTTGCTTTCACGGCGGGTACCGATAATTTTAATATCAATCTGCAAATATTTTAACAGAGAATTTGTATTAGCCTGAGGCCATCCAAACACAACGTCTATCGTCAGAGTACATGCAACTGGGGAAAAATGTAAATACATAGACACAAAAAATAAATTCATATAATTGTTACAAATCTTTAATAAGTTTCAATGAAAACTTTCAAATAAAGCAGGAGAAAAATAACAATATACATTACATAAATTTCAACTAAACAAACAAATCTGAGGAACAGAGAATTTCAAAGTAGGTTCATTATTAAATAAGACCTCTTTGTTTTTATTCATTTCTCTGGATTCCGTTGTATTGAAATATTGAGAAATTTGTACTTCCTGGATTAAATTGATTTTGTTAAAATAATGTCCATTTTTTAAACAACGCTTGGCTAAACAATTAAAGGAGAACCATAGTTACTTCCGCCGTTCCATGTTTTGCATCAGAAAGTTTTTGTGCTTTGGGAATATATTTTTGCTGTAGAGTTCTTGTTGAATAAAACTTATGTAAAATAAACTTACTATTTATACATTACATCTGACTACATAATTATACATTTATTAAAATGTGTAGTGTTTCAAATGCATATCTAGTTATCTACAGTACGTAGTGTCAGTCGGACAAGAGCAGATGCCAGACTGCTTGTTTACGTTGGTGAGTGTGCGCAAAACCAAGTCAGGGCGGCAGAAAGTCGTCTAGTGTGAACTTGTCTACATATGATGCCATTGTATTGAAATGTGGTATGATTGACTGTACGCTTGTTTGTTGATTACTTAGATTGAATTATCATTAGGCACCTGCAACTGTTAAAGTGTGTGCAGGAAAGTTAATCCACATCAGAGATCGTTAAGTGTTTGTGCAACATTTAGTCAGCGACCACGATTGTTAGTAAGAGTCTGTTTGACCAAAATTTGCCGTGTACAATCGTTCTTTAGCATTCATGTAACTAACATTTGACATTTGCACAAAATGGCAAGAGTCACTAGGACTCTCTTAAAAAAACAACAAAAGTCTCTTGTCTCCAAAATGTTTGAAATAAACTTTTTCCACCTAGTTTTTTTGTGTGTGAAACATGCTGAAAAGGTTGAGATTTGTCCACTTTCACTCCAAACGGATGGCTAGCAGAATGTAATATTATTGACAATGTCTGTTGCGACTTTTGTCAATGCATACGTGTGTTTTACCCTCGTACCTGGACTCATGGGCATGTAAGCTCCAGATGTTTCAAGAGGAGAAGAACCGCACGGGCTGTACATTTCAATAAACGAGCCCTGAAATACAAACATAACTGAGTCAGAGTATAGAGACTACACATGTAAATACAATGTCTTGGGGAAAAGATACTAAAATACCGCGTGTACACAAAATAACGACTACGATACCGTTCACGGCGATCCCCAACTCCCGCTAGTACCGTGGACAAAACACAACTTTTGCGATCCCTTTCACAAAATTCCCATGTATAGAAAATTCCTGTATAATTCCCGGTTTTCCCGTATGCTGGACACCCTGTTGATACCAACTGCAGCGATGTTGAACACTTCATTTTTGTAAAATTGATTTACAAAGTTGTTTACTTCTTTTGTGTACATCCGGTATATCATTTTGAATGAGTAATCTGTGAATAGATTTAGGAAATAGGGCACTAGACCAGGATCGGCAGACAGTCTATGTTCTCCTATGTGTTTCTACTTTATCCAGGTTAGCCTGCTCTCTTTCTGATAACATATCCTGGCCTAGTGCGTATTTCTTACATATCTGTTCAAGAACTTGAATTTCTGACATATATTGTGTGGTGGTACGAGTAGTGGGAGTGGTAATGTCACCTGTGAGGGAGAACTGGATTTGAAGCCACTGACTGGGTTCGGTGAGTATTTGTGTGATGTGCTGTTGCTCTGTATTGGCAAGCTGATGAAGCGGCCCATCACTGTGTAGTTGTTGAGCTTTTCATCCTCACCTAAACAAAGTCAAAGTTTTTTTAACCTGCTGACAAGTACGGGCAAATGATTCCAAATGTGTGAACCCGGTGAGGACTGACGTTCTGAAACGTCGAAATCAGCTGTTTTGTAATTCAATGTTTTATGCACTTAGCACGGTCCATCCCTGCTTTGAAGTCTGTACTATAAAAAATGTTATTGCAATTTTGATAAAATGTTTTACTTCAATATTCATAAATACTTTTAGTTGTTCAAACTATGTACATAAAACGCATTTTATAAACTTATTTTCAGAATTGTTCATAAAAACCATGTTTTTACATCTTGTTTGAAGCACTATAAAAGAAATCAAAATTTAAACAATTTCTTTTGATACTCCTTTGGGGTCAGAGAGTGGCCGACCGGCGCACTGGTTGGGAGCGGGGAATGTTGACATTCAGGAACGTCCTGACCAGGTTAATAAACCTAAGAATTTCAAAAACCACACCAATTGTTTTTTGACTAGAATCAGTTTGTTTAGCATCTTAAGTCAACCCATCATCTAGATTACTACTATTCCCGATAACTAATCTGCTTCAATTTCTTTAGTTCGTATCAACACCTTAAAGTGGCCCTCAGAGGCAGATGTAAATTTCACTAGCTTTTGTTGTGCGTGCAGAGACAGAACTATCTATTTTTACACACACGGTAAAAAGTGGTTTATCAAAGTAGAAGTTACATTTATCAAATATTTACACTGTAACATATGAATATGACTCACATTATAACCGGCATTGTCAGTAAAATGTATTGACTGACCGGTTTGCCACGGCGCGTAGTCGTCAGTGTTCTCCTCGAGGATGACTGGTTCGTCAGGCGTGAGCGAGTGTCCATAACGCGACTCTGAGTCGAGTCCGTGCCGCCCTCCCATACGCCGGCGTCCACTGACAGTGACGAGCCGGCTGAGTTTGTTGAACAAGCTCCTGACGCAGGGCTGCAACACACACAATACAGTAACAACAATGTGTGTTAGATTAGGAATGGAGATAGATTCTAAACCCGCACGTCAATCTTGTGTGGCTTATTGTGCTCTCCCAGTATGATACGCTATGGGATAACTATGTCTTTAACAAGTCTTAGGATTTGCTCTCCAGTGCATGATCCAGAACATGCATCTGGCAACGATCCACCAAAGATTCCTCTTCTCCTAGACTCTTTAAGGTTCACACTCCAGGAGCAAATTTCTGGCATCCTCCTCACATTTCCTCCAGCTAGCGTTGCCTTGGTAAAAACCCAGCTTAGCAAGATGGTTCCTGAACTCACCGTGTCCAGTAAGGAAACTACCCAAAAGCATTCCCCGAAATTTCTGAGCCCTTTTGGGCAAAAAGGATTTTTTTAGGCTCTTTCCAGCGGGCTGGATTCTTTAGTATAAATTAGTATACAATTGTATGTACAGTAGGACGTCGATTATCCGAACTAATTGGGACCAAGGGTGGTTCGGATTTTCAAATTGTTCGGATTTTCATACAAGGAAAAAAAAGGCGTATGTGCTTTAATTTTGTTATTTTATTCTATTTAAATAAATTAACATATTAAATTTATTTTGAATTGTAAGGCAAACATGTTTCCTTTTCAATTTTGTTGACATTGCCATTGGGAGAAACTCTCACACCACCGCGTGATAACAAGCGAAACAATAAGCAGCACTAAACACCGTACCTAGCGTAAGCGACTCATCACTGTTTGTTATGGCAGGGTACAGACTAGTGTGTTGCTAGTGGAAGGGGAGGATGGATGGGGGTAGGGGAGGCTGACTAAAAATAGCGGAGGTGCTGCCACAATACACTCGCGTGAATCACCCGGCTCGTACATGCACACCTGTGGACTGTTGGTGAGTCACCACTACAGCGCGTAAACAACTTATTGTTGCATATGGAGCGTTCAGTTCAAACACACTTATATTTTAATCTAGCTTGCAAAATATTGTTCTGGTGTCCATCCTTAGTGATATTTAAATAGTATTTGACAAAAAAATATTTTTTGCATTTTCTTCCCGGGAAGCCGTTTGTTCCGGACTTTTGACGTTTTCGGATAATTGACGTTCGGATTATCGACTTCCTACTGTAGTTTTCTTTAGTGTTGATTTTTTAGTGTAATTAGCGGGTGGGATGAAATTAGTATAATTTCAAAAATACTAATGTAAAATTGGTATTTATTTGAGACAATAGGAATTTTTTGGGATAGAAGGGGTTTTTTTAGTAAAAGGGAAACTTGAGGAAATTTTCAGAAGATCTGGCCATTTCGAGGGATTTCAAAACAATAAGTCATTTTTTGAACACTTGACTCTGATTGCCAATCAGTTTTCTAAGCAAATTGCTATTAAAAAATATTCTAATCGCAAAACAAAAAAGTTGTTTAAATTTTTACGTTTTTCTAAGGATTTGGCCTACATTATTATTGCTGAGTTAGTATTTCAACAAAAATAAAAAGCTAACATTTATAGACATATACTTAATATGTAAATTCCAAAAATTGAAAACCCCCTCAGTGAAAAAGGATTAGATAGTGAACAGGTAAAGCCCTTCTGGTAACGTAAAGGTAAGTTTATCTTGTTTAACAAGGCTCAAGTTAGGACTCTCTTGCTACCACTCAACCTCGAATCCTACCTAACAAAGTCACCTTGGGGCTTGTGCAGCCTGTGGGGTGATTGACTGTTGGCTAAGAGGGAACAGTCTCGCATGCTACCGACTCAGCCTGGTGACTACTGAGGTGTAGATGTGAGGTTACCTGACAGGACTGGAGTTGACTGGTGGCGAGGAGGAGAAGTTGCGACTGTACATGGAGTGAGGTCGGTGTGACGGAGCGAGATGACGTGGCACTGCTGTGTGATGTGGCACATGATGAGCTCCCTCACTCGTTGTACGAGCCCGGCTAGGCAAGCTGTCACACCGGTCTCTGCCCACAGTCAACCCTGTAACACACCACCACAGTTACACACACACGGGTTCACTTAAAACAGAATCCAGGCAGCTGATTATATCTTAAGAGCAGCCGACTAGAGGGAGCTTAGGTTAAACTCTGGGTAACACCAAAGATTATGTTACGGTATATAGATTGCGCATAGACGCCACATGGCTGAGACAGGAAAATCAACAAAGCTGCCCGAGCGGAGATGGCGCTGTGAGGGAATTCAAGTAAAGCCACTGACGCACGTGCAAGTTCCTTCATTCTCAAAAATCTCACGATTTGGTCATATTTTAGTCATTGACATCGGACAAACTCGAGCATGTCGAGTTGAGGGGGGAGAAGGACGGCGAGAGATGACAGCGCTATCTGCGCTTGGGCTGCCACAACTATGTTGGTTTTCCTGCCTCAGCCGTATGGCATCTATGCTCAATCTACTTGCCATAACATTATCTTTGGTAACAATCAAAAAATGGAATTCAAATTGCCAACGACATTTTGAGCTAGTCAATGTACTGAAATATGGAACATTTTTCCCAAGAATCATACAGCTATTAAGGCTGCTGCATATAAATATCTGTCTATTCTTAAAAAAAGTTTATTCAAAATTTTATTTTTAGTTAAGAACAGAGAACTTGAAAATTGGTTATGAAAAGTTTTGTAATACGAGTTTTATGTGGTAATGCAATGAAAACATGAAACAATAAAATGGAAGCTAAGAATTATTGGAACCATGCTTTCAGAGAAATCTGTCCACATTTTAATACAACATCCTACTTAGAACAATGTTTGCAACTGTTCTCCTTGTTAAAAGGCCTGTTCCGTAAAAATGCCCCTGGGCTGTGTTGAATTCAATTTAGGTTTTTTGCATGATAAGATTACGTATCCTTTCAATGTAACATTTCAGTGCTTATATCCAGTCGTTATACCACCGTGGAATGGGTTGTAACAAGACAAAATATTCAAAAAATTTCTGCCATCTAAGTTTAAACCAGACGTCATTTCTTCATAACCCTGCTTCAGATATGCAAATTTAGCTTATAGAGTGGATAAATTTATGGATGACGTTACTTTGGTATAGCAAAGATTAAACGTTGAAATCTTGGTCTTGAGTCGACGAAAGACCAGATTGTGTTATAGACATTGACACAACACACTTGCTACATCAACAGCATCTGCGACTTTAACTTGTTGGCTGACTGCGCGTGGTGATACAGACTGCGCGCTGTTATCTGGAGGAGTGAGGCACGCGCAACTTTATGACAAATTGTGTTATTTACAGCAGAGACAGAAAATTAGCTGAAGTTGTTTCACATGCAAACATTATTACATCTTGAAAAACTAAGCACTTCTACATTATTTGAATTATGCAGCAAACTAGATTTAGATTCATGTGCTGACTTGCTAAATTCATGTCCTGTCTTACTTTTTAAACAAACCTAAAGTGTTCTGTAATTATTGCACTTTAAATTACTAGGGGTGGATGAAATTGGATTTTCCCTTTCAGGCAAGAATCTGGTGAGAAACACTTTTTCTTGCTTCGTTTCGGAAAAATTCATTTTCATTTCAGGGAAAAAGTCATTACAAATTTGAAAGAAATACTCGGACAATTAAAAAAGGTTCTTTTTACAATAAAACATTTACCCTAAAAATCTCAATCTAGTGTGTCATTAATTTGTGAGTTTTATAAAAAATATGTATGGTACAGCAAGATTGTCCTTAGATTTGATATTTGGACCGTGATTTGATTATACCATATAATACAACTTTGTAATCATTACAGAACATTAAAATGTCAAAAAGGGTTAAAATACTAACTCATTTAACCCTTTAAAATTTGATGCAAAAATTAAAACCTAATTTTAAAATTTGTATTTGGGTTTGTTTTGTGATTAGGGGAATTTTTAATAGGAATTCACCTACAAAACTAATCATCAATCAGTGTGAAAGTATCAAAAATGACATTGTTTGAAAATTCTCACAAATTACTAAATATGCTAAAAACTCCCTTTCTGCCAAAAAATTTCTCCTGTCACAAACATTTGAAAAAACTCCTCCCGCATCGAGGATTTCCTGAAAAATCCCTTTTGCTTCAAAAAAACTCCTCCCGGTCCAAAGAAAACTTGTTTATAGGGAATTCCCGGCCAAATTAGGGGTTTAGAATTTCCATCAGGAATTTCTTGGTTATTGGGTTTGTCCACCTCTGATAATTACAATAGCTTTGCGTTTACAAACAAGAGACAGCTATAATCTAGTTCTTCTGGTTCACACCGAGCGTCCAAACTTCATAATTAGGTTGAAATATTTCAGTCTTGCTGTGGAGCCCATCTTCAGTCACTGATTGGCTGAAACTGATTGGCTGCTCCACAGCAAAGACTTCAACCTAATATGAACACTATCTGCTTGGAAGAAGTAGATTATAGTTATGACTTACAAACGTAGCCTAAGAATTAAACAAGAGACAGATTGCAAGTTGGGTAAGAAGAGATAAAAAGAGAGAGAGAGAGAAAGAGAAGCGAGCATGCTATGTGAAGAATACTTGTGTGAATACCAGAGTGAGAGTGACAGTGAGTAGATTCAGTTTGCGAGACAGGACTAGTGGCAACACTGCTGACCTCCTTCACCGAGCCCTCTGCAATGCCAACAAACACAACACCAACTCACTCAACTCAACTCAGTCTAACTAGGATAAACACTGCATGTACGACCATAGTGTACACAGTTGAAGCGGAACAGGTACAAACATATTCTTTGGTTACAACACAACTTAATCAAGAATACATCGAAGCATTTAAACTAAAAAATTTACTCCTTGTTTGCAATTTTTCATTTGAAGACGCTTTTTCTTAGATAACAAGCAAATATGACTCATACATATTGCCCATTTTTAGCACCCCTCCGAGCCCAGATCTCCGACCAAGGCACCCGAGTGTTCCTGGGCTGGACGTCAACATAGACGCTGTCTCTGACAGCCGGCGTGTTATAACACATCGACAACATTTTCTGGATAGAGTTTAGTGGTAGTAAAAAATTAATTGTACTATAAAGTCTTTATTATTATTATGTCTGTATTATCATATTTTGTAATGATTGTAAACTGTGTTTGCTAGCAATAAAAGATTCTTGAGCTAGGGAAGAAGCAGCACTATTTAAGTATTACTTTTCAGCATCTGCACATTTTATGTTTGAAGTGATTAGCTAGCCAAGATTATTACTTCCTAGTGAATTAGTAAAAATCACCTAAACTTAAGCGCTGCCAATGTGGCACGAAACTTGCCGCGGCAGGATGGGCCAAACATTTCATCGTGGGACAGCGAGTATGGCAAGGTAGGTACTATCCTGGCCACGAAACTTGCTGTGGCAGGATGGGCCAAACATTACATCGCAGGCCAGCGAGCATGGCAAGGTAGGTATTATCCTGACACAAAAGTCTAGGTACTCTAAAATAAACTCAAAACTAGCCCGAAAGTAACTAGCTATTTTCTTTCTAAAATTATGTCCAAAATAAGTTTTAGACATAGGAAGCTAAATTTTTAGAAAAATGGTTTTAGTGAGCTGCTTTGAGAAAGTAGTCCCAAAACTGTTCTTGACTCTTACTAGTAAAAACGATTAACATGCAGAATAATGTAAATATTTAAGTATGAGGGAAAATTGTTGAAGAGCCCCAGTGGCATTATAGAATGTTAATACGTGTTGTAACCACTACCTTTTGCACATGATCATGAAAACATAAATAAACATGACAAAAAGAAAGATGAGAATGATATTCAAGAAAATTCGTTTCTACTAGTGATGAAGAGGTAGGTAAAAGTAAAGATTGTGTTATGGGTATTTATATTGAGCAAAGATGACGAATGGCTGAGGTAGGAAAATCAACTTAGTTGTGGCAGCCCAAGCACAGACAGCGCTGCTAGAAATTCTTTTAAGTCTCTAGTAGAGCCACTGATGCACAAGCAAGCTGGTTCATTCTTGAAAACCACACAATTTAGTAATTTTTAAGTCATTGATATCTGATAAACTCGAGCATGTCAAGCCGAGGGGAGAAATACGGCAAGAGAATGCAGCGCTATCTGTGCTCAGGCTTCCTCAACTATGTTGATTTTCCTGTTTCAGCCATGTGGTATCCATACCCAATCTACCTACCATAACATAATCTTTGGTAAAAGTGAGGAGGATCTCGTGAAGTGAAATGAAATGAAAAGTCTTTACTAGCGAGTTAGACGAGGACTGTTCAGTCCTCTATTCCACTTGATCTTCGGTGACTGATGCATGAAGAAACAAGAAGCTGACAAAGAATACCATAACCAAAAGGATTTGTATGTACAACAATTATTTACTAATATTGCGACACACCATCTATAATAAAAAAAGTTTAGAATAAATCTAATAACAGGTGTCAGGAACTTGCTACTCCTGTAAAATGTAGGAAAAATGTCCTATGGGATAATCAATATCTGAGGCACCTGTGGAACTGACTATCTGAAACTAACTGTCCGGACATAGCCAGTTCCGCAGTCTGCTCCAGGAGTGGATGTTCACATATCAGTTCAAAACAGTTTGAACCAGGTAAAGTTAGGTAGGAGTGGTAAGGTGAGATAAGCCCAGGCTAGATTCAAAGTAAAGGCTGGTTCTTAAGAGGTAATTGCTCAATAGGTGGCAGCAAAGATTACGTTATGGTGGGTAGATTGAGCATAGATGCCACATGGCTGACGCACTTAGGAAAATCAACACAGTTCAGCAGCCTAGGCACAGATAGCGCTGCGAAGGAATTCTTTTAAGGGTCTCAAGTAAAGCCACAGACGCACAGGCTAGTTTGTTCTTTCTCGAAAAAATCACATGATTTGGTCATATTTAAGTCATTGACGTCAGACAAACTTGAGCTTGTGGTGCCAAGGGAGAGAAAAACAGCAAGAGATGGCAGTGCTTTCTGTGCTTGGGTTGCCGCGACTATGTTGATTTTCCTGTCTCAGCTTTGTGGCATCTATGCGCTATCTACCTACCATAACACACCATTTTTTTGGAAATACCCAGCTGAGCACGGGACTCACTTCTGGATCCCAGAGGCATGCCTGTGTTAGAGATAGCCTGTTACTGGTACTCAAACACTGTCAATCCACACAGATCTACACCACAACTCTACCGCAGTTAACTTATACTACATTGCAGCTCTTGTCATTGTACAGAAACGCAGGACTGTACATGGGGGATCACTCACCTGCATGAGTTGGCCATCGTTGCATCATTGTGATTGGCTTGGAGGCTTCATTCGCTGAAGACGACCGGTTCCGTGATTTTGGGACCAAGTCACCTTTCTTAGAACAGTTGGTCATTGCACTGGAAAAATAATCAACTCTGATAAGTCCTCAATGAAGAGGTCTGGATGATCGGAGCGACAAGTTAACCAAAATTTAAATTAAAAAGAAAACAAAAGCCAATACTTGTATGAATTTAACTTGCAAAGCCTTTCACTAGCAAGGTTAGCACCTTCGGGCAAAAGAAATTAAACGTTATTTATCTCAATGAAAACATCAAGCCAGTATTTTTTTACGTACCGTATATACTCGAATCTAAGACGCACTTTATTTACCATATTTAGGCTCTAAAATAAGGGTCGTCTTAGACTGCATTATCTGATAAAAATATTGAGTTAATTTGAAGAGTTACAAAAACCCTCAAAACATCAACAAAAACATTCAGATAGGCCACGAAGAAGTAGGAAACATTGCATTGCCTGTTTTGAAGAGTAGAATGAAAGAATTTTTTGTGACTAGAGGGGACTCAGAATTGCTTCTTATTGCATTTGTCGTGTTCTCCATCCTTCTTCCCCTCCCTCGTTGTCTATAGGTTGGTGGGGTTAAGAAGGAAGAGAGAAGCAGTAGCATACAAGAAAGAGATGCATCTATTCAAAGCAAACACTAGCGCTTGGAAATATGGGGCAATCACCAGTGACAAAAACATGAACTAACTGACTACAAAGAAATAGTCCCTCGCCAGACCTCAGCCCCAGATGGTCCTTTATCTCTCTACCTGCCTTCCTTACCCAGCTGCTGACCCTTGATTACAACATTTTTTGTGCTGTGGGAGGGGCGTAGTGGTGGAGCAGGGTGGGGTTTGGGATGGGAGAGGGAAGGCAATCAAGACGCATTCTTTGTTCTGCTTTTACTCTTGACAGCTGCATCTGGCAATTACGTCACTGGTTGCTAAGGAGGGGTCAGGGGCCTGACAAATCATAGCCCTCTAGCTGCTGACATTATAAAAAACGGGGTCCGTCTTATACGAGGGTGTAGTTTTTTACCGTATATTCAGGGGAAAATTATGGGTGCTTCTTAGATTCGCATGCGGCTTAGACTAGAGTATATACGGTATATATAATATAAACAGAAAATATAGTAATCTAAATTAAGTTGAACTGTATGATTGATGTATTTTATGAGAAATGTAATGATTGTGACTTGAGAGTTTTTATGAACGCTTTTGAAAGTAAACATGAATTTTGAATAGGTCCTGGATCATTCATTGTTAATTAGGTTTTCTGATTAATTTATAAAGTATGTTTCCAATGCATTTCATAATTTTGAGAACGACACAGGTTTGAATAATTTAGTGTTTTTGAGCGAATTGATGTGATCTTTCATGAACTTGCAATCTATGACTGACTGGTCTATAAATTGTATTTGAGCGTGTACTATAACTGTCTATGTCCTTACCCTGCACTAAGTCACATTTAGATTTACAAAACATGATAGTTTCAAGTATATAAATTGAAGGCAAGTATTTTTAACTGTTTAAAAAGCTCTTTACATGATTCTCTAGGCATTACATTACAAATTACATGAATAGCAGCTTTTTGAAGAATAAAATAATGCTGTTAACAGTGTTGTCACAGCACAGCTATTCTACCGTAGGAAAGATGAGGCTGGATAAGTAGCGTGTGGTGTGAAGTAGTGTGTGGTGTGAAGTAGCGTGTGGTGTGAAGTAGCGTGTGGTGTGAAGTAGCGTGTGGTGTGAAGTAGCGTGTGGTGTGAAGTAGCGTGTGGTGTGAAGTAGTGTGTGGTGTGAAGTAGCGTGTGGTGTGAAGTAGTGTTTTACCTTAAGATGGCAGAATGCATGTTCTGAGCAATGTTTGTGTCTTCTGTCTGCATCCACAGGTTGCCAGCACCCGTCACTGTGGCTTGACCCAGTTCCATGTAGAAGAACGAGTCCAGGTGACCACAGCTACGTATCTTTTGCAACTAAACATCAACACAATTCTTAAAACAATTGTGTTTGAGGAAACCAGCAAACATTAAAGATTTTAAGTTTCAAACATTAGTGATCACTGAGGTTAAAATATTATTACTGATGCTTTCCATTGTTTTTCTTCAGATTCTAGAATTCTAGCACTGTTCTTTAATTTCCTAACATTGTTGTACATGTTGTATTTTTTTCAAGGATAGCTATTATAAAATTAAAAAGTTCAACAAAAGAAAAAAGGGGGAAAACAAAACAAATATTACGGTTTTTGGTAGTGGGTGACAGGTCGGCTTCCGCTGATAACTTTTAGGCTAGCTCTTTTCCCAATGTTTTGTTTTATGTTACTTTTCACTTGCACATTTGTTCACCCAAAACGATGGAAAAAGTGTGAAATAATATTTAAACCTCAGAAATTGTACCATCGTCGGAAAAATTAATAATTCGGAGCGTTATATGACTGCAGTAAGTGCAAAATCACAAGACACATATACCTTTTTTTGTGAATTATCCTCAGCCAATTTTTAAATCAATAAAAAATTCACTTCAGGAAGCAATTTTGTTGTTTTTGTAATGTTGTGTTTCCATAATATGTGTTTTCCATTATATTTGTAACAAGTTAAGAGCTTCTATTTGTAAACTTGAAGTTGTGTACCTCTAATCACTACATTTTCATTTATTTGCTTAAAATTAAGATTACCGAAAACTCCAGCTTCTGATCTGTTCCTTTCTTGACCAAAGTGAGAGTTCGATCCGTTAGGCAAAGATGATACTGACCCAGAATATTTCTACTGCTGCCCAAATCTTTCTTCTGGACATCTACTAGCCACACATGTTCTAAACAAAACAAACAAGTATTTTAAACAAGCAAGAAACATTAAAACCGCAAATATTATATACTGTATATACTTTCGAATCTAAGGCGCACTTTATTTGCCATATATTAGGCTCTAAAATAAGGGTGCGTCTTATATGCGGGTTTACCTTAGACTCGCACAATAGATGAAAATATTGAATTCATTTGAAGAGTTACAAAAACACTCAAAACATCGACAAAAACGAGAGATAGCCCGCGAGAGGAAGGATGCTTATTGCATTGCCTGTTTTGAAGAGTGGAATGGAGGAATAGTTGAAAAACAGAGAAAGTGACTAGAGGGGACTCAGAATTGCTTCTTATTGCATTCGTGTTCTCCTTCCTTTTCCACCACCCCTCTTGCCTGTAGGTTGGTGGAGCGTGGATGGGAAGAAAGAAGAGAAGGGATGCAGTAGCATATAAGAGGGAGATGCACATCTATTGCAAATCAAACACTAGCGCTTGGAAATATGGGTAAATCACCAGTGACAAAAACATGAACTAACTGACTACAAAAAATAGTCCCTCCCCAGCCCCCAGGTGGTCCTTTATCTCTCTACCTGCTGCTGACCCTTGTTTACAACATTTTTTGTGCTTTGGGAGGGGTAGTGGTGGACCTAGCAGGGCGGGGTTTGGGATGGGCAAGGGAAGTTAATCGTGAAGCATTCATTGTTCTGCTTTTACCTCTTGACAGCTGCAGCTGGCAATTACGTCACTGGTTGCTAAGGAGGAGTCAGGGGCCTGACAAATCATAGCCCTCTAGCTGTTGACATTATAAAAAACCGGGGTGCGTCTTATGAGGGTGTAGAGTTTTTTACCGTCTTATACGAGGGTGTAGATTTTTTTACCGTATATTCAGGGGAAAATTATGGGTGCATCTTAGATTCGCATGCGTCTTAGATTCGCATGTGGCTTAGACTCGAATATATACTGTACTACTGTTTCATACCATGAGTGTACCTTTAAACATGATTTTTTATAATCTAGGTAGTTCTTCAGGTTCACACCACATCAAAACATCAAAATAATTGATTTGAAACAATCAGGCTTGCTATGGAGTACCATCTTCAGTCACTGATTGGCTAAAACTGAGACAACTGCTGCCTGGTAACCTATTGGTACCAGGGCTACCCTGTAGGACAGCAGACAGCAAGTAGCTCAGTTTCTGCCAAATAGTAACTGAAGGTGGTACGCCACAAGGAGACCAAAATATTTCAAGCTAATTATTATGATGTTTTGATGTGATGTAAACCTGAACTAGATTATTTACAAATTATGTTTAAAGGTACTGATTGTATGAAACAGTAATAAAATATTGGCGTTTTTGGAATTTATAGTCCTATATTTCCACATAATTTAAAACAATCTTCACCTTTCCTGTACATGTTAAAGAGCGTGGTTTTTAAATTCTTCAACAGTTACCTAGCCTGTAGCATGAATGCTGTTCTTATACCTGATAATATTAACCTTCCAGAAGTCACATGGGTTTTCAAAACATAAGAGGGTGCCCGGGGGTAATTTCCAGGTGGATTAAATTGAAAATGGTAAAACATTGATGTTCTAACACTATAACATTTTTGTACCAACATGTTGACTTTTTTAATACGTTAAGTGAAACACAAAAAACTACATAATTACGAAAACTGCACAGCATACACCTGCTGCTAACAGGGTCGCACACGGAGGTTAACTCCGGGGTTGCCGCAAGTTACCTCCAGGCAAATTTTACTGCATAACATAAGCTTGTATACATCATTGACTACAGGACAAAATCACCCGTCAGTCATCTATGTTATTGTCAAGTCAACACAGAAGGTAGAGAGAGTCTCGAACTATAGAGAGTCAAACTACTGAGTTTCGACTGTGTTTCTGGTTTGCAAGAACAATAAAAATGCAATGAATTACCGAAAGTAGGTTTGGGAAGCTCTCCGTCAGGAATATCTTCACCTTGCTGAAGCGACAAAAGTGCTTTGAGCCATTCGTCCATGTCGTCTTCCGACTCCAGCACGATGCAGAAACAATCATTCTTCGTGTACAGAGCGATCACGAACTTTTGTTTTGTGTCACTGCGCTTATTTATGTTGAAACACGTCTTGAGTGTAATACTCCTAGTAAGGCAACAGTTGAAATCAAATTAACAAGCAAATAAACTGAATACTTAAGTATTTAATAGTCATAGTCATTTATTTTGTCAATATTAATTACAAAGAATTGTTTAATGTCAATATTAATTGTTTCTTGTTTGTCAATATTAATCTGTGGTAAGTAAGCAGATTCTGCAATTGACTCCGACACAGACTGAGAAGCTTACTATTTTAATTTCTTTTTAACAAAGTAAATTTAGAAGTAAACATTTTATCTCTTTGAAAAGATTTAGGAAATATGGCACTAGGCCAGGATATACAATCAAAAAGGAATAGAAAAAGGAAAATTTTTAACATTTTAAGGCTTAAAACATGGATTTTTAAGCTAAATATTAAGTAAAATTTATTCTTTTATCTAACGTTTTTTTATGATATTACCATTTGGTAATTATCATACATTGACTCACTGAGGGTTACTGTAATTATATAATCTATAAATCAAATAAACATAGCACCCTGTAAATAGATTTGTATATTGGCGCGACCGGTTTCGACTATGAAATTTGTTGTTATTCGACGAGATGATACACCGGTCGCACCAATATACAAATCTATTTATAGTGTACTATGTTTATTTGATTTATACATTATACCATTTGTTAATACATATTATACATAAATAAATATATAATGTATACCTTAAATTATCATAAATGAAACTTTGATTGAGTTAAAATAAATTCTGTGCAAGAACTGAAGGGCTAGAGACATCAGTAATATGTCAAAAATATGCACGATATTAAACTTATTCACAATCTTAAAACTACAAGTGAGAATGAACAGCAGGAAAATAGTTATAGCCAGTTTAAAACTTCCGAACAAAATCTGTTTTAAATCAAATATTTTGTATTTCTGTACACTTTCCATCACTTCATTATTAAAACGCACACATCGTACTACATGACACATACAACAGAAACACGTATTGACAGACGACAGTCAAGACGTCCTTGACACTGAGATAACAACAAACCGTGAGGACGTCGGGGCGTGGGCACAAACTTGGCCGAGTGTTCGGGAATTCACCCGAAGAACCAACCAATGAGAGCGCACGGAGCTGTCAAAAAAGCAGCTCCTCGCAAGCTCTGTGCATTGTGAAGCGGCCTCCCCTCTGGAGGGTAAATGGACTGGTCCGATCTCGTAATAGAACAGGAGCTGCGTAGCGGGCAGCTCGTGCTCAGGAGTTTGACTTCTAGCCCGCAACAAAGCGCAGGCGATAGGGTCGCACGGTGTCTCGTTCTTGTGGCGCTTTACTTTGAAACTAACAAATAAATTTACCATTCTCTACGATGTAAATTTTAATGTAATCCACGTATTTTGTAGGGGGTTCACATGCTCATGTGCTCCTATAGACGAGCCGCCACTGTAGTGCTCGCTTCTTATCTTGACAAAGGCCCTAGTAGGGCTGAAAATTTGATAGTCTGTGTTCTCTTAATTGTGTCTACTTTATTCAGGTTAGCCTGTTCTCCTTTCTATTTTTTTGGTAGAATTTTATCTCTTCAAAGCTTGTTTAAAAACTGTATGTCAGCTTGAGTGGGCAATCTCTTATGAACTTGCAATCTGTGGCTATCTTGTCTAAATGTTGAATTCGAGTATGTTACACGAGAATGAATATCTTGACCATAGCCTAAATTACACTTTGAAATCACAATATAAAACCGTTTCAAAAACACAGGAGACTAAATTAAAACATTTGCCAAGTCACAAATCACAAAGTTATGAGCCAACATTGAAGAAAAAACAATCGTTAGGATGAAAAGAACAAGACCAAAACCTGTACAAACACAAAAACTATAAAGTAGTCCTAAAGACTGGCTTTAATGAAACATAATTCAAAAGAACCAGTGACAAGAACCATGACAAATATAAAATAATCATATCTTTTTCTCATCACCATTGAGGACACCTGGGGATACTTTGCTATGAGACACTGACCACTCTTAGAGGGTACTTTAAGGTGAATATGGAATGATGAGTGTGGTGAGTGTTTTGATGGATGAGATATAGTCTTGTTACAAACTAGGGCCGACTGTTCCCCAGATTAGGTCATTAATCAATAGCCCAATGACCAATGGAATGAACCCATGGCTTCCGAACCACCGGGAGTGGCCGACAAGAAAAGTTATCACTGCTTGACGAAACCTTGGCTGATGTCATCCATTAAGGACATTTTAGAAACAAGACTAATATTTTTTGTTTAAGTGTATTAATTTCTTTAGCACAATTTTCTAAACACACTTTATACTTGCCTTTTAGCAGGTTGATTGGTCCTGAACTTCTTTTCAGAGTCATAATACTCCAACCTGGCCGAAGCTTCGACTGAGTCTTCTCTTAGCACAAAAAACTTCTTTTTCATCGTCTGAAAAATTAACCATGCAAAATTACACTTTCGTTAACTTGACATTAAATGAAAAGTATAATAAAACATAACTCTAATGATCAAACCCAAATTCAAATTTATGATATTAAATACCTTGTATTGGGCCTGTAGATCCTCCAGTTAAGAGAAAAAATGCTATGCAGAGTGGATCGTGTTAAGCCCGGCAGTAAAGTCGGCACCCTTACTGTCACTAACTAAAACATAATATGGTACACTATTTACACACACGGGGTCACGGAATGAGAACGAGGTAACAGCGAGGTAACGTGTACCACATTATGTTTTAGTTAGTGACAATAAGAGTGCCGACGACGCCCCACAAAGCGGGGCGAAATGCACATCCGCTCTGCAAAGCATTTTTTTCTCTCAACTGCAGGATCTATAGGCGCAATACCAGGTATTTAATAGTTTGAACTCTGGTCCTACGCTGAGTTACACTTCTAGTAAAAACTTATTTATTTTCTCTAATGTAATAAAACAAAATTTTAAACATTAAACCAATATTTACAACTTTTATTTTGGACGAGGCCTTTCAAAGGCAATGCCTTTATCGTCAGATCGTTTAAGCGGTTTTAAGCGGACCTGACGATAATAACCAAACCTCGTCATAAAAGTGTAAATATGGTTTAAGTTGTTTAATATTCAATATTAACACATTCTACCTTCTCTAATGTAGTTTTACAGTTTTAAGCGGATCCGTGGTGGATTGGTATCACGGCGACTCCGGAGCTCATCACTCCAGTGACGCGGGTTCGATCCCCGAAGTCACCACTTACAATTTGTAATGTGACTATACGGTGACACTAGGTAAGGTCGAGGTTGAGTGGTAGAGAGGACTTTGCAGTCCTAACTTCACCTCGTTAAACAAGACAAACTTTACCTTTTTACATTTTACAAATAATACAAAGTTTGTTAAAACAATAACGCTACTCAGAAGGTGACTTACCAAGTACATTTAAAACTAATATTTACAATTTTATTCACAAATTATATTTATCATAAAATAACATAACTATATACAATACATCACTGTGACAAACAAATAGTCATAAATAGAGAAAATTTGAGGCCTCTAAGGCAAAAATTCAACTTCCGTTAAATTCAACTTAAATTTATTCTTCAGCGGTCAGATGATTTAAAAAAAATTGTTTTCTTCAACGGTCTTTCAAAAGTAGTGCTGTATGATTTTATCATTATTAATTAATAGTGCAACCAGGTTTGAGGGCAGTGATAACTTTTGAGTGTGACATTGAACATTATGTTTAAGTGCTAACAATGACTTTTTATTTATTTACAGTTAACACTATTTTACAAAAAGTTTGACGCTGTGATATTACTGACATTAATGAATAAGAGCTATTATGAATAAGAGCCAAGTAACATTTTAAAAAGGTAAAGGCGAAGTTTGTTTTGTTTCACGAGGCAAAGTTAGAACTGCAAAGTCCTTTCTACCACTCAACTTCCGTGTTACTGCAATACCACTTGACAGTTTCTGGTAGTTGCAAGCCACCTGATCATTCTTACAAGATGGCTTAGCCGATGTCTCACTGGAAGGTTAGTTTTGTAACCACCGTTCATGATGAAATAAGGCCTACCTTTAATTTTTTCAGTTGACCAATCTTGACAACATCTGGAGGCAAAGGTTTGGGTCCAGAGTTATCTCCTCCGCCAAGAGAATGCCAACTTTTAACAGATGACATTTTGCAAAATATTTCTTGCTCTGGAAAATATTGAAGAAAATAATTTTAAATGCATATTGGGCAAACATTTATTAAGTTTATTGTGGGTAAACATTTATTAAGTTGTGAAATACTTTGAGAAACCTCTCAACTGCCCAGAACGCAAATATAAATGTCCACGCTCCACATTTACAGGCTATTACTAACCAAAATTTACTTTCTTACCCTTTTTACTTTTTCAGAAATAAAACTAGAAAAATTGTGCGCAGTCTAAAATCAACTTACCTTTTCAAATTGACATGTATGGTTAAAATTCACATAACAACTTTATAAATACGTGATCGGCTAGCACTCACGGATGATTCCCCCGAGTAAATCTCAGTTTAATGGGCACCCGTTGGCAGGGTCGGTTTAAAAACAGTTAATTATCAATTTATTCTCATTCTTATATAAATAATAGACGAGTTGATAGGTATCACACTTGAAAGATCAATTTACTAATAGAAATAAATAGAACTACAGGAAACGTCCATGAGGCGCTTGGTAGAGGTTTAAAAATTTTGTACATGCATTTTTTATGGATACAGTCTTTGTACTTCCAGTTTAGCGCTCTCATTAATTTAAATATTAAAAATAAATAGGCCTACTTCTAATTTGAAAATTGGATAGTAGTAATTTAAGTTTTGTGACTTTGGTTATGACACTTTCTGCAGTTAAAGCCCTAACTTAGGTATTATTCCAGTATAGTGACTTTTAATCTCATGAGCTAAAAATGACTTAACACGATGTGGAGGAGGCCCCTAAACGTATAAAAATTTGTTTTGGGTCGAGGAACATATTTAAAAGTGGCTTTAAAGTTGAAACTATTTTACGAGCGGAAGACGCGCGGACGCGGGGCTCGCGGCAGACGACAGTCTCTGTCACCCACTTCAAATTAACCTCAAGGCTGAATAAGGTATTATCGCGAAGTTAGGTTAGGTTAAGTTAATTTATTTTTTGTGTGTGAAAACACTGTTTTAAAAAGTTTCCACAACTTTCTCGAAATTAAAACATTGTTTTTGACCTTTTTGGAAGGTTTGAACTTAGAAAAGCGCTTAAAAGTCAAAAGTCATACTCTGGAATTTTACCAAGTTCTACAAATGGCCGAAAATGAGTGATTTACAATTTTTTTAAATAAACCGAACTATGGTGTTAACCTCACCAGGTTTCCTACCGCAAAGCGTGCCCGTACACGCTCAGGAAGTTGTTCCAACTCTAATGCTGTTTACTAATGCTGATTTGAACTAATTGGAATGAAATGACCAACCAAGAATCAAGATGATCAATGGACAAATGAGAGGTATTTTGTATTAATTTTGTTTCTTATTAAGTAAACCCTTTCCTCTTCCATGGGTAATAGACAGTAGGCTACTATACCTTGTTTTAGTGACTAACCTTAAAGCTCAAAATATCATATACTCGTGAAAGAGATGTTTACTGAGTGTATGTAAAAGTTACTGTTTGGTTATTATTTATTGCCTTGAGCCAAATAATTATTACATGACATTTGATCATACTTACATAATTTAGTTCAACCAATGTGTCTTAACATTTCCCATTAATGACAAAGTTGAAGTGTTGCTAAGTCCATCAACAGTTTAGCCTTTAGATAAGCAATAGGATACACATTTGCACAAGTTATGTTGACATGTTATTATATTCAATCCAACTTGTTCTCTCCAATGTTTATAGTTTGTGCTAAACAGTGTCCATACATTACTTGCACGACTTAAAAGGTATTACAACAACAATGTTAACATCTGAGTAATTATACTGAGATAATCACGCCTTGGTTCAATAATGAAACGCAATTGAAAACAAAGGTAGCCTATTTACGACTAGTTATACTTGAACGGTAATGAATGAAAGCATAGTAGGCAGCATTTTTATCATGCGCAATTACTCAACACAGGAAACGTAGTATCGTGTATATTACAACTAACAACACATTTGCCTATAAACATTAGTCCATAAAAATCCATACCAACTAAAAACACTCATATTACGAGGGACCTAAAAACACTTGCTATACAAACTTATAATAGTTTTGTCTAAAGAGATTTTGGGCCAACCATGAGTGTTGTAAAGGGAAGAATGTAAAATATGCGCATTTACTGCTTTCCTAAGATTGTCACTAACGTCAAAACAATTCGCCCATCTGACAACTGTTTTCAACAGTGTTCTCAATTACACCAAAGTAGCACTCTAAACACAATAATATGATGAAAATACTGTAAAATCTACTTAAATACGTAGCACTGAACATCATGGAAAAGGTCATGTGTGACTGTATACATGTCGGTCGGCAGAGGTTGTAAACAACTTGTGCGCATGCGCCAATCTTCAATTCGATACTCCCCAGCTTGGAAGTTGGAATGGGTTGGGAATTTTATGGCATGTGTGAATCATATTTCTTTAATCGTATTTCTTTAATTTTTAGATAATATTTCAGACAGTACAATAAATAATTAAGAGTAAAGTATTAATTTTTAAATTGCACTAGAATCTTGGCGTTATATACGAAAGGCACGATTTAGAAAACTCTACTGCGTAAAAGAATGGTGTGCTTGTAAAAATAATAACACTTATTGAGCTGATGCGCTCGCATAAAAAGCGTATCTGTTCTAGATTAGCAATCATTTTTACTCATTAGTTTTTATGATTAAACTATAATGTTTAATCTAATACAACAGTTGACATAAGTAATACACGACAAGATATTAGCCTAGATCGAAATTAATATTTAGCATCCAGCATGTTCATACATTAGTTTTCTTACTCTATGGATTGATCTACCTGGGCCTTAAATCATACTATATAGTGAGTTTTCATCCAAATTATTATTCTCTTTCAGAGTGCTCGGGCCCCTATGACATAAATTCAATGGTTCAGGATAAAGGAAATTTCCTATGTACTTTATGTTCATAAGGAGAATGGGAAGGGGATGATGCGGCGCTGGCATGATGGAGAAGCAGGTGCCGAGAGTGTGTTCTTCCTTAGAAAAAGAGGCAAATTAAAATACTCAAAACTCGTTTCAAGGGGCATTTTACGTGGTTTTTAGATTGTAATAACTCTGGAATAATCTGATTCCTTAAATCTTACTAATCTGGTTCCTCTGGTGAGTTTAATCCAATGTAACATACATATCATATATATATATATATGCAGGGTAGTTTACGGGGTGGGGCAAGTTAATGAAGGGCCAGGAGTCAGAAAAAATGTAGTACAGTAGACAATTTTTTAAACCAACTGGATTAGTATTTACTCATTAATATTTAAGTTTAGAGTATAATGTACATATGTTAATATGATGTTATATCCTCATAGAATCCTTTATTGCATTCTTAGTTTGATGTCATACACATATTTTATAATTACCTTGTATTAGGCCTGTAGATCCTACCGTCGCTGTAAATGTGGATGCTCATTTCGCCCCGCTTGTGGGGCATCGTCGGCACACTCATTGTCCTTAACTAAAACATGTGGTGCACTATTTACACTAAATTATTGTCTTATACACAGGGGACGCGAACGCGGTGACGCACTACGCGGGTTTTTCGTCCGGTGGCAGCCAACGAAACATTGCGCACTGGGGGATGAATGTACTACTGGCAGGTTGGTGGTGTGCTGGGGTGCGGGGGCTGGCCTGGGAAGCCCCATGGCCGGTTTCTCTGCTTTGTGTTGTCTGTGGTGACCTACTTTTTAGCTGGCGCGCGAATTTAAAAATTACTGTGTTCTTCATATCTTCTTTTTTGTTTAATAGTGAGTTGGATCCGTGGGTGTCAATGTGTTTAAAAATGGCATAACTTTCGTGAGATTTTGCTAAGTTTTTGTTATTGATTCGTTTGATGACTTCTAGTGATTGGGGGAACTGAATACTATGTGATTGATTGTTTTTTAAATGCATGGCTACTAGAGATGTGGGCTTTTGGTGATGTTTGGCTGCGTGTTCCTTAAATCGGGTTGAAAATTATTATCTATTGGTGTAACCTATATACTGCTTATCACACCGGGGGTTGACGTTTGAACAGGTAATTTTGTAGACGCCTTTTTGAGTTGCTAGATCAGATTGGTTTTTGAAATTGCTGTACGTTGCTATTGGTTCTCTGTTAACTTTGTATGCCGGATGGTATCCTGCTTTTTTGAAGATTTTCCCTATGGTTTCTGTCTACGTAGAAAAGTGGTATGTGTTTGATTTCCTGGGTTGGTGTTTGAACTGGTTTATCTGGTTGTATTTCTTTCGATTGTTTTGTCATTCTTCTAATTAAGTCATGGATGAGTTTTGGTTTATAGTCTTTGCTCAAGGATATTTGTAGGTTGGTATTCTTTTTTGTATTCTTCTTTATTTAAATTGTAATTTATCAGTCGGTAAACTAGAGATCTGAAGGCAGCTATTTTGTATTTGTACGGGTGGTTTGATTTGGCTGGGATGACAAGGTCGGTTTGTGTGGGTTTTCTGTAAATAGATATAGATGGAGTATTTGAATTAGTTTTGGTTATTGTAATATCAAGGAGATTAATTTTTGCGTTGTTTTCTACTTCCATTTTAAATTTAATTTTGGGGTGAAGGCTGTTTAAGTGGATTAGTGTTATTTGGGCTTGTCTTTTATTTCCTTTGAAGATAATGAACATGTCGTCTACGTATCTTGCGTACAGTTTTATTTTTTGATAGTAAGGGTTGGTTTCCACCATAATGGTCTCTTATTCAAAGTTCTTTACATATATTTCAGCTAAAATTGCGGAGAGGGGCCCTCCCATGGGTAACCCTTTGGGGTCGTAGTAAATTTTGCCATTGTAAGTGAAATAACTCTGGTCGGTGATTATTTTTGTTATTTTTATTATGTCCTCTATTTCATGTTGTGTGAATTTTTGGCATTGCATTAATGTGGTGTTTAGAACGGCTAATACTTCTTGTCTTGGTATGCTAGAATACATGTTGTCTATACAGGGTGATTCTAAAATAGGGCGCCAAATTTCATGAGTGGGTTCCTTATGCAAAAACAATGAAAAAAGTTCCTATAGACATGGGTCCTAAAATTCTTCGTAACACCGGTAGCCGCCATTTTGTATTTTTTACTTAAAAATTTATATCTCCAGAACGGTTTGACCAATTGCATTCAAACTTGGTATGGTGTTTATGTGTTACAAGGTCAATTTAAGAAAAATAATTTTTTCATAAAACTTTACAGAAACAAAATGGCGGCTGTTTAAATTTTTCAAATTGAAATACCATGAAAGTGGCGCATAATACAAAAAATTATAAGAATAAAAAAAGTTGTATTTTTTAATTTTACATTAAGATTCAAACTCATTTTTCCGAATTTTACATTAATACTTTGACTTTTTGAGTCCTTTTACAACTGGTACATTACCGGTTGATCTTTGGAAAAAAACACATACATGGGATAGTCATAATTTAAGTGCCAAACTTCAGGAAATTATTTTATGGGTCAAAATAATGAGAAAACCCAAGAGTCAAAAAACACTTCATTAACCTGCTAGAATATCTAGTTCTTCTCAGCCTTTTTTTTCAAATTGGCAGGCTTTTGTATCCAGCCAAAGTTCCTACAGAGAAAAACTATCGATGTGATTGATCCAATTTCATTTTGGTAAATAGTGGCCTTTTCATTATATATTCAAACGCTTGTACTAAAATGGCAACACAACACCGAGGTTTGTGAACAATTGTTACAATAAACTTTCTTTAGTCAATTAATATATTGGGTAGCAAGATCCTTGAGCTTTGGGAGCAAACGGGGGTCGGGTTGCCTAAATAGGTGAACTGGGAGCCAGTACAATAAACCAAAGGGTTAACATCGGATGTTTAATCAGTGCGTAATTTAGAAAGTACCTCAAATAATTTAAGTAATGAACATTATGATTATGAAAAAAGAAATAAAATCAATTTACAAACTGTGTCTTGTAAATACTCAATAATTTATAAATGAAGGTCCGGGAGAAAAACCGATAAAAATTTTTAAATCCAGAATAAAAAATTACTTTATTTAAAAGTGCCCATACACCTCACATGAAATTTTTGCAAGTAAAACGTATTTATTTAATCATGTAAGTAGCAGCAATCCAACTTTTCTTTTTAAAATACAGTAGTAAAATTATGATTATTTTGTTTTTTAAATATTTTAAACATTATGATTAAGTATGAATAGTTGTTATTTACTTAGCATTAATGATACAGTACAGTCTCTATAATCCGGCCGTTTGCCACTCCGACACGTCCAGTAATCCGGCGATGTGACCGCGTCATTTAGGTCCTGTTTCAAGTCTCTACTTGTCTGTAAAGCGTAAGTTCTTTTATTGCTAATCGGTGCTTCCGTTCGGTAAAGGCCGTGAGATGTCGCAAAAACTTAATCATGTTACTTTGACATAGATTGAAAGCATGTGATTTTAAAATGATTAGAAGGTGATGATAAGTTAACATCGCCAGATCGAAAATTCACAGACATAAGAAAGAATAAGAATGAAATTGAAGCATTCTTTAAGAGTAGTGAATCGTCCTCTAACGTAAGAAATATTATTCCTGGCAAAGTGAATCTTTTTTAGTGAACCTCCACTAATCCGGCATTTCCGCTAATCCGGCGTTTTCAAACCCAATATAGGGCCGGATTAGTGATATCGTACTGAACTTATATTGACTATTATTGAAACATTCTAAAAATGTCTTCTACAATTAAGTATGCTTATTATTCTTATAATAACAATAAATGAACAACTTTTTTATCCGATACAAGAAAATTCTGTAAGAGGGTCTGACCGAGCTAGGTGATCGTCAAACACTTAAATCTGACAATTATTCAGTGGTACGAAACAGCACAGAATTCACACAATTTATTCTCACCTAAACTATTGACAGCTGCTTGCCAGAGAGACTCGTGACACCACTTCTTTAATGTTGATTTTCTATTAGAGCAATTACAACATAATAATCAACTTTAAGGAATTATAACTCATCTTCCTTAAAAGATCTTAATTTGTATAATAAACGCTAAATAACTTATTTATTACTAAAGAAATTCGAAGACAAAATGTGTGGACCTAACCAGGTCTCTCACTTGCCGGGTGATTATGCTGACCAATACACCATCCGGCCCACCTATTTTTACGTTCAAATTTAGAAATACCTACTTAAATCTGACAGCCACAAGTTATGGATAAACATTCAGATTTAAGTACTTCTAAATTTGAAGATGTAAATAGGTGGGCCGGACGGTGTAAGGTGACAAAGCTAATATGTAACGGTTTACCAATACTAAAGCCAGGATTTAAGAGATGGAAGCGAGACAAGAAAGCTTTATGACAGTAAAAAACTTTATTAGCATAAATCAGTACATTTAGTCATTAAAGATATTAATACTAAAAGAAAATAATTGTTCATAATTATAATAAAATACAAACTGGTTGTTTCTGGGGAAATCAGGAAACTTCCATGTACCGGTACTTCCATTCGATTCACTCTTCAAACTTAATGGTCCTAAAACAAAAAGCACGATACCGATACTTTATTATCAAAAGAATAGTATGATTCTTATATCCAACAAATTTTACCCTGGAAAATGCAAAAAATCCTGTTTTTACATATTGGGTATCAAATGTGTCTTTTGAGGGATTGCAGACAACAAGTGTTTGAGGCTCAATTAAGAAAATTTGATATTGGATATATCACGTGATAGTACAGTACGGTCTCTATAATTGCGTCCAGGAATCCAGCACTGTGACGGAGCTGCCTACTAGCCACCTGTTTTCAATCTCTACTTGTTTGTAAAGTGCGTAACATAATTATGTCGTCTGTACCAAAACTTCAGTTCACTGCAGACAGCCAAAGAAAAGTGTGATGTTCATTGCTAATCTCTGCTTCAGTTCAGTGCAAGCTGTGAGATGTCTTAAAAACTTAGTAGGATTTTACTTTTATATCCTCCAGCATTTAAGGCTCTATGCTTCTACCAAACTCTTTTCCCATTTTAGTAGGTAAATCTACTTAAAACATCGCTTCAAATTGTCCCATATTAAATTCCCTAACCTGGAAACAGGCTGCTCGGGCTATTAACACAACATCCTAGAACACCAGTTCAACCTTCATCTGCAACTTAATAATAAGTTAATATTTGGTTATTCCAATATAGTGACTTGTCTTCTCATGAGCTAAAACTGATCTAGCACTATGAGAAGACTCCTATACAAATAGAAAATTTGTTTGTGGCGCTGAACACATTGTTAAGAGGCTTTAAAGTTGGGACTATTTTACGAGCGGAAGACGCGTGGATGCGGTGCGCGAGTCACCGAGACTTTCTGTGACAATCTCTGCCGCCCACTTCAAATTAACTCAAAGGCAGAATAAGGTATTATCGTGAAGTTAGGTTAGTTTATGGTTTTTGTAAAAACATTGTTTGTAATAGTTTTTGCAACTTTTCTCAAAATTAAAACATTGTTTTTTGGCTTTTTTGGAAGGTTTCAACTTAGAAAAGTGCCTGTCAGAGTGTCTCGGTGCCGCGTGCACCCCTCCGCTCGTAAAATAATCCCAACTTTAGAGCAATTTTTAAATATGTTCCACACCTTAAAACAATTTTTAGTTTGCATAAGGGTCATCTCCTTATTGGGCTTAAATCAGTTTACGCTAGTTAAAAGACAAGTCACTATATTGGAATTTTACCTTATATTTTAACAGTACTGAAAAACCTATTCTGATTATAACAGTATGGTAAACTAGGGGCTTGTCTACAATATAATATGCTATTATGATATTCAATATATGATACTGTAGTAGTAAACAACTGATAATTTTGTACTGAGACTTCTCTAAGGATCAATCTATTATGCAGGTGATTAAAAAACAAATGATTGAAAAAAGGTATCAAAACTTGTGTTAATTGGTACAGCATCGAGAAATTCAAGACCCAGCCCAACACTACTGTTGCAAACCATGCCATTATCATAAAGTCTAAATTTCTTTAAAGATTTTTGATCACTTACCTAATACAATATGTTGTATGGTTTTTTAAAGCCCTTCTTTAAAATGTATAAAGTTGTTCATTTGGATTTCAACTTCTGCTGGCAAATTTAGATCTTTGATATATGGACCAAAAGTAATGGAGATTTTATACAGACTTCGCTTGACAGATGTTTTAAGAAGATATTTCATTTGAAGCTCTAGTGGATCACTCGAAAAAGTTCTTCGTACAGTGAGATTTTGTTTGTTGAGTTTGTCAAGAAGTTGCTTTAGCTCCACAATATGAGTAATGACATCGGCTAAATTTCTCTGCACAATTCCATACTTATCTTCTATGATAGAGGCTGCCACCAGGAAACTTAAACTTTCTACTGCCCATATAACAGATTGAGATTGGCAAAGAATGTAGTTGAGGCGAGAATTCATATCTTCCATGAAAAAATAAGATATGTAGGATTTTTTGTAGAATTGTTCTAATTTTAAATCCACCCAGGACCAAACATTGTTGTATGCAACTTCTACAGCACTTTGATACAGTTTAGGCGGTGCACGGCTTGGGAAACAATCTTCTATCCTCGGTGAAGGTGACTGTAGCGGTCTGAGCCCAGGGTTATGAGAGTGAAAGTGAAATGTAGATTCTACAGCTTTAGCGGCAATTTTAGCAGGTCTTATAGTTTCTTCTTTAATCCCACTTATTTTGTTCAGTGCTTTACTAAGATCGTTGGAAAATGCTTTTATCTCACTGACACATGTTTCAAATATTCCATTCCACTTATGAGGGTGGCCTCCAGGAAAACTCAAAGAAAAAACTTCTTTCCTTCGGTTTGAACATTTGGTTGATAATAAGCACAAATCTAAAAAGCCTAACTGGCGCACTATCAAGTTTTTGCTTTTCAATGAATCAATAAGGCTGGTAGGCTTGCAATTTTCTGATGTTGTTATAGGTTCTGTAAGTGGAAATATGAAGTGTTCAGTTATAAAAATGTTGAACAGCAGCCTCATAGATTGCAGTGCAATAATGTAGATGGAAGAAAAAAGCCACAAAAACAACATTAATTTTATGTTCATTATTCCCTGAAATGAATCAATTGCAAGACCTTCAGTTTTTAGAGAAAATGTTCCTAAAATCTGTTTCTTGATTATACCTCCATGAAAATAATAGAGAATAATAAAAGCCACTGTTGGGATAGCTGAGTCTTTCAATGAACTTTTAATCCTATCCTTTAGTGCATTTTTCAATCTATACAATTTAAACTGCTGTATCAGAGGGAATTCTAAATTTTTTGAGCAGAAAACGTAGTCGATAATAAATAAATACAAGCCAAGCCAACCTCCTGCAGTTAGGAGAAACAATTTTTCTTCTTGAAGGCATTGGTATGAATATTTTAGGGAAGAGTCAGGCTTTCTGACATCTGAACCGGTTGCGTGGCAATGTCTACTTAGAGACTTGAAAGGTTCACCAGAAATGGAACCATACATCCAAAACATGATAAGTCCTATCAACACGTAAAGCAGCAACAATGGAATGTTCCGTAATGAAACTATACTTCTGATCTTTTGAAACCTAGTAGAGTAGTATGTTGAGCCCGATATGATGTTTCTCTTGCACATTTCTCCTTGAATATATATTGCAATAAAAAGCACCAACATTTTAAGCCATAAACTAAGGTCAATCAAAGTGCTAAGTGAAGTCGTCAGCCAAGTCAGAGGATGAAAAAGATCCATGTTGAAAATAATGACATAAGAACAAAGTAAAGTTAACTGGAAAATTATACTCCAAAGCACAGCTTCTCTCATTCTCCATACGTGAATTTCATTGCTGCTGACTGGTTTGGTCGGTAAGGGTGTTACAGCACATTCTTCATACATTGTTCTAATGAACGTCAACTTCAACTAATATAGGTTAACTCAATCAAACATAAATATTTAAACCGGGCTAGGCCTTCCTATCAACATCGGGTACATAACCTTATAAAGACTCGCGGTTTCACCATACACGTCTCAGATTTTATCCATCTACTTGATTCAAAACCGTCTTATACTACCACTAAGCACTAATTAAGCACAGTATAACCAAAATAATTTTAAATAGTCGTTTAAATCAAATCACAAAACCAACGGATTCGCAACAAAATTTCACATTTTCGGAAGGGAACGTTGGTGAACGGTTTGTCGGTTGCCTCTTTTTTTTCCTTGCAGAGTTTCCCTCTCTTTCATATGTCATCAGCTGGTTTTGTGTTTTCTTATTAGCTTTAATTTGAACACAGAGCTCGGTGTCCATGACATAAACAAAAGAAAACTATAGTATCGAAACTACAATTTTATTTCAAATTGTTAGACCGTTTTGATTTTTTATAGTTTTAAAGGTTTTCTTTTTAGAAGCGTTAGACAATGTTGGCCCTCTCTTTCTATTTATAAGGCAATAAAAGGGAGTTCATTACAACACCTTCTGCCTTCACCAACTGCCTTCTGCAACACACGTTTAGGTCAGGTCTCTTAGCGACTAGTTCCAGTGAATCATGCATTACTTTTTCAACAGCAGATAGCATAAATATGATTGGTTAATAAAAACCTTACAATTCACTTGTTTAGACCGTGCTTTAAAAAACTGAATATTTGGACCTTAAAAACAAAAACTAACAAGTTTGCTTTTAATTAAAAAAATCTAAGAAGCCCCTAAGTTTATAATAAAGCCAAAGTTTGCGTTCCCTCACTTTTCAATTGTGTTTCCGAATTCTCTCGCTTATAGAGATCTTACTTTCTTTAGATCGGCTTTATGGCTGATCAGACTAACAAATCTGTTATTTTTTTAAAGATTTTATTCTGGATCAATACAATATTATACATAGAAATTATAACAAGGAACATTTAACAATATAATAACATAGTGGGTTCATCGCAATAGATACACTCTGTAACTAAAAAAAAACTGTAAAGAAAAAGAGTTGTTTCGTTACTGTTCTGCAGCTAATAGACAAAACCGTGGGGAGAGCAACTTCACCGCCGCGCACGCATAAAACTCGTCCCCTACGTGAGGGCGCAAAAACGATGCGCCGTGGAGAGGTGTAGCCCGCTTCCCAAACAGATAGAGAGAGGGCTACACAAAATATTTCTAAAGTTCAATGCCCTGCTATCTAGCGGAAAAGCTTACAAACTAAAGCAATAAAGTTTGTAAGTTTTCTCTCCGTAGCAACAAACTTGTCATACCGAATTCAGCAATCTATAAACAATTGTATTGAAAATATTTTGTCCGTCCAGTGCTGCTACCGCCAATTTATGTGCCCAACTGGTGAACTAATTATTGAAAAGATTCTCTGCATTGTGCGGAAGCCTGGTGAGGAATTTGTGAACTTTTTGAATCGGTTGATGCTTGCGCAGCGGTGAAGCTGCTCTCCCCACAGTCTTGTTACCCAAGAGTGCATCATTACAATCACTGAGAATTATATTGATTATAATCATCCTGGAGGTGAATTTAACAATTATTTTGAACAAATTAACAGCAAATCCATCGTTTAAACATGGCTATGATGCAAAAGAGAGCAAATGTAAGTTACTTTAGATTAGTTTTCTTGCATAGACATACAATTCTGATATATTATAGGTTAGTCTTTATGAAGGTTAGGGATACTCTTCTTTAATTAAACCAAGCCTACTTGGTCAAGGTAATAATAATAACCTATCACAACGGCATGCCAACTTTATACTCCGTCAGTGGCGATCTAGCAAATAAGCTAATGATATAAGGTTGTCAGCTGTGGCTTAAATAGGCTATTTATTTATTGAAAACCAACAGTTTACACATTTTTTACAGACAGATTGATAATTATTCCAATACAAGAAGTTGATTTAAAACTAAGAAGGGTATTTGTTACTAAGAGTGACTTATGATTTCATGAGCTGAAACTGATTTAATACGATGTGAGGAGGCTCCTAAATATATAAAAATTTGTTTTGGGTATGGAACTTTATAAGTGGTTTAAAGCGCTTTAAAGTTGGGAATATTTTACCGTGAAGCAACCGCCGAGACAACTGTCACTCATCTTTCAGTGACTTTTCACCCACTTCAATAAATATAAGTTATATAGAAATAGAATAAGTTATTATCGTGAGGTTAGGTTAAGTTATTTTATTTTGAACATATTTAAAAGTGGCTTTAAAGTTGGGACTAATTTACAAGGAAGACGCCAGCTGACAGCGGTAAAAGCCACCACCTATAGCAGACGACAGTATCTGTCACCCAATTCAAATTAACCTAGAGGCTGAATAAGGTGTTATCGTGAAGTTAGGTTAGCAAAAGTTAAGTTGGTTTATTTCTTTTGAAAACATCGCTACAATGGTTTCCTTAACTTTCCGGGTTAAAAAATAGTTTTTTGACCTTTTGAAGGTTTAAATTTGAAAAGTGCAAAATCCATAAGACACTCTTAGTAAATTTACCCTTAGAAAGTTATGTTAGACCGGCGCAAATGGCGCATTGACATTACTTTTGTGATGTTGAAAAAGTAGTCCCGTTTTAGTATGACAAAATATAAAGTTATTTGAGTAAACCAGTTAATATTTTAATCAAACAACTTATTAAAACACTCAAAGTCTCAAACACTTCGTTAAACTAAACATTATGTGTTGAAACCTGTATTTCTTCAATTTGCCGAGTACAAAACACTAACACATTAGTTACGTATTTTCGTATCACTCCGGGTCTCATTAGTTACATATTTTCGATCACCGCTATTCGTAGAGCGTTTAATTCATTATTATTAGTTTAATCGTCTGCGTCTGTCTTTCTCTGATGATTATAGAAATATACTCAGAAGCGAATTGGAAGCAACGCTGTCGCCGACTCGCCGCTTCGTCTGGTTACGCTTTTGAATCGCTCATGCGGTGTCTTTCCTTAATGATTATAGAAATGTCGTCAATAAGAAATAACTCGGTTGTCAGTGTGTTATTTGCGTTAGTTTCTGCGAGTGTGGTTCGACATAATTACGTTTTCACCAGTACTATGTGTTAACTGATTTTTCATTTAAAGAATTGATCTTAGTACAGCTTACTTTGACATTACAGTGATGGCGTCAGAATATTAGAAATATTTTACTATAGACGTGAATAACCAAAACTATGCTAAATAAAACTTATGCTAACAACTACTTTCCATAAAACATTGATCAACACATATTTTTATTTATTTTTTAAATTATATTAAACAGTGTACACAGTAGTGTAAATTTAAATTCGGCTTCGAATTTGGGATTCGAAGAGGCTAAATTCGAATTCGATTGGATAATTTTCAGATTTGACCCATCACAAGTGTAGTTTTTGAGAGAGCAAGCCGAAAAAGTTTGGCAGGATAACAAATTACAAGTTGATTGATTTTACGCAATAATAAACGTATTTTTTGGCAATGTCCACCAAATAATAAAGCAATGTTAGTCTATTTGTTGGAGATTCTCAGTAATTTTTATTACATTGAAAAACATGAGCTTCACATGCTCTGCCACAACAGGACAGCTTGATTTATAATGTGCTCTTAGGTAATATTGCAACCAGGTTTTGTTGTTGAAAATTGATACTGACCAGTTTAAAACAATTGTACAACAACTTTTCAGGCTTAACAAGGCGTTCAAGAGAGTGGATGTGGACAAGAAGAAAGAAGAACTTGAGAAAGTTAAAAGTAAATATGGACTCGATGAAAAAAAGTGAATATTTAGCCCTAAGCAAAATATGTACATAATTACCACATCTTTTATATTTTACAGTATTTGTGTTAAGGAATAAGACGAATAAAAACTTTTGACTTTTACCTGTTTAATATGTAACCTTGAAATCTCTCTTCATAAATTGGTGTTACTTTGAAGAGCCCTTTCATTCATTGTTACCTGATGTTACATGATCAGTCTTCCACCAGGCCGCTGTGATCTGTTTGTTCGTGTGTGTGTAGGCCTACCTGTTTTAAAACTGTGTTAAATCTATTTATTTCGGTGTTTTTTTATATGAACTGTAAAATATGTTAATTTATATTTCTGTTTCGCAGTATTGTGTGTTAACTGATTTTCATTTAAAGAATTGATCTTAGTACAGCTTACTTTGACATTACAGTGATGGTATGAAATATACTATAGGCGTGAATAACCAAAACTATGCTAAATAAAACTTATGCTAACAACTACTTTCCATAAAACATTGATCAACACATATTTTTATTTATTTTTAAATTATATTAAACAGTGTACACAGTAGTGTAAATTTAAATTGACGAATTTGGGATTGAAAAGGCTAAATTCGAATTGATTGGATAATTTTCAGATTTGACCCATCACAAGTGTAGTTTTTGAGAGAGCAAGCCGAAAAAGTTTGGCAGGATAACAAATTACAAGTTGATTGATTTTACGCAATAATAACGTATTTTTTGGCAATGTCCACCAAATAATAAAGCAATGTTAGTCTATTTGTTGGAGATTCTCAGTAATATTTTTATTACATTGAAAAACATGAGCTTCATACGCTCTGCCACAACAGGACAGCTTGATTTATAATGTGCTCTTAGGTAATATTGCAACCAGGTTTTGTTGTTGAAAATTGATACGACCGAGTTTAAAACAAATTGTACAACAACTTTTTCAGGCGAACAAGGGGTTCAAGAGAGTGGATGTGGACAAGAAGAAAGAAGAACTTGAGAAAGTTAAAAGTAAATATGGACTCGATGAAAAAAAGTGAATATTTAGCCCTAAGCAAAAATATGTACATAATTACCACATCTTTTATATTTTACAGTATTTGTGTTAAGGAATAAGACGAATAAAAACTTTTGACTTTTACCTGTTTAATATGTAACCTTGAAATCTCTCTTCATTTGGTGTTACTTTGAAGAAGCGTCCTTTCATTCATTGTTACCTGATGTTACATGATCAGTCTTCCGTCCGCGTTCGCTGTGATCTGTTTGTTCGTGTGTGTGTAGGCCTACTCGTTTTAAAACTGTGTTAAATCTATTTATTTCGGTTGTTTTGTTATGTGAACTGTAAAATATGTTAATTTATTTGATTGTTTAGATGCGTGTGTGTTTCTTCATTTTCATCTATAATAAAGCCAACAGGCGGATTTTCTACTAGACTGCACGTCTGGCGATGATGTCTTCACATCAAAAGCGTCCAGGGATGTAACAACCTCAACACAATTTTTTGGATATTGACCTATTTTTTGGTAACCAAAATCTATTTTATGTCAAATTGATATCCAAGGAGCAAACAATGAATATTTATTACCTGATGTACCAAACAGGCAACTACAAAAACAGAACACAGATTTAAGAAATAAGGCACCAGGCCAGGATATGCTATCAAAAAGGAATAGAAAGGAGAGCAGGCTCACCTGGATAAAGTAGAAACACAAAGGAACACAGAAATCCAATATTCGTCCTTTGGAAAAATGAGATATTTAAGCCATCAGCCCCAGACTCAATACCATGAAATGAGTATCCTGCCCGATCCTGACCCCCAGAGCATTTTTACAAGACTATATACATAATACATATGTGTACTCTTTATAGATCAGATTTTTTGTCCGATTTTCGTAAAATTTGGTACAAATGTTCGTTTTGTAAATATTTTGGTCAAGTTTGTTAGCCAGCAAAATAGGGCTACCAGAACTAGCCCTTTAAGGGGAGTTGTGGTAAAAAAAGGGGTTTTAGTTATCTAAAAACAGTACATTTCATCTTATTTTGATGAAATCTGAAATACATTATTTTGTATTTTAATAGTAGTATCCATTAATGAACCAAAAATTGTGAAAACTCATTGAGTCATTTCAAATTGGCTGCCAAAAAATAATAGCATTTGTTATAGCAATTTTGCTATAACAGCGTTATGAGTAATCTGATTCCAATAAAATTTGTAGTACGTTTTACCTTCACGATATGTAATAAAACTTGTAATATGTAGTAAAAGAACACGTAAGTTTGGGGCGATAGCAAACAAGCTCTTAACGCCTGTGGCAATAGAACGGCCAAATGCCAAAGGGAGGTTGTGAAAGGGGCGAATAAGTGTAACAAATTGCAAAGGAATCTCGCACTCATGCAAGCGGCGCTTTAACGCATAGATGCGGAAGCCCTGCATTTTATTTAGTTATCTTTAGAGTTGATTCGTTGTGTAGATATTTAATTTGTTGTTGTGTAATGGATCAGTTTTTATAAATCTTAAAATATTTTAGTAAACATTTCTCCACACAGTTTGTTTAGAGGTTTTAATACCTATTTAACATAAAAATCCGTCTGTTTCACAGTATAATGAAACTTTTTCTAAACTAGAAAATGTTGAGAATTTATTAAATCAGCAACATTGCAATGAAACAAGAACGTAGGTGAAAATAATAAATGTAAAAAAATATGGATAAAACAAAAAATAAATAATATAACAAGAAAAAATAAATAAACTAAAAACAATAAGAAAATTAAAAAAAATAATAATAAAAAGTAGTAAAATAACAAAATAAAACTTCCACGAACAATCTTCTAATGGTGGCCCAATTGTTTTGTCTTGCTGCACACTTCCTTAATAATTTCAACTTCAAAAATTCCTCCAAGCTTAGAAGTGGAGCCAGTAATAATTGATTTTTTAACAATTGTATATCTTTATCATTTTTATAACAATTTTATATTTCTTGTTTAAAGTATTTATAATTTTACTAGTCATGTAGGATAGGGAATTTTGAAACATTTTCATAGTATGAGCAGGATATTTTATAACTTCTTTTCTTCTTGTATAGTAACTATTATTAAATTTATTTACAAGTATTTCTTCTTTATTTTTCATATAACATTTCACAGCCTCAATTACAAAAAGATTGAAAATTGTATGTATTTGAGATTGTTTAAATAGCTTATAAGTGGGCTCTCTTGATTTTGCCTTGTTAATTACTCTAACAGCTGTTTTTGGACTTTGAAAACTTTTCTTTGATGATTAATTGAAGATTGAAACCATATAGGTAAACAGTAGACCAACACGCTTTGAAAATAAGATATGTCTGTTGTTTTTAGAGTTTCAGGACTGACACAATTTGACAAAATTCTTAAACTGTAACAGACTGAACTTAGCTTTTGAAAGATTTTCTATATTCTTATTCCAATTAAGTTTTTGATCAATTGTGATGCCAAGTACTACAGCACTTTCAACTATATTGCAGTTGTTATCTTTAATTTCCATTTTAGTCTCTTTAGAGTTTTTGTTTGAAAATTTAACAGTTTTGTTTTATTCATATTTAGCATAAAAATCGTCTGTTTCCAGTATAATGAAACTTTTTTTCTAAACTAGAAAATGTTGAGAATTTATCAGTACTGTAATCAGCAACTTTATTGCCAAGAAACTTAACGTGTAGGCAAGTACAGAAATACTTAATAAATGTATAAAAAAATATGGATAAAACAAGCAAAAAATAAATAATATAACAAGAAAAAAATAAATAAACTAGCTAAAACAATAAGAAAATAAATAAGCAAATTAAAAAAATAATAATAAAAAAGTAGTAAAATAACAAAATAAAAACTTCCACGAACAATCTTCTAATGGTGGCCCAATTGTTTTGTCTTGCTGCACACTTCCTTAATAATTTCAACTTCAAAAAATTCCTCCAAGCTTAGAAGTGGAGCCAGTAATAATTGATTTTTTAACAATTGTATATCTTTATCATTTTTTATAACAATTTTATATTTCTTGTTTAAAGTATTTATAATTTTACTAGTCATGTAGGATAGGGAATTTTGAAACATTTTCATAGTATGAGCAGGATATTTTATAACTTCTTTTCTTCTTGTATAGTAACTATTATTAAATTTATTTACAAGTATTTCTTCTTTATTTTCATATAACATTTCACAGCCTCAATTACAAAAGATTGAAAATTGTATGTATTTGAGATTGTTTAAATAGCTTATAAGTGGGCTCTCTTGATTTTGCCTTGTTAATTACTCTAACAGCTGTTTTGGACTTTGAAAACTTTTCTTTGATGATTAATTGAAGATTGAAACCATATAGGTAAACAGTAGACCAACACGCTTTGAAAATAAGATATGTCTGTTGTTTTTAGAGTTTCAGGACTGACACAATTTGACAAAATTCTTAAACTGTAACAGACTGAACTTAGCTTTTTTGAAAGATTTTCTATATTCTTATTCCAATTAAGTTTTTGATCAATTGTGATGCCAAGTACTACAGCACTTTCAACTATATTGCAGTTGTTATCTTTAATTTCCATTTTAGTCTCTTTAGAGTTTTTTGTTTGAAAATTTAACAGTTTTGTTTTATTCATATTTAGCATCAATCCGTTTACTGAAAACCAATTGGTTAGTTCTAAAATGTATTGTTAATCTTCATATTGTGATCTTCTTGTTTACTGCTGTGTATAACCACTGAGGTATCGTCAGCATACTGAACAATAGAACTTGCTGTTAAACATGACTGTAAATCAGTAACATACATATTTATCCCAGTTTGGGATCTCAGTTAAGTACTATAAAATAATGCCTTATTGTATGTAGATCCTGGATGTGTCACCTTAGAATACAACCTCAGTGCAGTTTGCCTCTCCACATATCACCGTCGTCCCCCATGGTTTCGGATGGTTTGCTAACGGTGATACATGAGTGATCACCCAAAAACTGTAAATATGTATATATAACATTTAGTGCTAAGAAGAAAGAAAGGAGACACTTAAAAATGGGCAACTTTTACCCGAAATGCATAGTGTGAAAATCTGAACACATCTAGGATCTACAGGCAATAAGGCATTTATAGAAAGTGTAGTAACGGGTGGACAATAAATAACAAACCTTTTGTATTTCAGTCATCGTTAGACGCACAATTTTGTTTGTGGTTGCAAACAATAGTACATGTTATGATGGATCAATGGTAAATACAACATCGTCCCTTTTGCACTGTAGCCTTGTATTGAAAAAAATAAGCCTGTAATTACTACTCAGCGGTTATTAAGAACTCATTTCAACGTCTTATTGCAGGTCTTTCTAAAAACAACAACCCTACAACAAGTTGGGTGCATAACCTACAAACTAAAGGTTCTGTTGTCAAAAACAAACCACCTGGCAGGTCCAAGTCTGTTTGTAACAAGGAAAGAATTGCTAGGGAAAGAGAATCTGTGCTGCAATGTCCGAAAAACTCAGTGAGAAAACAGTATGTGGCTTTAAAGTTTAAAATATTTCCAGAACAAGTTTGCATAGAATTTTACATCTTGACTTAAATTGTCATCCCTACAAACTAGTAGTTGCACCAAAATCAAAGAAGGTGGCCCTAGATTATGTTAGATGTTTTGTCAATGAATGTACTGTAGCAGATTCTTTCCGGGCCGTCTCATCTCCTGATAAGGTGATGTCACTTGGCCTGCACAGTCCCTAGAGTTATCCGCATGTGACTTCTGGCTGTGAGGCAATCTTGAAAGCAAGGTTAAAGCAAGAAACCTCAAACCATTCGTGATCTAAAGAACGGCATGATCGATGAAATTTCTGCAATACCAATGTCCATGATTCGTCCCGTGTTCTCAAATCTCCAACAAAGGTTGGACACTTGAGTGGACATCAATGGAGCTCATTTGAGGGACACAATTTGTCATAAATGCAAATGGAATGTAATGGTTTGTAAAATAGCTGTAATAATAAACTTCTATTGTAATAATTCAAAACACTATTTCATTTTGAAAAGATCCATTATTTATAGTCCACCCTTTAATATTTCAGGGTCTACTTTTCCTAAAAACCATCTTTTATCCATTTTGAAATTAAGTACTCAAAATTGATCCCCACCCTCTTTAAAAGCTAATAACTAAAGTTTCACCTTTGAACTTATTGTTTTCATACATTTTAGTCTTTTAACTGTACAGTAATGTGTTTTTTTGAACCATAAGATTTTATGCTAAAATACTTTCCTTATTGTGCCATACTAAGTGAACTCGTGTGGTATTAAACGTGCCACATTAAGGCCAAAATATATAAAAGCATGACTCTGATAACCTTATGGCCTCGTTCAGTTAGATAACAAGAAATGGTTAAACTTGTTATTTTCAGACGACTCACAATGGATTTGTCCGTTGCCTGACCGGCTGTTGACTGACAAAGTGATCTCAATAGTGAAGATTGTCTGCATTTTCAGATTTTCAATTTATATTAGGAAGCTAAGATTAAACAAATAAGGTTTATGCTTAACCTGAGTGGGGATTGTGACTCTTTAGTTCCTGAAGACGAGCAGTATTTTTTTATTGGTGAAACTTTGACTTATACATTGGCTTCCCAAGTTGTTCTACTATTTCTGACAGGTATTTTCTTAGTTATTTAATTTATATTTATCACAAATATGTTGTACTGAAATGTGTATTCAATCATTCCAGTGTATTCACAAAATAAATAAAAAGTAAAAATTCATTTATATTATAAATGGTGTTCTCACACTGATTGGAGATCTGACCTTGAACTCGGTTTCAAAAATGTCTGTAATACAATTTATTTGTGTTCTACAAAACATAGTTCAGTGTTTACAGAAACACACCTTTAAGTGTCTGACAAAAGAGACATTCAGTCAAAAGAGTGTGTAATTTTGTACAAAATTAAAATACGAGTATCTAAAAATATTAGATCAAATGTGCTTTAGCCACAAGGCCACAAGTCCAAGAGCATGCTTCAACAACATCCATAATCTCCTGCTGTTCTGATTATAACTTCAATCATGGGCTTCATACTCTGGCAGGTAGGGATGTGACTTCCCCGTGGAGTTTTTACATATTTCAAAAATAAAGCAAAACTGTAAAATTTATAAAAAAATAGCCCTTTGAGATAATACTGAATTCCCCTCAAATGTGAACTAATTGGGGCTTTGCCTGTTCGATTTCGATTTGTTCGATTTATGGATTTTAAAATGTAAAATTGCCAAAAACACGGAATTGTTACTGCAGCCAATGGGTCCATATTATTGCAATTAAATGTCAATCAAAAATATTTGTAGTTCACAACACAGTACAGTATCAGTAGTAACACTTCATGCGATAGCAATGAGCAGTAATGAGGTTGACTTGAGGGTGACTTACTAAAGAGTGCAAGACCTTGCAAGGAAACTCTGTGCCAATGAGCTAAGTAAATAGACCACCACTCACCTGACATCCCTCCACAAGAAAATAATGATTTCATCTAATTTGGAAGTATGTACTGTATCAAAGAAAATAAACATTTATTTGGAAACAGTATGTTTAGAGGCCATAAATATGGCCCCCCGAGAGCTCCTGCAAACTTTTGATAAAAAGACAAGGACTTAACATTTATGAACAATAAATTGCGTATTTACTTATCTTAATTCACAACAACAAACCACATCAATTGACGGTAAGCCGCTTAATACCATCAATGGTGCCACCAATACCATAGAGATAGAAGCATGAAAATGGCTACCTCTATGCTAATATTACTTCAGTCCCTGTGGTTTGGTTGTTGGTGGGTGGGGAGGGCGGGAAGATCTTTTAAGCAGTGTGAGCTAACATTGAAAACAGCTTTGGCTGTCTGGCGTGAGTGGCGCCTGGATACACAGTACACCGTCAGCCATCAAAATACTTCAACTCTGCGAATCGTAAGTAACTTTTAAATCTGCTATTATTTTTATTTTGAGGGTGAATTGACTTTGAAATAAAGACGAAAAGGAGTTAATCTCAATAGTTGAGAGGTTTCCTTTTCTCCCATACTCAGCCTAACACTGGGCTGTGGACTTGCAGTCCGCTGCTGAACCTGTGGCGCAGCCAAAATGACTTGAAGGCCTGCACTCTGCAGTAGCGATTTAAGGGGGTCTGGCTGTAGCTCCCTCCCCCAAAAACAACAAGTAAAAATTTGTCTTACTATTTTCATGTAAGAAGTATTATTTTTCAAACTAAAATATTACACCGGTGGGTATAGGCCTACATTAGTTTAACTTTTTTGATACAAAAACAATATTTCTTAACATTATTTTGTTCTTACATATTAATCTATGTTTTACTGAAGAGTCAAATGGGTTAATTTTTCCACTGGTAAGCTACAGCCTGCCGAAGTAATGTTTAGACACTAGTGGCAGTCTTATGCCACTAAGCATGGAGACTACACGCTTCTAATTTTATTCATTTTGTTTACAGAATCTATAAAGAGTTTTAAAGCATGTAAAATATGTTTATTGTTGAAAACTTAGCTATGTACAGAATAATTACATCCAATTACCCGGTTTATTGTGTTGAAAATAAAGTCTCTATGGCTTTCAAACCAACACATGACATGTTGGGTAAATTACTTGCTTTGTATGCAGAAGGAGGTTGTAGTTTTGTAAATTTATATAAATATAATGATATTAAAAAAATATATATTGAAAATTAAATTTTACCCACTTTGGTTCATTTGAAACTTTGGATCAAATGTTAGTTAGGCTTTATAACTCTTTAAATGCGAAAGCCAGAATAAACAGTACTGAAATTCGAAACAGCTGTAATCTTCTTTCAATCAGCTGTGACAGCTTTTAAATTTTGGCAACGCCTTCGTGTCTATTTCTTGGCCTTTCCCTTCTGAAGTGACCGGCTGAAATGGTGTTGACAACTTCATGAAAAGACTTTTGGTCAGAAATTATTTACCCCCAATCAAGTTTATGCAGGTAAACCAAGTTTGTTTCAAAACAAACCACTTTGGTTTCAAGCAATTTTCATAAATATCCCACGAGAAATGCTGTTGATAAGTGTTACCGAAAATGTCGAACAGTAGTGTTTTGTTTAGCGGAAGGCCGACAAGTTTCTACTACTGTCTGCACAAATGATATCCTCAATGAAGGATTAAACATAAATGCCTTCAATACAATGATGTGAGAGGTAAGTATCAGTTCTACGAGACAAACTATGAAACAAAAAGAAGTAAATGACAGCTAGCTATTCGTTTGATTATTATATTCATTACAACTATTGATGAGGTTTTGGTGCTGGAATGTCTATTATCCAGCAAATGTTTCTCCTTAGAATGTCTGAAGAGATATTTTGCTAAATAACATAGTAAACTTTATCAAACCAGATTTGCTTATGCTTAGACAAAATGGAGTAAGAGCAAGACTTGGTCACCAAGGATGTTATGTGGGGAGAGGGGAGGAGGTTGCAATGTTCATATTTCAACTCTTATAAGGTCACCCAAAATATTTTTTGTCCTCGTTGTCAACTAAAAGTTATAAGCGTGTTCCCTCTTGCCCCCTCCCATCAAAAAATCCAGACCATTTTAAATTTGTCTCCCCGTAGTCAAAATGTCCATCGCTATGTGAAGATGATTAAAACTTACCACAGATAATGTTGGATGTTATGTTAGAGGAAAAAATACAAACCGATAAGAATATACTAGATTAAGAAGCGGTTCTAACAAATTTCTTCCCCCTTACCCAGTTGCTTGCAAACAAACAAAACAAACTTGCTTGTCGTTTTCTCTCATGATTGTCTGGTCAGCCTAACCTAGTCCTGTTCCTCTCCTGAATCCAGACTTCTTTTCATTCCGGGGTTAGCGCAATATGCCTCAGACATGCGTAAGAGTAACTAGTCACTTACCACTCGATCCTCTCAATCTAACAGATGATTGAACATATGTTCCAGAGTCCTGAGCTGCTCCGTAGTCCACAGAGTAAGGGGTCAAGTAGAGTCTAGTGCAAACATTACAAGGTGTATTCAAATATCTAAATATTGTTTGGCAATAGAAACTTGTTCAAGCTGATATTTACCATTGTTTATAAAATTAAATATCCTTTATCAGTATTATGAAACTGGTTTGACTGTTGTACAACCTTGTCTCCTAACCCTTCATCCTTGGCCCGGGTTCGATTCCCGCGTGCAGTGGTAACCTTTCACGATGGCCACTCCCCTTGGTTCGGAAGTTACAATAAGCTGATGGTCCATTCCATCGGTCATTGCGCTAATGACCCAATCTGGTGAACAGTCAGCTCTTGTTTGTAACAAGACTATGCCTCACCACCCACCAAAACATTCATCATCATTCCATATTTACCATAAAATAAGAGTGGTCGGTGTCTCAAAGCAAAGTATTCTTGAGTGAATAATAACAGGTTTTTGATAACACAGTCAAGACGTCTTAACCTTCCCTGCCCGGTCGTAACTTTATTCATGTGGCCCTGACTCAACAGTCAGTGGTACCATATTTTCTGCTTGCTTTTATCATCTTTATTGATGTGTCATGAAAAAGTAATATTTATGTGAGGTCTGTAGAGGTAAAAATCTAAGAATCGGATTTTTAAAAAATCCTCCTATTAATAAAATTTACATACATTATCTTAGTGACAATAAGAATTTCCGATTTCTAAAAAGTACTTTTACGTGAATGGCGATTATGATACTAATTCAAAATTGGAATTTCGGGGGGTTAATGTAAAATTTCATACAACGCTATCGTGTGACTCGTAAAGTAGTCAAGATACAAAGCCACTCTGTTCTTTATTGACTGTCTAAACACCAAATACAACTTTTTGCTTACGTTTGTCTGCCGCTGCTAACCGTTTACCTACTTTGCAAGGTATCAAAAACCAATCCGTTTTTCTGTTTTACGGGTCAAGAGCTTTACAGAAAGATGTTACTCGAAAGGTTTCGGATAGATAAAATACAATACGATCTCACTAATCCGGCCCTATATCGGGATCGGAAGCGCCGGATTAACGGAGGTTCACTGAAAAAGACTCAATTTGCCAGGAATAATCTTTCTTATGTTGGAAGATAATTCACTACTCTTAAAAAATTATTCAATTTCATTTTTTTCTTACTTATGTCTGTGAGTTTATGATCTCCCGATGTTGAATTCCTTGAATAGAGTAGCTAAGTGATCACCACTTTCTAGTCTTTTTACAATCACGTACTTTTTATCTATTGTCAAAGCACATGTTTACGTTTTTGCAACATCTCTTGGCCCGTACCGAACGGAAGCGCAGACTAGCAATAAACAAGGCACACTTCTCTGGCTGTCTGCAGTGAACTGAAAATGTCGATACAGGCATACATCGTCATCGCGCATAACACACAAGTAAAGACTTGAAAACAGGTGGCTAGTTGACGGTCTGGCCGCGTAAATTACTGGATGTGTCAGAGTAACGAATGGCCGGATTATAGAGGGCCTATAAAAACTTTTATTCTTAAATTATATTAAGTGGCATATTGTAACCAAAAGACACATGAGTTATTAAATCATTTGCAAGTTAAGCTGATGGTATAGGCACCTACCCATCCCTGCGACAGGCACTAGTATTTCTTTAAAATCAGAGGAGTCCATCAAATTATACAATATGTTTTGGGAAAACATAAATTTAATACTATTTTGAAAGACAAAATACATTTTGTAAAATACTGTATACAAACAAAAATACAGTATACAAATTCAGGTCGTTCATTGCTACCTGTAAATTTCTCCACATCAAAGCTATACGAGTCCCACCCATTGAACAACAGGCAATACACATGCCTACAACAAAGCAATTCAAACTGTTTCATTGCTCTTGTGCACAGCTTAAGAAATTATATGTTTCAAACTGTTTGGCCAATTTATCAAAAAATACTTTTCATATGGTAAGAACTGAGAACTGAAGGTATAGCAGGCTTGTGTGAAAAGAGTAGAGTAAAGAAGAGAAATAAACAAGGGAAAACACAGGGAGATGTTAAAATGTTACAGTTTGACAGGGCAGACAATTTCACCCTTAATATTAAAGGGCTGACAAAATTATTTCCCTACAAATCACTGATTCATTGCTTTCTATGTAAGTTTCATATGTAAAATCTTATGCTGGCCTCCCTTTTGCGCTCCCTTTCAAATGGTGAACAATCCTCTACAGTGTTATAGCCATGTGACAGCTGTTTGATTTATAATTTGTCCGTTTATTTTGAGTCACTCGATTAACGTAAGCTTTCCACAAACAAATTTAAGAGCTGACGTTTGAAAACCAAATTAATTTTTACCTACATTTCTGAAAACTCTCACCTCTGCAGAAAGTATTAATCAACACACTTCACACTTCCCGGAATCGATAATACACCTGCAAAGCTAAATCGTGGCCGGCCACTGAAACCAGTCCGTAAAATAGGAATGTTAAGTTAAAGTCAAACAAGACTAGTTTATTATAATCTAGTTCTTCCGGTTCACATCACGTCAAAACATCATAATAATTAACTTGAGATATTTTGGTCTGCATGTTTTGTGTTGTAACTAGACGACTACAAAATGAAGTTGTAACTATGCCCTTTACGATACATACAGTAGAATTTGACAAAAATTTCACATTATTACTCGGGAGTCATCCAAGAAACCATTGAAATAATTAAAAGTGATAATAACTTCAACAGAGAAGACGGCATTAAATGTTCAAGAAGCTGACAACCAGTCCTGAAGAAGTCTTTTCGGTAGTGTTACAGTCAATGAGAATATTGACAGTAGGCATCCCTGCTCTAATGGACGGTTGGCAGCCCTGCTCTCAAGCTAATTATTATGATGTTTTGACGGTGTGAACCAGAAGAACTAGATTGGCGGCGGAAGCCTAAAAGTTAATACTAGTATAAGCTGACTAGTGACTAACTGTCTCGGGTAACTGATATGTATATGCTGAATATGATGACTATGCAGAAGGTGACTCCTATGAGAAGTAGGATGAAGCGATGTTGCAGTGATCGCGCGACCATGGCTTGGATCAAACGGGAACTTCTGTTCAGCTCGGCGTCCGTCTCTCTCAACTGCAATCCACAGACAAGAAATATATTCCTTACTGTGCAGTCGTACATACAAGGAGAGGAACATACAGGGATTGAGAGAGTGAGTGGCCAATCCACTTAAGGACGTGGGAGTTGTTTTGGTAGATAGCAAATTTTTATTTTAAAAGTTTTATTTCTAAAAGACAAAAAGTTACTGATACAGATTGTTTTACAAGTTACGTTACAAGGAAACTTAACCATTTCCAAGTGCTGTCCGTGGTTTGCACCTTAAGTTTGTAGTCTAAATTCAACCTCATATCAGGTTTATCTGAGCATTACCAGAGTTAGGCTTCCAATTACCTCTCGAACTCAACGAACTTTCTTTATGAAAACTCTGTCCTAGAGGTGAATAATTTTCTTTAACTTTAAACTAAAGAGAAGGAAGCTAGCTGGAAACTTTGATACAGAGATAAATAAATAAGTAGTTAATTGCAAAAACATATTGATGACTTCATTCATGACTTAAATCAACGACACATTAAACAGCCCGTATGGTTCTGTTTGAAATGCAAAATTTATTGAAAAATTCTGTGGAGTACCATCTTTAGTCACTGATTGGTTTAAACTGAGATACTTGTTGTCTACTATCCTATAGGTCAACCATCCACTGGACCCCATCCAAGTCATCATAGGACAGCAGACAGGAAGTATCTCAGTTTCAGCCAATCAGTGAATGAAGATGGTAATCCACAGCGAGACCAAAATATCTCAAGTTAATTTTGATGTTTTAACACGGTGTGAACCGGAAAAACTAGATTATAGTTGTGACACCAGCCAGGAAAGCCTTAAAGTTAAGTAAACCTTGGTAAATTTAAAATAAAACAAATATCTTTTCATCTTATTTAGGACTCTAGGACTCACTCTAGCTCTGGACTTGTGGATGGTTTCACGCTGCTGATTCAGATCCCGCAGGACTTGAGATCCGATCTCCTCTGTCTCGAGAAGTATCTGGTAGCCAGCAGTCATGTCACGACCCGTGCGCTCAAGTCTCTCAGAAGTGTCCAACAGTCTCTGCCTCTGCTCCTCGTTGAGACTTACTCCTGCGCTGAACCGGTCGGAGTCGTCTGCGTAATCTGTAACGTTACTATGTTACATTCCAGACGTTCAAATATTATCATGGACATTTTTCATAATTTTCGAGTGAACAAAAAATACTTGACGTTTCAGCATCTGGAATCTGACCCTATCTTCCCCATAACCTGAAAGATAACACAAAACATAAGGAAAAGAACTAGCCTAAAAGTAATCAGCGCGAGCTAACCAGTCACCCACCACCAATAACCTTAATTTTTCCCTCATTTCCGTTAAATTTGTTAATTTTATAACAGCTAGCAAATAACTTAACATGTACAAAAATATCATGAAATTTATCATATGCACGGCACATATATGACGTCACACCCATAGCTGAGACGCAGAGAGTCACGTGATAGATACCGGCCAATCAGATAAGAGCTTGAAACGCGAGGGCCCCATAAGGGCGTAAGCGCGGTCAGTGTGTCGGTAATGTATAGGAGAGTAGCGCCACCAGTTGCACATTGGGTATTGTTAACTTTAGAATAGTTTCTCTTTCTCCATGACTTGATCATTTAACCCTTCAGGGCCCTTTTGGTCCACTCTCTAAACGATAAATTGCGGACGTACTGCATTTTCACCAGTAGTAAATAACGGTCACATTGCTATTTCTGTTGCAACACACCACCAAATTATATTTCCTTGAAAGAGTACGGTGCCAGCTATTTCTGTAAATTATTTGTACAAATTCAAATGTTTATTTTGTCTGCAGATGTTTATTGTAAACCATTAAAGCTGGCTTGTAGGAGGTGGTTCAGCCGCGACTTATACAGGTGTTTCGGCACCCAACTTTCAAACTTAAGTACAGTAGACTTCGACTATTCGGCCTTTTGTAGGGTGAAGGATAACGAAAAAAAGCGGATAGACCGGAGTTCATTGAACTTGGACTTCGGGCCTATCTAGATTGATTTTCGTGTTTCACGAACTGAATCAGGCGTTTTAACTGGTTAAACAGTACTGTATTAAATTAGGCTATCACGTTTTGATCTAATATAACTTTACAAATTTGGAACAGTGATGGGATGGTTTGTAAGGAAAATTAATAGTGCATAAAATTGTTTGTTACAAGTTTAATTAATACACTAACTGTATTTATCAAAAACTGTACAGTACAACATTTAAGTTATACATACTGTAATGTCATAATCATAATCACTGAGTAAAATAAAACAATTAAACACAATATAAAACAAACAAAAGAAAAAAACAAAAATTAATTTTGAAAAAGTCTTTAATAGAAAGTTGCCGTTTAGTATTTGACCTTTTCCTACCGCCAGTGTCGCCATTTTCTTAGGCATATGATGTCAGCTGCAATGCTGCAATGCATTACAAACTTAGCAGTTTCACAACTGAAGGCATTCAAAACCATGTGTCGATTTTGCCGTTCTTTGTGGCCATAAATTTTACAAAATGGTAGGCGGATGGATGTGAAACAGATGAGTCGAGAGTCTACTGTAAGTCATTCTTCGGCGCTATAATGTAGTAAATTGTATCATTGGTTTGTTCACTTCAATACCTATCAGATAGTAGGCCTATGTATTTTTGCAGTAATATAGTGGTTTTGATTTGCTAATTTAATGTTATTGTAAAATAAACACAATCATGGTTTTTAGCAAAGATCAAGGTGCTTATTGTTGAGGAACACTTAAACAAGATAATATTTTTTGTCAAGATGCGTTTAAGAACAAGTATCCAGAGTTAGTAGGCTATCTGCTTTTGTTGTTTCAAAATTTTGAAATATTTTTAGGAGAATTATCTAATCCAACCCTAACATTGTCCTACACTTCTTCATTCAGTACAGTCCGCCTTCTGTTATGATTTCCGTTTTCTACAGATCCTATTTTGTTAAACTTTTTTACAAATCTATGAATTTTAGATTTGTTTGGAATATTAACACCTGTAAACTTGACCACAAACTTCTCTTGACAAAAGAAATTATCTTCTTCTTAAGTGTTCTTCAACAATAAGCGTGCTTTGATCTTTGCTAAATACCATGATTGCATTTATTTTTCAATAACATCAAATTATCAAATCAAAACCACTATATTACTGCAACAGTACATAACATCTGATAGGTATTTTAAGTGAATAAACCAATGACACAACCTTAGCCTAAATGAAAGAAAAAACTTACTAAAGTTTGAAAGTTGGGTCGCGTTTTAAAAAAAAACACCCTGTACTATTTAGTTTTAGTCCAAATTGTTCTATCTTTCTGCACCATCACTGGCCAAGGGCAGGATGCGTTAAACATTTAAAAAACAAACAGAGAAATCAAGCACGTCCATGCCCAGTGACACCACACTGACTGACTGACTGACTGCCTGACCAGCCGCCACACAGCCCAATTGGGTGGCTCGAGCAGAGGATGACCAATCACAACCTTGAATCACTTTCTTACCACTCCAGCTACCAACCAGCTGCCATTTTCCCTTTGGATAACTAATAACTTACGATTGGGCACAGCAAAATAAGTCAGAACTACTCTTGATTGTAAACTCATAGCAATGTAAACTCAAGAGTTCTGCATCTGCTGCTTAAGCTGAGACATATTGTCACCCCTCAGTACCTTGTTTCTGTGTATTATACCCTTTTTCATAGCCACCTAAACTATGGTTTGGTTTGGTGGGGACATTCGCTCGGAGCCAGGAGAATACTGATTATTCAAAAGAAGGCAGTTAGGCTCATCACCTCTTCTGGACATAAGGACCACTGCAGGCCTCTGTAGTTTTATTTTAAATTGACGCAGTTTATCTGGCATTAGCTGGGCATAGACAAAGATAACAAGTATCAAGTAACAAATCATAGTTTGCCCTTTGATTTACTAGGGACCCAGTAGTTCCTGACTCACTAACTAGATGGTGGATTAGTAGATTGGGCTCTTTAGGCCTCAAATATAAATCTTGCATGCCGTAGACATCTATTGCATTGGATTAATCAGAATAGCTTTTTTAAGGAAACCAATGATAAGTATTTTAATAATTAAAAACCCATAACGTTCCATCTACGCTATGGTAAACATTGTCTTTTTTAACAAAGAAGAGTAAAAATGTATATTTTGTATAAGAAATTCAAAGTTGAAATAATAACTAAACCAGGAAGGTAGTTAAATTAAAATGTGTTCAAATTGTTGGCTTGAAAAAAACAAAAAGTTATGCTGATTCATAAATGAAAAAAGAGGGTCCCAAACTACTCATAATTTAAAAGTTTCATCTCAATGGTTGAAGGTGTTTGGACGTGTTTTACTGTCTAAAGTAGTTTTCTTTAGCAATAACCAAAGTTTTTCAAAGTTAATTGTGTGTTTAAAGATAAAACTACGTTCAGCAGTAGTAGATTTGGCAATGTCTTTTTTATTCTATGAGAGTTTATATTTGTTTTAGTGGTTTACTCTAAAAATATTTCATTATTTACGACTAACCACTCAAGATTAAAATTGAAATTTGTATTGGTTTATTTGTATGCTAAAATTCATCTCATACTTACTGTTAGGATTTGTTGATGCTGAACATGCTTGCTTAAACTCTTTTTGAAGACGTCCCAATTCAGCCCGATAGCTGTCCAACCTTGTACGTAATCTCGACTGATCCGGCTGCTTCATCTCGTGCACTTCTAAATCCATTTGTTCCAACTAAAATTATTTGTAATCATATTATCAATTGATAACAAAATATTCTCACCATTCAATGGGTTCTAAATAATGTAACTTATAGTTTTGGCATACACTTGTATACAAATATCTCTTACCAGTTCATTGCTCTCTTCAAAATGTCTCTCCAAATCTGTGGTCAAAGTTCGTTTTTCTCCTAAAAAACAGCACACAATTAAATACTTGTATTTTTCTCAGAATTATAGTAATTATCTACAGTTTTGTGGGGTTTCCCTTGGACAAGTTGAAAATTTGTAATAAAAATTGTGCTATTAGAGGCTCACTTTCAAACCAAAATTTTACTTAACATTTTGCACCTTCTGGGTTATGTTTTGTTGTTACACTAACTTTGATGTGTAGTAATTTCTGTGATTTTATAATATATAATTTATTTCATCTGCTGTAAGTCTTTGGTACTGCATTAGTTTGGTTTTTAAAATTGTGAGAATACCACTCCAGCACGATCAACCCCTGGCCTGGTAAATTCACCTCCAGTGTAAATACAATACCCGCGCCCTGTCGAGAATGAACCAGCGCTGTCCTCCCAATGTGCAAACCGTGACCCGTGACACATGCAAGTAACTGTTGTAAATAGGCATTAAGTGACTGTGAGTATAATTATGTTATTGTTGTTGTGTAAATAGACGTATGAGTTAGGAAGACGATCACTGCTGATGTAGCACACAAGCTACAAAATGTGCATCTGTTCTGAAAACAATTTTTACGTAAATTCAAAATTGTGTATTATTGGTATGCTTAGGCTAGGTTAAGCCTAGTCTTCACTTTAGCATCCAAATATAATTATACAAATACATTTCGTTAAACAGTTTACCAAACACTTACTTCCGGTAGAAGACACGATTTTTCCAATTTTTGATGTTATCTCAGCTGTCATCACCCCATATTGTTGTTCATACATTTCGATAAGTGACGTCATATTCAGGGCCTAGTCTGTACAATAAAAATCTAGCGTACAACCAAATCACTGGTCCACTTTTAAGAGTGATATGAAAATATTTAATAGTTGAAAGGCATAGTAACCATTCTTAAAGTATTTTAGCAGTACCCGTTTTACAAATAATGCAAAACATACGATAATACGAAAACAAGGTCCTGTCACTGTCACTGAGATGCGTCCTCTTCAGTCGTATTTCGTAGTACAATATTTTTTAACAGAGATTATTATAAATACAAACTAGCGGCAAAACGCATAATTGTAGAATGTAGAAACTCTTCCTTCTGTGGTATTCCAATTCTTATTTATCGATGAACAGCAGGCTGGATAGATAGCGCGTTACATTTACAGATACTTTAAACTATATAAATAAAAGGTAAAAAAGGTAAGGTTTGTCTTGTATAACGAGGCGAAGTTAGGACTACAAATACCTCTCTACCACACAGCCTTGATCTTTACCTAACGTCAACGTATAGTCACATTACAAATTGTAAGTGGTGACTGCAGGGATCGAACCCACGCCAGTGAAGTGATGGGCTGCGGAGTCGCACGCGATACCAATCCGCCATGGGTCCATCAAATATTTACACATTTGATGATGTAGGGGCAGTAGAAAGTGATCAAATTTCCCTTATATCTGATTATTGAAAATGAGACAGAGAATGAAAGAAATGTGTCCACAGCTCTCTCTGTCTCAATTTGAATATTTGTTCAGAGGACGTTCTAACAACCATTGCAGATATTTGGTAATATTTTACACAACTTTATTAGGGCTTGCGAAGGAAAGCTTTCCTGTGCCTTGTGAGGATGTTATTTATTATTAACTTTATTAATCAAAGTACTATTTCTTCAAATATTAGTTCACATGATTTAAACAGTAAAAAAAATAATAACGTTAATATTTACCACTCCAAACTTCCACTTGTTCAAGCTATAAAAACGGACCGACACTTTATTTCCCTCATTCAACTTTCGATAAGTTTCCCTGGTCTGTGTGTTCTGTCTTTCTTCTCTGCATGATGCTCTGGCATTATCAAGTCCAATATCAACCTCAAACGCATGGCTGGTGTCGTATATAGCGCCGCTGGACAGCCTGCAGTAGGGAAGCTAAAGGGACTTCATAGTTGCGCCGGTGCACCGAGGGTGATGGCGTAACGCGCTTCTTTGTTCAGGGCAGGTATAGGACTGTCACTTTGTTCTCAGTAGGTTCGCTCAAGCCAATAATTTAAAGCTCTTCTAGAAACTCAGTAAAACTGGAAACAATGCCCCTTCATTATGTTTTACCTTTTGAAATTAGTTTATTTTAATATTATAGAACTACTTATTAATTTAGAACTTTTGATTATTTAAACTAGAAATGATCAAACTAATGAACTCAAAATGTTTGATACGACAATCGGCTATGGCAGTACGCTCAAATACAAATTTACTAATTTCAAACCGCACAAAAACATGTGATTTGTATATACATTTGTACAAAATTTGGTGAAAATCGAACAAAAATGCGACTTGTAGAGATGAGACACATATGGACATATGTGTTCAAAGTATTGGTAAAATGCTCAAAATGTGTTCTCGGAGTCAGGATCGGTGCTCATTTCATGGTCCCGAGCCTGGATCTTACCATGCTGACGCCGAAAAATGACTTGTTTCAGAAAAATGTTAAAAGAGTATTTATTAAAAACTATTATTCTTTAGCGTCTATTTAGACAAACCAGTTTACAGAGAAAGCCCTTGGTGATAGACCCTACCGTCGTCTAGTCAGCGATACATAATGACCCATAAGATGTACAGCAAATTCCCTTTTGAAAAATCCCTCCACCACCGGCGCAATTGCACCCTATCCCAAACGCATATACTTAAACTAGTAAGCATTAAATAAACTCACCTTAACAAGATAACAAACTCAACTGGTTAATTTACATTTTTAAGATTAAAACAATAATGTAGTATGTGTTCTTCAAATATAATTCACATGATTTAAATAGTAAAAGAAGTAATACATTTATTTATTTAACAGAGGACAACATCTCTATCGGGTCAACTGATTACTGTTTCTCAGCTTTCATCCACAAAGTTTACCCATTTTTTGGAAAGTGCCTCAACCATATCAGCATCGACCGGTTTCACCGCAAGAGTTGGGTTCCACATGCTGCACTGTACCAATACCCTTCCGTCCGTAAGCATGCAGCCATCAGGACTACTATATTTATAAAAATAAAGAAAAGAAACAAATAGCAAAAAGAAACACTGTGAACATATAAATTAAAAACTTTTACGACAATGTACTCAATAAATATATTACAATAAACTACAACCAGGAATAGCAACTTTGAAGAATGACTATTATGAAAGGCAGTTCAAGCTATGCAAAGGAAACTCAAAGAACGTGTGGAGGGTGATAAATAACCATCGGTTTGTAGAATAATACATCTCCAGAGGAAATCAGTAAATTTCTGGTTAAAGCCGATTCCTTAAAAATAATATTGATGCACATGAAAAAATGAATTTCACGTACATTTTGGAGGGCGGTCAAGGTTAATGAGTCAACAGGTCTATTGGATCTGTTATATCCCTATAATGGATACCAAAGGGCTGAATGAAACAGAGCTGTTTAAACAAAATAAGTGTTTATTGAACATTGTAAATGAATACATTGTGTTTTTCATGTTTCTAAAGACAGAGTTGGCAAGATAATAAAACCATAAACCAACTACAGTAGGAAGTCGATAATCCGAACGTAAATTATCCGAAAACGTCAAAAGTCCAAACGCCTTTTGAGAAGAAAATGAAAAAAATATGTTTTTGTCAAATACTATTTAAATATCACTTAAGATGGGCACCAGAACAATATTTTTGCGAGTGAGATTAAAATACAAGAGTGTTTGGAACTGGAACGCTCAATGCAACAATAGGTTGTTTACATGCGTGCGTAGTGGTGACTCACCCTCAACAGTCCACAGTGGTGCGATGTACGTAGCCGGGTGACTCACACAGTGTATTGTGGCAGCGACCTCCAAGAGCTATTTTTAGCTCTCCCCCCTACCCACTACAACCATCCTCCCTTTCCACTAGCAACACACTAGTCTGTACCCTGCCATAACAAACAGTGATGAGTCGTTCTTACGCTAGATACGGTGTACAGTTTAGTGCGTTTTATGTTTTGGCTTGTTATCACGTGTGGTGTGGGCTAGAGTTTCTCCAAATGGCAACGTCAACCAAATTGAAAAGGAAACAGGTTTTCCTTACAATTCAAAATAAATTTAAGATGTTATATAGGTCTTGTATTTGCAATTTGAGCCCACGTCTTTTTTGCCTTTTGTTTGAAAATCTGAACCACCCTGGGTCCCAATTAGTTTGGATTATCGACGTCCTACTGTACCGCATAATGTACAGTACACAATATGGAAATAAACTACCATAAATGAGAAACAACGATATCAGATCCTAAAATCTGGACATCTCATTAACTATTAACGAGTGTATTTCTATCCCAGACATAATTTAATCACTTTTAAAACTTGTTTAGCAATATCACTATTCTAAAAAGTATTGAGAAACAACGATATCAGATCCTAAAATCTGGACATCACATGTAAAATGAGTAATGATGTTCCCTTTTCCTCAGAATTAAATAACTATTATGTCTTCAGTTCTGACTACATATTTTTTCAGACCATAAATCCATGTCTTTATTTTTCCATGATCTATTATATATCAACTTCTTATAGAGAAAAGAATCTTTAGGCATCATGTTTGCAAACATGTGCAATATTAGATAAATCACCATAGCAGTGTACACAAGTACATATAAAACTGAACCGATGAGAAGTGCATAGTTCTGAAGAATAGATTGAAAGTCTAAAGTTGATGCCAGAAAATATGTATTAATGACTATGACCAGCATTGAAATCAATATTGTGAGGATTTTACTTCCCCTGAAACAAAATAAATACACACATAATACAATTTTATAGCTATAATACAGTAGACTCCCCTAAGTTTGGTCACCTCGGGACTGGTTTTCAGGCCGAACTTAAAAGTGGTCAAACTAACCGAAGCCTCTCTAAAAAATACGCATTTATTGTTTGTAAGGATCGTGTTGTGAACAATGCTATTTATAAGGGTGATCATGTGGCGTGCAAATAAGGTGATGCTGAGGTTTGAATAAATTGCAATATTGTTAGGGGTAAGAAAATATGATTCTACTTAAAATGTTGATTCTATAGCCATCTATTTAGTGGAACTGTGGGATGGTAAATAAAGTCATTGTATAATTTGTATAAGCCCACAAATTATTTTTTAAATATAAAAAGTGGATGTATACAAATTATACAACAACTTTATTTAATATATGTACTTAATAATGTGAATATACCATTATACTCATACTTACATGCTGTTTGCAAATTTCCCCATAAAATCTGGGTTACTAGTGAATGCTATCAGTGGAAAAGTTGCAAACGGGATTTGAATGCTCATAACTGCATTCAAGATATCGTTCATCATACTCATGTCCGATATGGAAGCGTAGAAAGCTACGATGAAGGTGGGGAATATTGCAAATGTCCTGGTGAAAAGAACTCTCCTCCATTTACTCCATGACAATTGTAGAAATCCCTGGAACAGTAAACACATAATATATGCTCTTTAATATAAAAGTAAAAATCAAAACACTTGGTACCCTGGAGATTCTTTCATTCACATATTCTAGGTGAAATTTAAATGTCCTCCCCATAACTTTTGAACAAGGAAATACAGGGTGTTTTTTCGCACTACCCAATGTTCAAACTTTAGTAAGTCATTATTTATAAACGCTATAAGTATAAGGTCATAAATTGTATCATTAGTTTGTTCCCTTCAATATCTATCAGATAGTATGTATTGTTACAGTAATATAGTGGTTTTGGTTTCATAACTTGATGTAAGGCAAGTCTTGCGTTACTGCTTTAGTGGATTTTACTGAATCAATAATTAATTCAATAGACAATGGGGAAAAGCCAGTTGGGGTCTTCATGGATCTATCTAAGACCTTCAATTCTATTTCTCACAGAATTACTTTCAAAACTTAAATCATTTGGAATTTTGGGTGTAAGTCTTAACTGGTTTAGTTCTTACCTCTTGGATGGATTTCAGTCAGTTGGGATAAACATATAGAGAACATAGTTAAAAAAATAAGTTCAGGAATTTATGTGTTGAAAAGAATGGAATATTTGTGTAATTTGCCAGTTTAAAAAATGATTTATCATGTACATATCCACTCACATATCGCATATGGGCTGAGTGTTTATGGAGGAACTAGTGATGCAAATTTAAATAAGATACTGTTACTTTAAAAGAGAGCTATTCGTACTATGCTGAAACTTAAAGATGATGATCATGTCAAAGATAATTTTAAAACCCTAGAAATATTAACAGTATACAATCAGTATGTAATTGATTGCATTTTACAATTAAAAAATAACTTAGACAAAGTAACTGTTCGCTCAACAATACATTCGTATGATACTAGGTATAAAAATGATATAAATATACAGAAGCACAGAGTAGCATTTTTTAATAAAACCAACAGTTATGGGAGCAAAATTGTTCAAAACATTACTAAAAGACATACAAAATGAGATCTGTGTAATCAAATTCAAATCTAAACTAAAACACTTTCTGTTGCAAAACCCTTACTATTCTTTAAATGAATTCTTGTTTAGAGACAATATGTTAACTCTATAAAACTTGATCATCTTATGATTAGTAATAGGAAATGTTTTTTATATTGGCCTAGTGTTTTAAATTCAATTGATCTGTAAAACTTGTTACTGAATATAATTGTTTAGATTATGTCCTTAATTTGACTTTGTATATTATTCTTGTTTAGATTGTACTATGTATTTATTCCTTTGTATTGATGACGCTGTTTGTGAACAGGATTGTATCTTATAAATAAAGAATGTTTGACTTTGACTTATAGTAAAATAAACGCAAACATGATTTTTAGCAAAGATCAAAGAGTGTTTGTTGTTGAAGCATACATATGCACAGGAAAATTCTTTTTTATCAAGAGGCGTTTGTTTTTAAACAAATAGAAAATTCACAGATTTGTTAAAAAGTTTAACGAAACTGGTTGTGTAGGGAACAAGAAACATAACAGAGGGCGGACTGTACTGAATGAAGAAGTGATGGAGGATGTTTGGGTTAGTTTAGAAAAATCTCTAAACAAATCTTTAAGAATTTTGAAACAAAAAAAACCAAATAGCATACTCATGCCTGCAAACCTGATCTCAAGCAAAAAAAACAATAAAAATACAAAAAAAGTATTCTTTAACAATAAACAATCTTTGATCTTTGCTAAAAATCATGATTGCGTTTATTTTACAATAACATCAAATTAGGAAATCAAAACCACTATATTTCTGCAACAGTACGTACCATCTGATAGATATTGAAGTGAACAAACCAATGATACAATTTTTGACCATATAGCGTTTGTAAAAAATGGCTTAATGTAGTTTGAACATTGGGTTGTGTTTGAAAAAAAACACCTTGTATTTGAAAAGCCCTATGGGGAGAGAATGTTTTTATAGGTTCCTGAAGTTTGTTTTGACGTACTTTGTGTCAAAAAAACCTGGGGGAAGGCCCTCCTAAATAAAAAATCCCTCCTTTGTGGCACATCAAAAGAAAGGGAATTTGAACACAAATTTAATAACATTAAGAATTTTTCTATCTCAACCTGTTTTTTTGTTGTTGCACCCATTTAAAGATGACAAGTTATCAGGTAAAATGCCACATTTCACATACAATTTATATTGACTGACATTTTTCTTCAAAGTATTATATGTGATTTAATTACAAGGTTGTGACATTTCACTTGGAGGTTGCTCTGGACAGGATCTCAAAGGTGTGAAACCAGCTTGGTATTCACCGATTCTTTTCCTTAGAAAATTCACTAGAAACAGTTGTACCTCCATGGCAAGCTGACCCGCGTAGCATCCTGTCATTGTAGTGCCCTCACCAGCAGCAAGCACTCCTATCCCCCATATGTACATGGTGGCCAACCCGTACTGACAACCCAGGTAAATCCCTCCTTTGTATATGTCCAGGTCAACGATGTCTGAGGTATTCTGAAGGCACAGAGAACATTTAAAGTTTGGATCAAAGGGGATACAATTTGTTATTCTTTATTTGTCTATGTTTATAGAAATACAGCAAATTAATTAATAATAAATTAATTGAGACAAGATTATCAATTAAGTTGGTAGATTCAATATTTCTGACTAAGATGGTAAATTTAAAAATATGTCTTGTCCTAAAATATTTACTTTGAAATTGAAAATTTTAACAACAATTATAATTATGAGAGCACCCTTGTGCAAGTGAACATTTAGTAATTTTTTCTCACATAAAATGCAACGTTATTAATTAACAAAATATACCTGAATATGGCAAGGTGGTTTGTTTAGTACAGGTTCCACTTTGAGCCATTTAATGCTAAGTGATCTCACTTTGAGTTTTTAAAATGTTAAAATAGAGAAAATAACTTTTTAGAAAAGTAAAACGTTGTTTGCACTTGAGTAACCATGAGGAGATCCCTTCCCCCTCAATATGCCATGTGTATGAGAATGACCCCGTGGAACTATAAACTTACAGTAAAAACTTGAGCAGCAGAAACGTCACTTTCTAAACATATTTCCATCTGAAAAAAAAGAAAAGTCATAATTTTGTTTAAAAAGGCTTCAAAATCATTGCATGTTTTATTTGATAAAGGAGTCAATACTCTTGCTGTGTTCTGTACAAGAATCACTAACGCACCAAATCCCACACCTCACTTATGTTTTATATGGTATTCAAGACTGATAAGAATTTTATAACTATATTAAAATACAGGTAAAGGCATTGAAGTGGTTGAATATGAAATTAATACTCACTACATCAGCGTTGGTCTTTTGGTAAAGTCCATGGGCGAACACAGCAGTGATCATGGCATTTATGATGAGAGAGAGGAAGAGTCCCACAAAACACTCCCAGAAGAAGTAAAAGTTTGCCTCTTTTACGTTACTGGCTCTTTTGCGATCCACGGCTCTAGTCTGCCAATATCATTCCAGTTCAATATTATTCCACCAGAAATTCAGTTGAAAGTATACATTTAATATGCGATGGTTGTTCAGAGAGTAAAGAAGGAGTGAAGTTGGTGAGAGGCCACGTTAGATTTCTTTATCCTCCATGCCCGGTCGATACTCCTGGGCCAGCCAAATTCCTGACCATTCTTGTGGGCCTGACTTAATATTCCGTGATACCATCATCATCACTATTTTCTAGCAATAAATAAAATGAGAATAATTGCCAACATTTCCTCATTATTCATCCCTAAAATAGGAGGGATGTTCAGAAATTAATTTCCCTTGTTGTATGGTTAGTAGACAAATGATACCTTATATCATATATGCAAATTATTACTAAAACTATATGCAAATTTAACGTCGTTACTCGTTAGATAGTCTGACTCATTGGCAGTCCTACGGTATGCTCAACATTTTGTTTTGACAATTATATACAAGGTCTGTCCAATAAGTTTTATTTTTTTATTCTTTTTATTTTATAGTCATAAAATAATTTATGAAAATTGTGTTGACTAGTGAAATGAAATGAATATGATTTATTAGTATGGAATGGATGGGTGAATAACAAACAGTGCCACATGAATAACAAATTTACCGAAGCCACTGGTAAGAATAATATTTATCATATAAAAAAAGCTGTATAAGAACTACAGTATCCCTATACATTATTGGAACTAGAAAAAAATAAAATCGAAACAAACCCTCAATAAAAGTATTTAATTTATATATTAATGATACAGTAATAAATTACAAGTATACCTTTATGTATGTTCCATAAATTGTATGAATGACATCTAAGGAAGCGTTCAGTACTCGTTTGAAAGTCGAGCAGTGCCTATCAAGCTGCCAGTGTCAGTTTATATTTTATTTGTTTTTGCTGTTCGTCAAAAAATGGAGATTGAAGAAATCACAAAGCAAAAAATCAACATCAAGTTTTAATTGAAACTCGGGAAAGGTTATCAAGAAATTACAGATATGTTGAGGGCTGTTTACGGAGATAATGCCTTGAAGAAAATGTCCATTTTCAAGTGGATCAAACGTTTCAAAGATGGCCGCAAAGACGCTAAAGGTGATGCAATGCAGGGACGACCTTCAACCTCATGTGTGGATGAAAACATTGTTCGTGTGCAAGCTCTAGTGTCTGATGACAGTCAGAAAACTGTTAGAATGATTTCAGACGATTTTAATTTATGCAAGTCATCAGTTCATACCGTTTTAGTGGCACATTTGGGCTTAAGAAAACTTTGTGCAAAAAATGTGCCGAAACCGATGACGCCAGAACAAAAGTTGAAAAAGATTGAATGTGTGAATGATTAAAAGAATTGGAATGATTGGAAGACTGACGAAAACGAAGTGAGTTCATACAGACAGTCATCACTGGAGATTAATCATGGTTTTTTGTGCAAAATGGAGATGAGAGGGCATCACTGGATCACTTGATGTTGATTCGTTGTTCAGTGATTTCATCAATCACCATTTTCCGAACAGCAAAACAAATAAAATATAAACTGGCACTGGCAGTTTGATAGGCAGTGCTCGACTTTTAAACTTAGTACTGAACTTCCTTAGATGTCTAGTATTCACGTGATGTAGTGGGCAGAGCTTTACGTCGCCTCAAGGCCGCCATATTGAACCAGATTGCCAACTTATTGGACAGACCTCGTACTATTGAAACAAAATAAGCTCTACATGTCATATTCCTAGTAAAATAATATCCTCAGTTATTAAAAAAAAATAGTTTTGGCATACACATTTTTTTCAAAAGGGATTTTTAGAATTTTTGTTTAGCCAGAAACGTTTTAATTCTGTCATTCATGTAAAAAGGTTCGGGTAATGCAGCATTTTTGTGAATGGTGGCGGAATGTCATCCTATGGGGTAGAAAACTGTGTGTCTTAGTTTCATAAGTGCTCCGATCTTCATCGTGAATATGCCAAATTACAGATGAAAGAATGCTCTTTAATGTGAATATAATGTGTCCACAAACAGTGTGCGTTTTAGAATTTTTGAACAGAACTTACTTTAAAACAGTCCTCATATTTTACTGGCAACTATATTACATGTATAAATAATTTTGTTTTGAAGTTTAGATATAGCATACAACAGTAAAAACAAAATGTATACCGTAGCATTCACAATGAGTCAGGCTATTCAACAACATAGGTATAATTTGCATATATGGTATCATTTGTCTACTAGCCATACAAAGCAAAATTTAATTTTTGAACAACCCTCGTAGAAAATAAATACATACAGGATGTGTGTGTCATACCTTGACTAGCCCAGAGTGCAGGTAGAGGTTGTGAGGCATGATAGTGGAGCCGATGATGCCGATGGCTTGAAGAATGACAGAGTTGGAGCAGCCCTCACACCAGGGGTACACAAACCCTTCTGCTATTTTCCCTGCATCCGGCTTTCCTACCACGAACTAGCAACATCATTCCTTGGTAAGTAATATTTTATCTCTAACCTCTGATTGTGCTTTTAACAATCACAACAAAGGTTTAAGGAACATTTTCAAGTAACTTGTGATGAATACTGGAATTTTGCAAGACTCAACTAAATTTGTTTGCTAACAAAATTATATCAATCCCGTGAAATGTGAGAACATGGAAACAGTTTTACACACAAATAATATCTCACCAATGTGCAAACACCTTTACTCTTTATTATTATTTCAACTGTTGAAAACTATTTACTTGGCTATATTTTATATCATAGGTATTGTGGAACATAATTTATACATATATATAAATTTATTTTTGAAAATATACAGAAAAACTAGGTAAGAATCTTACAATTGTAAGTTCAACTGTATTATTACTTTGTTGATGATTGTTTTCTTTATAATAAAACAAAACATTTTATTATTTCTCAAATGTAAAAATTTAAAATATGTATATTACTTCTTTGTTTGAAGTTTTTTGTTGACGATGGGAGGATTTCAGAAGTCGAACTATTATTGTGGACATTTTCCATCGTTAGTGAACAAAAAAGAACACGACGTTTCAACCAGTCAGTCTAGGGTTAGCTCGTTCAGTTAGTGGACGTGTTTTGTGATTCGTTTTGAATTTACTCCGGTGACAATTGTTGTGTTACTTCATAGTGTGGCTTGTGTTTGTAATATTGTAGTTTTGTTTTTTCTAGGCTACTCCTAATTTCTAAGATTTAATTTTTTTTTACTTTAACAACTACAGGTTGTTTGGTAGAGTTTGACTGGTCAGCTAAGGTGACTACTTTAGGCTAGCATATTTTCTAATGTTCTGTGATATGTTTTAGGTTACTTTCACCTGAAGACAGGATCAGATTGCAGATCCCGAAACGTCGTGTTCTTTTTTGTTCACTAACGATGGAAAATGTCCGCAATAATAGTTCAACTTCTATGTATATTACAATTTAGCTAACTGAACAGTAAGAATTAACACTCTGTAACTATAATACACAAATATTGCTTGACTTGCCTTTTTTTAGTTCAATTTATTAACTTTGTAAAATTTAATATTTTTAATAATCTACTACAAAATTTAGTTTGCTCTGAAAAGGTATCATCACATCCAAGGGATGATCCTTCTTTACTTCAATCCTTGTCCAACCCCATTTATACTTACTTCAAAGCCAAAAGTGAAAATCATGATCGCCACCAAAGCAGCAAAAAATAATTCTAGCATCCGCAAGCCGTACCGATCTAGTAATAGGAACATGAAAGTGTCCAAGATGGTAAGAACTACTCCAACCCATAAAGGAATCCTAGAATAAAAGAATTGAACAAACTTGGTAAAAATTGTAAACAAAAGTATATTAACCCAGTGAAATGTGACAGCACGGAAACAGTTTTAAACACAAATAATATCTCACCAATTTGAAAACCCCTTCACACTTTATTACTATTCATGTAGAGATCCAGATGGACCATGCAAAGTATGTTACAACAGTGGAAGTTATAATTGCTAAACAGCCCTTAATTGTATGTTAATATTTATGAACACGTGTTGTCACCTGGTGCAGGCCGCACAACAGTACATGTACTTACAGAGTATTTGACAAGAGGTAGAGAGCTATGGCAGTGCCGATGACTTCCTGCATATCGGATCCAATGATGGCAATCTCCATCATGATCCAGAGGAAGATGCGTGGCACGGGAGGGTAGTGGTGGTAACACATCTCGGCCAGGTGCTGGCCAGTCACCACCCCCAGCCTCAGAGACAGTCTCTGCATCACCAGACCCAGCACTGTGGCTCCCAGCAGCACCCACAAGATCTGCAACGTGTTCATTCTTGTAATGCAATTCTACGAGGGTTATCCAGAAAGTAAAGAACGATTGCGCATCACGTGCGGCGCGCACCCCTCACCACTACGGTGGCGTGGCTGCTAGCTACATTCTTCCTCTTCAGTTTGAGTGTAGTTTCGTTGCTGTGTGATTACGCGTCTCGTGTCCACAGTGATTAATAATGGCATCGACAATGAAAACCCGCTAAATGTAAAGTGTGAAATTTAAACACTCAAAAGTCATGGCAACGGTTTTTGGGATCAAACGGCTTAATCCATGTCGAATTTATGCCAAGAAAAGAAACGACTACAGCCCTGTCTTGGTGCAGTGATTATCACTTATTCCCGAAGCTTAAGGATTTTTGGGTAAAAAACAGTTTGCTAACGATAAGGAACTCAAAGAAGCTATGAAATCCTGGCTCATGTTTTTGGCAACAAATGAGTAGAACATGGGTATGGAAAAACTGGTCCCACGTTAAAACCAGTGTCTTGAAATCCATGGCGATTGCGTAGGAAGGTAGAGGAAGGTTCTATGCATTTGTAAATAAAGATTTGTGTTGATATCTTTATTTTTAATTTGACCATGCCAAAACGTTCTTTACTTTCTGGATGACCCTCGTAGCTATCTTAAGTTTGTTTGAATAGTTAAAGATGGGCCAAAAGGTTCTTGTCATTTCATGGTATTTCTTTTATTATATTTGACTGACTTTATCTTAATACTAAATGCTCTAAATGCTTTGAAAGCCTAAGAAATAAACAGTAGAGAACCTTGTATTGGGCATAGACACCAGATTGTAGATTAGCTTCTATGTTCCCTGGATCCATGTAAGCAATACAGAGCAGGAGTCCAGGACCTGTGAACGCCCACATCTTCCTGAACGAGAATCCATCCTGAAATAAAGTTTAAATTGCTGTACAGACATTCTAAACTGAAAATCTATGCTTAGTTTAATATTAAACTAATGTAAAAACATTTGAAGATACAAGACACTGCAATATTTTAAAAGTTCTCTGTTCTAAAAGCTAATTAGTGTTAAATAAAAATTTCTTTTAGCATGCCTAATTAATTCTGCTACAGCAAGAAGACTTTAAACATTGGGTTTCCCTTTCGAAAATTCATCCTTCAAGAGAAAATAAATGTGTAGTAGTAGGCTACATTTATTTATTTATTTATGCATTCACTTTACATTCACTTTACACTTTACATTCATATTTACATTCACTTCTATTTGACGTATTCACCTTTGGTTATACTGCACAAGTTATTTGTCCTGTTATTAGCATGGCCTTTTTATAGAGCCACAGATAAAGATCTACAAATAATTAAATACAGAGTTGAACAGATTGTCATAATTTTGCAGAGTTTACATTGGTCATAATACATTTATCAAAATTAATTCTATGCAAAGACTTATCCATGAACTAAAGTCATTTAAACACTCTAAACAATATATGATTAATAATTAGATTATTTTTGAAAATTGAGTATTATTACAAGAAGACGAGATGCCTCCAAATAATTACCGCAATGAATCCATCTTCACTAAGACCTACCTATCGCCAAACTCTAAATGTAATTAAATTAAAAAATTATTTCTCATTTCCTGTACATTAAAAATCTAGTTAAGCATATGATATTATTATTTATATATCTGTATAAATGTATTGTCTTGTCATCCATGAAAATATATATTAAACTATATATAAAACTACGCATTATATGGCTAGTAAGTTATCGTATACCTTGTCAATGTTTGGGATGAGTATTTTGCTGTCATCCTCGTCCTGATGCTGGTGCTGGCGGCACATCGCGTCCCCTCAAGCGCTTGCTTGGCAACAAACACGTACACCACAATCCCAACCTTGTAACCTAACTCCAACTCTCACTTAATCTCCCTCTTGTGAGTTGATAAATCTTGGCACTTACAAGTTTCAAACTTAAAGATTAATTGAATAAGAAATATGTGATATCTTAAGTAGGATCGAGTTATCACTATTCAAATAATTTCCACGTGATCAACACTCTTCTAATACTTGTACTTTGTGGTCTTTAAATTTGAATTTCTTTGTAGTTATCACCAACACTTACTGTTAGGAAGGAGGGTCAATCTGAAAAGATGTTTGAAGGTGTAGTTAACAATTTTAGACCCTTGTTGTCCAACGGGTCATTATGCTTCATAATGGGGCGCAAGAAATAGAACAAAGACTGTTGATCCTTTAATGCAGCAGTACTTGAAAATATATCTTTGAACATTGAACCAGAACCATTGTTATGTAAACTTTCAGTAATTTATTGGTTTGAAAAATATACTACACGTTTCTCTTTGTATTATTGTTTAAAAATGCTTTGAATAATCTGTGTTGACTAAATTTTAACTCTTACTCTAAGTGTGTTGTGTTTTTTCTCTATCCTTCAATTTTAAATTTAAACCTCTCTCATCCTCATTTGTCCATTATACTCATTTAATTTATCCTCTCAATACCATTCTATTTACAATTTCTCATCTCCCTGTCTTCGGCCCTTCAAATTTATCTAATTTTAATCCATTACAAAAAACCATAGCTATCAACTCTTTATTTTTTCAAGATGATTTTGGTTCTTGATGCCCGGTGTCTCTTCACAGGTATACCACTGAGGGAATGTGCTATGTGAATGAAAACCTTAGACAGTTACAAGTGTTTATTTTTTAAAAGCAAAATAAGCATACATAAGATAATTATTTTTAAAGGAACTAAAATATCAGCTGCAGATGTTTTGTAAGGACCTATCCTTGATGCATAAGCAATGACATGAGCCACATAGTTCTGTTCGTGCACTCTGTGAAAAAGATGAGCCTGAGGTCCTGAAATACAAACCAAATTTAATTTATCTCGTGTAAAATACTGGGATAAAAGTTTAGGTTTGAAAAGTTTGAATCACATTCAAGCTTTCTAAGGAAGAGTATTGTGCCTTGTATTAATAAAGAAATTTGAAGACAAAATGTGAAGACTTGAATATATTTTAGAAATATTTAGAAGAGTATGAACAAGTGAACAACCCATACAAATTTTATTGTTCCAACAAGCTCAAAATGTCTGCCTAGGAGCAAGTCGAAGGTCGGACAGAAAACCTTCTACATTACATACCCATAGCGTAAACAGCAACGTCGCCGCCGTCGTGATGAGCTTCGTCGGACAACACTACGGTTTGTTGACTGTAGTTGAAACTCGTTGTGTCTGCAGACGACGGATCTTCTCTGCTCACCTTCCCGTCCTTCACTCGGTACTGATAGTTGTTTTCTCCTCCAGTGGCGTACAACAATGTAGTGTACGGAACACCATCTGCTTTCGATTTTTGTGCAACTCCTATAAAAAATTAGAATAACATGTTTTTTCCTTTCTTTGGTTTATTCTAGTTGAAAAGGTTGTAATACAACAACAATTTCTAGATTCTTCCTCTTTTCTATTCCTTCCTACATACAATTTATTAAAAGTTGTGCTAATGTGACGTACACCTGGGGGTGTTGGTGTTTGACACTTCTTAGACAGAGCACACTAAATAGACATTAAAACACTTCAAGAAAAAATAATTACATGTTTTCAAAGTGTAAGAATATGTGATGTCTACACAGCCAAAATGATTAATTTTAAGGCACAAAAACCAAGATACATAGTTATGAACTAAAGGAATATAATATTAAAAAACAATTTTGACATATTCTAGATTGAAAATATAATGTGAAGTTTATCTCGTATAATGAGGGAAAGTTAGGACTACAAAATCCCCTCTACCACTCAATCTCGACCTTTACCTAGAGTTACCGTAAAGTCATTTTACAAATTGTAAGTGGTGACTGCAGGGATCGAACCCGCGCCAGCAGAGCGATTCCAACCCACCACAAGTCCGTTAAGATCCGTCAACGGAATTAGCTTAGTCTAAAATGCATTTAACAAAATATAATGTCTAATTTTCTTTTCACAGTAGACCAGCTAAGTACTGAATAACACTAAGGTGCCCTTATAATGCGAGGTGAGCTCAGAGAGGTGTTCCTATTTGGAAAAATTTGAAACTATTTTTTGAATCACCCTGTATAATAAACATATTTATTATATTTATACAGGGTGATTCTAAAATAGGGCACCAAATTTCAGGAGTGGGTTCCTTATGCAAAAACAATGAAAAAAGTTCCTATAAACATGGGTCCTAAAATTCTTTGTTACCCCGGTAGCTGCCATTTTGTTTTTTACTTAAAATTTATATCTCCAGAACGTTTGACCAATTGCATTCAAACTTGGTATGATGTTTATGTGTCATAAGGTCAATTTAAGAAAAATAATTATTTCATAAAACAGAAACAAAATGGGGGCTGTTTTAATTTTTCAAATTAAAATACCATGAAAATGGAGCATAATACAAAAATTATAAGAATAAAAGTTGTATTTTTAATTTTACATAAAGGTACAAACTCATTTTCCGAATTGTACATTAATACTTCTTTTTGTATCCTTTTACAACTGGTACATTACCAGTGTACCTCTTAGGTGTACAAATTACACCTGTCAAACAGATGAATAATATTTACAGTCAGCTGATCAAAAGTAAGAACTATTACCGCATTAGGTTTAAAAACAGCTGTTTTAAATTTTAATTGTTAACCAGCTGATAGCTAAAAGTATTTGCAAAGTTAATATTTACTAACCCATAAATTGTTTTACACTTTCTTGATTGAGTTTACGTTATTGTGACTTTTTGTTAAAATGGTTTATTATACGATTTATAATATTTTCCTCCAGATCGATTGTTCTCGTGTATTGTGGTCTTCCTTTGTTTTCTGTTTTAACTTGCAGATTCCCAGTCTCACAAAGCTTTCGAAAAGGAGAGTCAAAAGTATGATGGTTTTGTGAAATTGGCAAATGCGGTAAATTTCGCCTTGACTCCAGGCGCACTGCATAATATATCATATCCGCTTGTTGCCTGATATATACTGATTTAACAAAAGTCACAATAACGTAAAATAATCAAGCGGAACAATTAAGGGTTAATAAATATTAACATTTTCGCAAGCTATCAGCGGTATCAGCTGGTTCAAAATTGAAAACTGAACGTTTTTAAAACCTAATTTCACGGTAATGGATGCTCACTGCGGATGTTGACTGTAGAATATTCTTCTTGGACACTAAGAGGTGAACATCAAGATCTGGTTAATGTACCATTGTGGCACTGCGCCAAAAAGTTTAGTTTTATGTCGGACAAAACAGTTTGTATCTTATGTAAAATAAAATCTACCTTTTTTCTAACTTAATTTGCGCAATTTTCATGGATTTTATTTGAAAATTAAAGAGGCCAGTTTGTGGTTTGACATTTGACTTTGCCTTAAGTTTGAATACAAATAATTGATTTGGGACACCCAAATAAAAATACAAAATAAAAAGCTGACTACGGGTAACAAAGAATTTTAGGACCCATGTTATAGTAACTTTCATTGTTTTTGCATAAGGAACCCACTCTTGAAATTTGGCATCCTATTTTCCAAACAAACAACAAATAAAAGCATATTATTATAATGAATTACCTAGAATACTGTTTCCTCTAGCAGGGTGTCCACTGATTGCTAACGAATGTGAATGGTCACTTGTTACAATGATCAATGTTGAGTCAAGGAGTTTTAACTGTTTCAATAAGTCAATCGAGGAAATGATCGCTTCTTCAAAAGCAACGGTTTCGTCAATGGCTTTCCGAGCGAAGACCCTGTGATGAGCATAATCAATCAAACCTCCTTCTACCTGAGGAAACAAATGTAACTACTAAACAAGGCTGAGTAAATTATAATTTCCCAACAAACTTTGCTGTACTTTAAAATATGAGCAACACATTTTTGTACAAAACTTTAAGGCCGGCGACTCACTACACTACTAACTGTAACTCCAAAAGGGGCCGAATTAGAGGGTTGGCATGAATGCATGTAGTCTAGTCGTGGCGGTCACACTGTTCCAGTGGTGCCGGGCCAACAAATGGTGCTGCGATAGGGAAGGATGATTAAACAACGGGACAAAGAAAATACACATTCAGTTAAGTGAGAGCAGTCACACCGTCTGCACCGTGCGGTTGAATTAATAATGTTTGACACTGACAAGTTTATTGAATGTGTGCATGCAAACCCAGCTCTTTTGGATAAAACTTTACAACAATATTCTGATATAGGAATGAATGCGGAAAGTGTTGGGTGAGCAAAAGAGAAAAAAAGGTCAGTGATTGGTCTCAGATTGATACAAAGGACCTGAAACGCACAGTTCATTGACATAAGAAAAATCAAAAAGATTCTCAAGGTATTCCCTTATGGATCCAGCATTCTCAGAGTGAAACGGGTGAACTCAATAACTCTGTTTTTTGGATCTCGCAATAAATCTTTGAGAACACAAACAAATTTGACCAGACAATATTTTAACACATGCGTCCCTGAAGCTCGAGTTGATGTACGAGAGTAAAATTAACAATAAACACATAATCGCACGGACAATGTTGCAGCGTCGTGTCATCCCGCCAGAGTGCATCCCTGTCATCACCTGACAAACAGGGATAGTACACGTGTCACCGGCCTAAGTGTTTTCTCTTTATCGGCTCTGACAGTGCAAGTAAAAGAGGTTTATTATTAAAACATAAAAATATAACTCTTAAGTGAAACAGTAACTATTAGGCAAGTGTTTCACTACTCAAAAGCAGCGCCAGAAAAGCTCAAGCTTTTTTTGCACTGTATTACTCATATCCGAATATCTTGTAATAATGATTGTAAGCCTAATGAAGACGTTATAAATTAAGGTACGTTTGATTGAATTTTGATTTGTTGAACTACTTTACTAAATTAACAATTCAAACACCTATTTCATTTTAAAGACACAGTTTTGTCTTACCACAAGTAAAAATCCATTTTTATTCTTTGCCAAAAGCTCTATAGATGACTTGGTCATTTGTGAAAGCGATGGCATTCCTTTGGCACTTTTATCTCGCTCAAACTCCATTTTCATGTGACCATTTGCAAATAAACCTGCAAAAATATGCAACATAACTGAATTATGAAACCTCACGGTGTAAAAATGAATACTGGTATAAAATAAACAACAGCATTTTAGAGAGAGGTTTTGTAAACATTGCTGTAAGAAAAAACCTTTCAGATTTTTGACTGTTTTAAAAATGTATATTATCATTACATCTACCCTTCGCCAATTTCCTTAAAGAAAAATTTTTGGAGTCAAAATATTTTTATACATAAAGTTACAATTTTTACAAAGACTGGCGCCATAAAAAGTAATTCAGTCTAAGCATATGTTTAATAAGGAGTGTACATTTGAATGATTGATACAAAATGATTGAATGTGTGAATGATTGGAAGACTGACGGAAACGAAGTTGAGTTCTTACAGAGAGTCATCACTGGAGATTAATCATGGTTTTTTGTGCAAAATGGAGACGAGAGGGCATCACTGGATCACTTGATGTTGATTTGTTGTTCAGTGATTTCATCAATCACCATTTTTCGACGAACAGCAAAAACCAATAAAATATAAACTGGCACTGGCAGCTTGATAGGCACTGCTCGACTTTTAAACTACTACTGAACTTTCCTTAGATATCTAGTATTCATGATGTAGTGGGCAGAGCTTTTACGTCATCAAGGTCACCATATTGAACCAGATCGCCAACTTATTGACAGACCCGTAGTAATCTAGTTTAGGTAACAAATTTATTAATATTTTTTAACTATACTTTCTCAAAAAAGGTATGGAACAGAGTATATTTTAGTTTTTCTATGACAAACATCAATTAGATTGCAGGTTCTGTAGCGGTGCGGTGCGGAAAATAAAAGAAAGTTAGAGAACTGTTCAAGTGGACTGTATTTATGGTAAACAGAAAGAAAGACAATATTTACATTCTTTTAAAACAATTGAACAATTAAAGTAATCACATGTTTAGACTGTAAAATAAATAACATAATTTACATAGAGTAAACATTCCCGCCAAAAAAATTATTTTTTGTTTTCAAGTGGTTGGCAGTGGGCACAAAGCTGTGACGGATCTAGTAGTTATCCCTTGTGGAGTTCGTGACTCCATCCTTGCCAGGCAGGGTGCACTCTACTCGTCCCATCTTCCAAACCTGGGCGGGTAGGTTTTTGTCCTTGATAAGAACCAAATCGCCGACAGCCAGATCAGGTGAGCGGTCGGTCCATTTCACTCTTTGCTGCAGATTGTGCAAATATTCATTAGACCAGCGTTTCCAGAAATCTTGTCGCATTCGGGATACCAGTTGACATGAGAGTCTATTTGGGGAATTGTCGTTAAGTCAGGTTGCGGTAATGTCAGGAGGGGACTTCCAACAAGAAAATGTCCTGGCGTTAAAACGTCTATTTCATGGGGATCCGTAGAGAGTGGACACAATGGCCTAGAATTCAGAACAGCTTCGATTTTACAGAACAGAGTAGCCAATTCTTCAAATGTTAGTGTTTGTTCACCGACGACTCTTCGAAGATGGTATTTAGCAGATTTTATGCCTGCTTCCCAGATTCCACCGAAGTGTGGCGAATATGGCGGATTAAAGTGCCATTTGATTCCTTTAGTTGAGAGGTGATCTTGAATGGTTTTGTGCGTAGTCGATTGTCTGATCAGTTGAGTTAAGGCATTGTTTGCTCCAACGAAAGTCGTGCCACAATCGCTATACACGTCAGTGCATAGGCCACGTCGAGAAATCAGTCGTTGAAAAGCAGCTAGGAAAGCATCAACAGTTAGGTCAGATACTACTTCAAGATGTACAGCTTTGGTGACAAGACAAATGAAGAGACATAGGTAAGATTTGCGGATTTGTGATTTGCGAGACGATCTGTTTTGATGTTAAAGGGTCCTCCATAATCAACACCAACAGAGAGAAAGGGACGTGAAGGTTTAGTACGAACGGCTGGGAGATCACCCATTAGCGGTGTAGGGGAATTAGACTTGAAACGAGCACAGGTCACACACTTGAAGATGCGCTTGCGGATAACGCGAGCAGCAAGAATCCAGAATTGACGTCGAAGTAGAGAATGCAAGGATCCTGGGCCCAAGTGAAGGTAAGTCAAATGAAAGTGGTCAATGATGAGATCGGTGAGAGGGCTTGATTTGGGTAGAAGAATAGGATGACAAGAATCAAAGGGTAGTAAAGAATTTCGTAAGCCTCCGACACGTAACACTTCTCGTCGAGAAATGGATTTAGTCGCTGAAGGGTAAGAGAACAGGGTTTGTCCTTTGGATGCAGCTAAGGTCAAAATGGAAAGTTGAGCGTTGAACAGATTTTACTAGTGATAGCAGGGCATTTTCTAATTCTGTGGTGGTTAAGTTTCCTGAAAGACGGTCATAAGGTGGAAGTTTACAGTTGTGAAGGAAACGAAGAACGTATGCTTGAATTCTTTTCATCCGAGTAAATGAGGAAACTTTGTTGATAATGTCGAGAGGAGGAGAGGGTTCTGTTGTGACAGCACATACTATGTTAGATTTGAGTTCAGGGAGATCCTTTATTCCTGAGTGTGATGATCCGACCATGAAATAGGGTCATTGAGAAGCCACGGTGGACCTTTCCACCATAAGTCGTGGGTTAGGAGTTGTGAAGGCAGCACCTCTTGAAGAACAATCCGCAGGATTGTCAGTGATTCTACGTGGTGCCAATTGGAAGGCTCGAGTGTCTTGGATTGTAGCAACTCTGTTTGCTACGAAGGTTTTCAGCAAGTGAGGTGATGTGTGAATCCAGTTCAATACGATTGTTGAGTCTGTCCATGCCAGAACTGGTAAGGTACCAAGTTTTTAGTCATGTATTTCTGACAGGAGTCTACAAGTTTGCATAACAGATGGGCGGCGCATAGTTCTAATTTAGGAATTGTCAAGCTCTTTAGTGGTGCAACTTTGGATTTAGCTAGGATAAGTTCAACCTTAACTGAACCATCTACAGACTTTGATCGAAGGTAAACACAAGCTCCATAAGCTTCACTAGATGCATCACAAAATCCAAGAATTTGAAGACTTTGGTAAGTATTAGGGAGGACAAAGCGAGGTAGTTGCAGTGTTTCAAGCTGAGGAAGATCGTTGATGAAGTCTACCCAAGAGTTTACAATATTTTGATTAGGACTTTCGTCCCAACCAACACCGAAGTCCGAGAGATTGGATTAATTTCTTCGCCCAGAGTATTGAGGGAGTAACCCAACCAAGGGGGTCAAAGATTGAGCTAAGAATACTAAGAATGGATCGTTTTGTTATTTTGTGTTCTTTGACATTCACTTGATAAGAAAAGGAATCGGTCTGGGGATGCCATTTAATACCAAGGACTTTGATGGCGTCTGAAGTCTGAGAGCTCTCAGAAAAAACCATTTCTGCATTTGTAGTCTCATTCAGTAATTCAGAACAATTGCTGGCCCATTTCTTGAGTTCAAAACCTCCCAGTTTAAGCAAGGATGTTAGTTCAGATTTGAGAAGTTTGCCTTCTTCAACGGAAGACGCTCCGGTGAGAATGTCATCAACATAAGTGTCATTGATCAGGGATTCAGATGCCTTTGGAAAAGATTGGCCATCGTCCAGAGCCAGTTGTTGTAAGGTACGGATAGCAAGATAAGGAGCACTTGACGTGCCATACGTCACAGTTTGTAAGAGATAACAGCCTACAGGATCTTGAGGGGATTCTCTCCAGAGAATTGCTTGGTAGGTTTGATGTTCAGGGTGTACGATAATCTGACGATACATTTTGCATATGTCTGCTGTGAACACCACAGGAAAGAGACGGAAATTAGTAATGATTTGACAAATGTTGTTTTGCAGTTTAGGTCCTACCAATAGTTCATCATTCAACGATTTTCCATTTGTTGTCTTTGCTGATGCATTAAATACGACACGAATTTGTGGGTTTTACCATCTTGGCTCATTTTGAAGACGCCATGGTGAGGAATGAAGTATTTCGGCTTGTTATGTGATGTGTTGATACGTTTCATGTGACCTAATTTGAGATATTCAGACATAAACTCAGAGTACTGAATCTTGAGTTGAGGATTTTATTGAAGTGGGTTTCTAATCTAAATAGATTTTGGGCAGCAAGACTGTATGATTCACCCAGATTGGGGTTTTCATCCCTGGCAACTTGACAGTGTATCGTCCAGTGTCATCTCGGCTGTGAGATTCAAGAAAGAAAGATTCTGCTTTTTGTCATCAGGACTTACATGGTTTTGGTTGGGGGTTCTTCTATTTCCCAGAACCTTTTGATAGAAGACTCGAGTGAACTGACTTCAGTGATCGTTAGATGAGACGTCATAGTCTGCGGTGAAGGAGAACAAGTCATAGTTTTGCCTATCAAGACATGTCCAAAGATAGTAGAGTAGGGAGTAGGAAAGCCGGGATTAGAAGGTTTGGATGAAGACCGCCCGCCGTTGAATACTTCCGTGAAAAGATCAGCTCCTATCAAAATTCGATTTTGCCTGGTACATCAAAGTGAGGGTCAATCAAATATATTCTTGAAATATCAAGGAAAAGGTTTGAGGGCGAGTAGTTATAGTTGAGAACAACTGCACAGTGAAAGTATGAATGAAGTGGTTTTACTGTACAGTGACAGTTCTTTGCCTTGAGTGCTGAAGCCGATTGTGAAATGCCGAGATGTTGCGAAAAAACTTCTTGGGAGATTGGCTAAAAACTTTTCAGTGATAAATGATTTCACTTAATAATGAGGCGCCAAGAGTTGTTATTGTCATGAACGACCTTGAGTTGATTCCAGGTAAGTGGGTAGTTTTCAGGAGGTCATGGGAAGGGTTTTGGTCAAAAGTAAGTGGTTCAGGTTTGAACAGGTTATGAGATAGGGAAATTTTACAATGTCGGGAAGAGAACGTTTTTGTGTGACAAGAGAAACAAACAAGTGTTTGAAATGTGAACAATCCTTTAGAATACCACCAAAGGAGGGAAGACACTTTTGGAAGTTTAACCTGGAATTGTATGAAGGATTTCTGACTTCTGATAGAACATTAGGAGTGAATGAATTTGGAAGTTTTGTAAGCTGACAATTTTTGAGAATCTACGTTTGATATTCAACTTTCTTTTGCTTAATTTAAGCTTGAAGTTCAACTTCTTCATTTAAATTTAAACAAATCAATAATCTAAAGAACTCAGGTTTGAATTTTTTTCAAACTAGTTGTAATCATCTTTTAGCTCATCAAAATGAATTCTTTCAAACTCAAAATTATTTTGATTCAGGGTCTAGATTGAAATTTCACATCTGAAGGTTGAAATTGGCTTCACAATGGTTTGATTATTTTTAAAAGTTGGCTCTTCGATTTTCACTATATAGTTGGATCAATTATCCGGCGTGAATTGTGGCCGGAGTGGTGGGAAGGTAAAGGAAAGTTAGAGAAGTGGTTCAGATTTCAACACAGGTGAAGAGAATGATGTTTTCAATGTAAAAGAAATAACTTGTTTGTACAGAGAACAAACAAGTCTTTTAAATGTGGCCAATTTTAGAAAGACCATACAAAGAGGGAAACAAGATTCAAGTTTCCTGGGATTGTTAAAGTTTCTGACTTCTGATCCAACCAATAATTAAACAGGAAGTGTATACATTTCTTCAACTTTAAACCTATCACATTTCTTCAAATTAATTTGCTTTGTTCAATTGATTTCTCATTTAAATTTAAACAAATCAATAATCTAAAATAATCAATTTGTTAGAGTGTCTAAACTGTCCAAAATCATTCTTTTGGTCATTTGAACTTAGGGTTGCTCAAGTTCTCTTGTGCTGTTCTCTCACTTTGCACCACATCCTGTCGCCGTTTTTCTTCAAGCCAAGGTTCTCGGTTTTTTTCAGTCTCAGTTATGTTGCTCTTATCAAACACCGCCGAGTGGGCCAAATATTAGCTGTGCATAAGAAATAAATTGAATTAGACAACGTTAAAGATTCATTATAAACACATTAGTATGGCTAAAGTAACTAACTACATTCTTTTATAAACATTGAACAAAACACATAACTGCAAATCTTTATTGAGGACCTAAAAGCTATTTCTTAATATAGTGGACTAGAATTTTGCTTGATACTATTTTCTTCATAAAAATGCAGGTACAATATGAAATTAAAACCACTTTGGATTAAACAAAGACTTTGACACTAGCCAGAAAATAAAGCTAGCTGTTACATAATTGTACTCACTTTTATATCTGCTGACAGTTTTTATGTTGAAATGTATTCGATACAATTTATTAAACAAGGCTGATGTAAAGCTGAGCACTAAAGCGCTGCTGACATGTGTGAAGTGTAATTTCTGTTTAATTTAGTACTCCAAATATAAATAAATAAATAGTTTATTGCAGAAACAAATACATGTTATGCAATCGTCATTGATAGATTGAGCTAAAATTTTCCATGAATTCTGACATTGAGATCCTATTCAAACATACATTTTGTTCATTTGCTTTCTCTCATTCATTTGAATTGTTCCACTCTAGCTTGCAATGTCGGTGAGTTCCTGCAGTTCTCAAAGTTATGTGCCATAAACTTGTCTGTACTGTAAAACGACTTTGTGACCAAGATTTGTTTTAGATCTAGCTTTCAACGCCGAGCTGCTCCAGCCATAGTACTGGATAGTTTCTAACTATCGCTGTCTCCCAGTTCGATAGAAGTTCTCCTGTACCTGTCTGCAAGCTTGAATGTCACTTCCTACGTGGGTCACATGTTCTTTGAGAAGGAGACAAGTTTGAAGAATGTAGAGGCAAGGTACCGATATACTATATACGTTCTCTAATAGAACAGGCAGTGAGAGGCTGTTACAAAAGATTTACGTTTATTTTACTACGGTCCTTACAAGGCTTTCAACCTCAAGTTCACATATTTAACACAAGTTTTAAGGCGTTTAACATTAATCAGTGAGTAACTGACCACTGGTATACTAAATACCAATGTACGAGTATGGCAATTAAGGTACCTTAAAATATTTTCCAGGTTCATCTTCAACTAATTGGCGGGCAATATCTTTACAGGTTGAGTCTTTTGGTAGTTTTGAATCACATTCCCATTTTCTATTTGGAGAGTGAGCATAGAGGGCACTAGGGGTTGCGTGTGTGACCCTAGTTGTCGTAACAAACCCTGAAAATATAATATAGTACAATCAATCCTGAATGAATTCTTTTGCAGAGAAGTGATAACATAAAAAACAAACCAATATACTTTCCAGATTCCAAATTAAAAAATCAAAGACAGAAACGAAATGTTGGTTTAAAACAGCATACCCATTACCTTAGCACCCATCTTCATTATGAAAATTACCCTCAGGAGAAGTCTAAGGATCTAAAAGGCTCTCAATCATGTTGCAGAGGCTGTTCCTCAGTCCTCACCTGTGTGTTTGCCCCGGGCGAAAGGCTCCAGCTACAGTGCTGACCTCGTTCTCCTGCTTCAGCTCACCTGTGTTTGCCTGCTTGTTTTGCTTCCATTGCGCCACAGTGCTGACTGTTCTCCTGCTTCAGCTCACCTGAGCTTTGCCCGCTTGCTGGAGCCCATTACGCTACAGTGCTGACTGTTCTCCTGCTTCAGCATCAACTGTGGTTTGCCCGCTTTGTTGAGCCTCCATTGCGCTACAGTTGACTCTGTCCTCCTGTTTCCAGCTCACCTGTGGTGTTTGTTCGCTTGTTGCTCCCATTGGAGCTTGGCCAGTGCTGACTCGGTTCTCCTGCTTCAGCTCACTCCCAGGCAACTGCCCCGCTTGTTGAGCCTCCATTGCCCCACAGTGCTGACTGTTCTCCCTGCTTCAGCTCACCTGTGTGTTTGCCGCTTGTTGAGCCCATTGCGCCATAGTGTTACTTCCTCGGTTCTCCTGCTTCAGCTCACCTGTGTTTGCCCTCATTGAGCCCATTATGCCACAGTGCTGACTCAGTCCCTCCTGCTTCAGCTCACCTGTGTGTTGCCAGCAGAGTTGAGCCATTGGCGCCACAGTGCTGACTCCTGTTCTCCTGCTTCAGCTCACCTGTGTGTTTGCCCCTGAGTTGAGCCCATTGCCCTACAGTGCTGAATCCTGCCTCCTGCTTCAGCTCACCTGTGTTTGCCGCTGCTGAGCCCATTGCTTATAGTGTTACTCGTTCTCCTGCTTCAGCGCTCACCTGTGTTTGCCCTGTTGAGCTCCTTTACGCGCCACAGTGCTGACTGGTCCTCCCGTTTGTGCTCACCTGCTGTGTGTTTGCCTGCTTGTTGAGCCCATTGGCGCCAGCAGTGCTGACTGCTCTCCTGCTTCAGCTCACCGGGTGTTTGCCCGCTGTTGAGCCCATTGCGCCACAGTGCTGGACCTGGTTCTCCTGCTCTTCAGCTCACCTGTGCTGCACGCTTTGTTGAGCCCATTGCCATAGTGTTACTCGGTTCTCCTGTTTCAGCCTACCTGTGTTTGCCCGCTTTGTTGAGCTCCATTGCGCCGCCAGTGCTGACTGGGTCCTCCTGCTTCAGCTCACCTGTGTGTTTGTTCGCTTGTTGAGCCCATTGGCGCCACAGTGCTGGACTCTCCGCCCTCCTGCTTCAGCTCACCGTGTTTGTCTCGCTGCTGTCTATTGCCCCACAGTGCTGACCTGGTTCTCCTGCTTCAGCTCACCTGTGTGTTTGCCGCTTGTTGAGCCCATTGGCGCTTATAGTGTTACCGGTTCTCCTGTTTCAGTCACCTTTGTGTGTTTGCCCGCTTGCTGGAGCCCATTGGCGCCATACAGTGCCGACTCCGTTCTCCTGCTTCAGTCTCACCTGTGTGTTTGCCTGCTTGTTGAGCCCATTGGCACCAGTGCTGACTGTTCTCCTGCTTCAGCTCTCTACCTGTGTTTGCCCGCTTGTTGAGCCCATTGCCCTACAGTGCTGACCTGGTTCTCCTGCTTCAGCTCACCTGTGTGTTTGCCGCTGTTGAGCCCATTGGCGCCAAAGTGTTACAGGTTCTCCTGCTTCACCTGTGTGTTTGTCCGCTTGTTGAGCCCATTATGCCAGTGCTGACTCCGGTTCCCCTGCTTCAGCTCACCCTGTGTGTTTGCCCGCTGTTGATCTACGCCACAGTGGTGAACCGTTTCTCCCGTTTCAGCTCACCTGTGTGTTTGCCCGCTTGTTGAGCCCATTGCGCTACAGTGCTGACTCGGTTCTCCTGCTTCAGCTCACCTGTGTGTTTGCCCGCTTGTTGAGCCCATTGCGCTACAGTGCTGACTCGGTTCTCCTGCTTCAGCTCACCTGTGTGTTTGCCCGCTTGTTGAGCCCATTGCGCTACAGTGCTGACTTGGTTCTCCTGCTTCAGCTCACCTGTGTGTTTGCCCGCTTGTTGAGCCCATTGCGCTACAGTGCTGACTTGGTTCTCCTGCTTCAGGGAAGCGGGGCAATCATTCAAGGACACTCTGACATCAACCCCCACAGTCTGGTAGTTGGTCTTCACTCCAGAGAACAAAGCAGTGGCAGTGCTTGCTGAGTCAGGAACTTGCATATTCACAGAGTAAGTCTGTCAAAACATCTGCGTCTCAAGTGTTTGTAATACTGTAATACTCAATTTTCAAAGAGAAAATTGGTAACATTTGATTTTTTTTTGAAAATCTAGTATTCATGCAACGAATTTGTCTTCACCAAGACCATCATATAGCTGAAATCTTTTAGACTATTTGGAAATGTTCAACCAATCAATTACCACACGTGTTAGCAGTAAACCTTTTGAGGCCTTGTTCTACCTGATGCTATAACGACATGACAGCCTGATTGCTTTTTGATAATAACTCTTCCTGTTAATAAAACAAATATGATGGTTTTAAAAATTATAATCTGCTTGATACTGAAAACTATTATTAGGTATCAGTATTGATATATAGTTTACAGTAGAGTGTCGATTATCCAAGCCCGGTCATCCAAAAAACGCCGTTAACCGAAGGCAGAAAGAAACCAAACACATTAACCAATCGCTACGGGTAAAGCAAAGTTCACAAGCTTAATCGTCAGAGGCAAGCACTCAATCGCGCACAGTTGCTCAGTTCGTCGATCACCATTTCAAGCGAAGCAATACGCTTTTGACCGTCGTTTATACCAGCGTACGCTTTGAGACCTTATTTATACCGCCATAACATATGAGGGCCGATTCCGATGACACCCAGATTTTCACGACATTTCGGTACTTATAACTATTTCCTGGTCTGTGGCCACCCTGTGCTTTTTATTGGCTTACAATAAATAAACTAAAAACGAAGTCACTGGACTAAAACAAAACCATTTTTGGTTTTAAAGAGTTTTTCTTTCTTCTATATTCTGATTGTGTGGTGTTGTGTTGTTACCTATTGTATTGAAAAATATATTTGAAGGTTATTTAATCCCTTTATATCATTGTACTTCACTTACCACATGACCGACATCCGAAAAATCATATCCTAATACCCTTAGACATCAATTGCTCGATAATCGAATTTCTACTGTAATTTTTTATAAAATGTTCAGGAATTTGAGTTTACCTTAAGAAGACCAATGTGTGGAAAAGTTCCGAAAATTAAGGATGAATTTTCTAATCCCTTGTAAATTCTAGCAGCAGTGACAGTGTTTGGACCCATCCCATCCCCAACGAACAAAATAACATTCTTCGCAACTCCTGTGTTCCATTCGAGTTTCAAAGCAGCTTGCAGTTCCAAGTTTCCTTTTTCAAACCAAAAGCTTTGACCTGGAAGAATAAATTAACACTGATTTGGTTCAGGTTGTCGAGACTGTACTGTAGTTACAATTAGAGAGGGACATTTACACTGTTTAGAACCAATCTTTTGTATCTAACGCTATTGTTACTAACACTATTGTATCTAACACTTTTGTATCTAACGCTTTTGTTTGTATCTAGCACTTTTGTATCTAACTATTGTATCTAACGCTATTGTATCTAACGCTATTGTACTAACACTTTTGTATTTCCAACTTTTGTATCTAGCACTATTGTATCTAACGCTATTGTATCTAACGCTATTGTATCTAACACTTTTGTATTCAGCAATCTTTTGTATTCAGCACTATTGTATCTAACGCTATTGTATAACACTTTGTATCTAACGCTTTTGTATCTAGCACCATTGTATTCAAATTCATTGTCTCTAATGCTGTATCTAACGCTTGTATCTAACACTTTTTGTATCTAGCACTTTTGTATCTAGCACTTTTGTATCTAACTATTGCATTCCTAACTATTGTATCTAACACTATTGTACCTAACACTTTTTATCTAGCACTTTTTGTATCTAACACTATTGTATTCTAACGCTATTGTATCTAACGCTATTGCATAACACTATTGTATCTAACACTTTGTATCTAACGCTATTGTATCTAACGCTATTGTATCTAACGCTATTGTACCTAACGCTTATTGTATAACACTTCTTGTATCTAACGCTTTTGTATCTAGCACTATTGTATTCAACTTTGTTGTCTCTAATGCTATTGTATCTAACGCTTTTGTATCTAACTATTGTATTCCAACACTTTTGTATCTAACTTTTGTATCTAGAAGCACCTTATCTAACGCTATTGTATCTAACGCTATTGTACCTAACGCTATTGTATCTAACACTATTGTATCTAACGCTTATATCTAGCACTATTGTATCTAACGCTACATTGTATCTAACGCTATTGTATCAACGCCATTGTATCTAACGCTATTGTATTCAATGCTATTGTATTCAACGCTATTGTATGTAACGCTATTGTATCTAACTTATATTGTATCTAACGCTATTGTATTCAACGCCATTGTATCTAACACTTTTTGTATCTAAGGCTTGTATCTAGCAACTATTGTATCCAACGCTTTTGTATTTTAGCTGCTGGGTATGTGTGTATAAACTTGCATTACTTAAGCAAAGTAGATTATTGAGCATTGAGCAAAGTTGAGAGTGGAATGTAATGAATGACTCATATTAATACTGAAACAGACGTTTCTCAAATTAGTTGGAAATTGCATATTATATTGCTTGGTAAAAGCTCTTTGACCTGGTAAATTGAGAACTTATCTAATAATTAAAAATGTTTCACTCTTCCTTATCCAATAGTCTATTTAAACACTGTGCGACCAGCCAACAATTACTAAACTTAAAAATACTTGTTTATATACTGTACATGCATTCATTCCAATAACAAACTATAAAACAGCATAAATGTTCAATTGTTGGGCATTAAATTCAAAATATGATGAATCGCACATTTATGTAAATGCCACTCAATGTTCTGTATATTAAAATAAAATGTGTTATAATAATTATAACATTATAATAATTAATAATGTTATAATAATTATAACATTTTATTTTTTGTTCATACATACAGAACTATTGTTATTGTTATAATTATTGTTGTTTTATAATTGTATTTTATAATGTTGGGCGAATTTATAAATCAACTGTCATAGCTGATATCAAAGTTCAAACAACTTGAATTTGGTTACAGTTATATTTTACAATGATAATTTTGCTTCAACTTCTTACTAATTAAATAAAAATGATAGCTTGGACATTTCGTGTATGAATTTTATAATATCATTGTACTTCACTTTTTACCGTCAATTGACAAAAATCAGTTATCCAATACCCCTTAGACATCAATTGCTCTTGATAACGACTCTCTACTGTACTTTATAAAAATGTTCAGAGGCTTACCTTAAGAACATCCTTAATGTGGAAAGTTTCAAAATTAAGGATGAATTTTCTAATCCCTTGTAAATTCTAGCAGCAGCATTCACAGTGTGATGACGTATGAATGATACTATGGGGACATACTTCAGAGAGTAAAAATATCCTAGTACTACAAAGCCATTAGAATCATTACCTTCAGCAAAGACCCCAGCTAATGCATTGCCCAACTCTTTAAACAGCTTAACATAATGACATTCTACAGCCAATATATGACTCCCTTAATCCACATTAAACGCATTATGACAGACTTGCTCGCAGAGATCAAGTTCACCATTACAACACTCGAAGGTGAACATACCTGACTTTCTCTCAGAAGCTGTCTACAAAAGACTGCTATCCAGTTCTAGCTATCAGACTATTTAACAACCTGATGAAGACTCCAAAGTCTCCCTTAATGAAGACATTCTCAACGCAGAATAAAAGAACAGCTTATGGCGCAGACCACTGTATTCAATCAAAGAATTTTTCGCTAATGATGACTCTGAGTGGTATCCTCAATCCAATCGCCATGTAGTGCCTTGAGTATTAGTGTCTATTATTGGTTTTTCTTTTTGACGAAGTCTATCTAGCTATGCTGGTCATCGATGGATATTTGGTATAAGGTATAAGGTATAAGCAGTGACAGTGTTTGGACCTTATCCCATCCCCAACGCAAACAAAATAACATTTCCTCATGCAACTCCTGTGTTCCATTCGAAAGCTTTCAAAGCAGCTTGCAGTACTTCTTTTTCAAACCAAAAGCTTTGACCTGGAAGAATAAATTAACACTGATTTGTTCAGGTTGTCGGCGACTGTACTGTAGTTACAATAGAGAGAGGGACATTTACACTGTTTAGAACCAATCTTTTGTATCTAACTATTGTTACTAACACTATTGTATCTAACACTTGTATCTAACTTTTTGTTTGTATTTCCAGTAACTTTTGTATCTAACGCTATTGTATCTAACGCTATTGTATCTAACACTTTTGTATCTAGCACTTTTGTATCTAGCACTATTGTATCTAACGCTATTGTATAACACTTTTGTATCTAACGCTTTTGTATCTAGCACTATTGTATCTAACGCTATTGTCTCTAATGCTATTGTATCTAACGCTTTTGTATCTAACACTTTTGTATCTAACACTATTGTATCTAACGCTATTGTCTCTAATGCTATTGTATCTAACTTTTGTATCTAACACTATTGTATTCTGGGGCACTTTGTATCTAGCACCTTTTGTATCTAACGCTATTGTATCTAACGCTATTGTATCTAACACTATTGTACTAACACTTTTTGTCTAGCACTTTTTGTAACTAACACTATTGTATCTAACGCTATTGTATCTAACGCTATTGTATTCAACACTATTGTATCTAACACTCTTGTATCTAACGCTATTGTATCTAACGCTATTGTATTTAACGCTATTGTACCTAACGCTATTGTATAACACTTTTGTATTCAACGCTTTTGTATTCTACACTATTGTATCTAACTATTGTTCCTAATGCTATTGTATCTAACGCTTTTGTATCTAACGCTATTGTATCTAACACTTTTGTATCTAACGCTTTTGTACCTAGCACTTTTGTATCTAACGCTATTGTATCTAACCATTGTACCTAACTATTGTATCTATCAATTATTGCATTCAACGCTTTTGTATCTAGCAATTATTGTATCTAACGCCACATTGTATCTAACGCTATTGTATCTAACGCTATTGTATCTAACGCTATTGTATCTAACGCTATTGTATCTAACGCTATTGTATGTAACGCTATTGTATCTAACGATATTGTATCTAACGCTATTGTATCTAACGCTATTGTATCTAACACTTTTGTATCTAACGCTTTTGTATCCAGCACTATTGTATCTAACGCTTTTGTATTTTAGCCAAGCGTATGCGGGTATGTGTATAAACTTGCATTACTTTAAGCAAAGTAGATTATTGAGCATTGAGCAAAGTTGAGAGTGGAATGTAATGAATGACTCATATTAATACTGAAACAGACGTTTCTCAAATTAGTTGGAAATTGCATATTATATTGCTTGGTAAAGCCTTGACCTGGTAAATTGAAACTTATCTTAATAATTAAAAATGTTTCACTCTTCCTTATCCAATAGTCTATTTAAACACTGTGCGACCAGCCAACAATTACTAAACTTAAAAATACTTGTTTATATACTGTACATGCATTCATTCCAATAACAAACTATAAAACAGCATAAATGTTCAATTGTTGGGCATTAAATTCAAAATATGATGAATCGTACATTTATGTAAATGCCACTACAAATGAAGTTCTGTATGTATTAACAAAAAATAAAATGTTATAATAATTATAACATTATAATAATTAATAATGTTATAATAATTATAAACATTTTTATTTTTGTTCCTCATACATGAAATTATTGTTGTTATAATTATTGTTGTTTTATAAATTGTATTTTATAATGTTAATAATTTATAAATCAACTGTCATAGCTGATATCAAAGTTCAAACAACTTGAATTTGGTTACAAGAGATTTTACAATGATAATTTTGCTTCAACTTCTTACTAATTAAATAAAAATGATAGCTTGGACATTTCGTGTATGAATTTTTTACTGAAATCTTAAAACAAACAAAATACATAACAATCTTTTATTAAGTTTTAAAAAGTTAAATTTTTTGAATGAAAAGGATTTTATGTATATAATTATTAATTAGGAAAAGGAAATTAGATAACTGTTTATAGAAGTAAATATTCATAATTATGTTATAGTATGAGTAAACACTGCATTTAGGTTTTAAATGGTTTTTCATGATACATTACTCATAATGTATGTGACGAATATTGTAAAACTGTGTCTCATTGAGCCAATTAGTAGTTTTACGAACTCAAATGAAAGAAAATGTCAGCAAAAATTATATTTAAAAGACTTTGGCATGCTCATTCATATAATGCGTTGATATAAACTGGTTTATTATTTATTAATAACAAATGACAAACAATTACTGGTGCTCATTTCTTCTACAAGGAAGCTATTTCCATGTGCTTTGCTTGGTTTGCACGCAAAGTTTGTAGTCTAGATTCAACCTCACGCCGTGTTTTTCTGAGCATTGCTAAAGTTATGCTTCCAACAATTTATAACCAGCCTGTGTTATAGTATAGAGCACACATATATACAGACACAGTACTGCTGTATTGCAATCGTTTCACTTGTGTTATTGAATATGCAAACAATGCAATAGTAGCTACTAGCTAGACAACACAACAAACCGCAATGTAACGGTGAAGTACAGGTAACAATGATGTCTGAGCGGTGAGCGCCTTGCAACAGTTCAACAGGTATCGGCCAAGGTCACGGAAACAATGATAACAACAAACACTGAATTGGGTGACTCATAATCTATACCTAGGTACTGATAACTCAAGATGATTGTCAAGCCACCGAGTTAATGACAATGAGTTAATCATAGGGTTGACATACTTCAGCCTCAGCTTACCTTCAATTGCAAGTACTAGCGGCAAGCAAAGTGCAAGACAGATCACTGCAAAGGTGTTGCAAAGCACTATCATGTTACTTGTCACGTGACCGCCAAAACTACGCACTACTAGTTAGTGAAATATGCCTGTAGGAGCAGTATAACGTGGGCGACTGTCTGTTGCCTGCGAGCAAGCAATTATCCGACTGACTGACTAGACGACAGCTGGGCCGGCATCGGCACCATTCCATTCATTCAATAGAACAGACTCACTCTCACTGTCAAAGCCGGTCAGGTGGTCTCACTCACACACTCGCAGTGTTGCCAATGTGTGTGTTGACTGGTGACATCTCTTATCTTGGATTACAGGATTAGATGACCTTTCACTGCTCACCTGCACGGTCTAGTTGCATCTATGTTTACGTCACAAAAGCTGGTAGCTGGTATATGCACTTAGAGATAAAGAAACGTAATGTTAGTTGTTTCTATTCAGATGCATTATTCTGCCTTTTTAAACAGTATTTCACTAAAAATTAATGAACTAACCAACATTGCGAAATATGTACAGGCTCTTCAATGGTATACAAAATACATTGTTTATCAGGTTTTTCCTCAATTAACTACAAATGTTTGAACCTGGGAAGTGGGAACTCTTTCAAATCAGCATTACTGGCAAATAGCAATACAGTACGAATGATTTGCATTGTTCAAACGGAAACGCCCATGTAAAGTGTAAACCACTGAATATGTGCAAAGCTATCATTATGCAGTGTACACTCTACAGACTACACAGTTGGTATAATCAAAGATCATGTTATGGTAGGTAGATAGCGCATAGATGCCGAATGGCTGAGACAGGAAATCATAATATTTACGTTAGCCGAAGAACACATAGCACTGACTTCTCTCATCGTCTTTCTCCCCTTGCTCGAGTTTGTCCGATGTCAATTGATGGACTTAAATATGACCAAATTGTGTGATTTTTGAGAACGAACGAACTTGCACGTGCATCAGTGGCTCTATTTGAGGCCCTTAAAAAGATTTCTCTGCAGCGCTATCTGTGCTTGGGCTGCCGTAACCATGTTGATTTTCCTGCCTTAGCCATTCTGCATCCAAGCGCAATCTACCTTCCATAACATTATCTTTGGTAATATTGATGGTATAGGGCCCTACTTCCTTGATTGATGGTACTATTAAACCTTTCTTACTGACATGCCTTTAGAAAACTTATGCCATTGTGAATAAAAATTTAAAAACTCAGTTTGATTTTTAACCATATTTGAAGATGACACGTACTTTGATAAAATATCAAATAAACTGTTGAACTGTTTAAAGAAATCCAAAATTGTATTTAATTAACTTTGTGTACAAGATTCAGATTGAAAGAATATAAACATTACATTTTCTAACAATAATAGAAACAGCTGATTAGGGAAAAATTATTAAAATGAATACACAGAGATACATCTTAACACTTTCCCTCATTTTAAGAATTTAAAGTCACTGGTTAAGCCCCATGGCTTGCCACAAACCTTCAACCTGGGCTTGTGAAGAGGCTTAGTCATACAGTCTGCCAATTGAACTCAGCTGGTACATGCATAACTTTGATTTGTCCTTCTGCCACAAGTTCCCGTATGAAGAAATGTCGTATCTGGATATGCTTTGTTCTTCTATGATTTTCGGGTTTTCAGCTAGTCGTGTCGTTGCTTCATTGTCGATTTTCAGGATTGGTACACTTTTCAACTCCGTTATCTCTTCCAAAGTCTTTTCAGCCAAACAATTTCACGACAAGCTTCACTTGCTGCGACTATTTCAGCTTCAGTGCTTGAGATTGCAACACTTGATTGCTTCTGACTTAGCCAGGTGATCACTCCTCCTCCAAAATTACACAACCCGGTTGTAGAATGTCCAGTTTTCAAGTCTCCAGCGTGGTCAGCGTCACTAAAACATTCCAGAACATGTTTTCTGTTGACGTGTACTCTATTCGAAGTCAGTTGTTCCTTTAAGATACCGCAGTATTCTCTTCACTCGTACAAAGTCGTCATGAGAAGGGTTTTCGAGAGTGGGATGCTTTACTTACAGCAAAGGCTATATCTGGCCTCGTTGCAGTCATCAAGTACATTAGTGATCCTACAGCTTCTCTGTATGAAAATGTGTCACTTGAGCTCGCTGCTTTCCCTACTGGTTGTTCTTTCACAATGGGTGTTGGGGCTGGTTTGCAGTCACCATCTTAAAACGCTCAAAAGTTTTCTTGTGTATGCTGTTTGAGTCACTCTTACATTTCCATTCTCTTTCTGTTCTATTTCTAATCCCAAATAGAAAGATGCAGATTTAGAAGTGATCTTAAATTCATTGTTTAGGTGGGACATAAAGTTCTGTAGCATTTCTGGATTGTTGGATGCTATAAGTCCATCATCTACATACAGTGCCACCATGAGTTTGTTTTCACCTTGTCTTTTTATGAATAGACAGGGGTCAGCATCGCTTTTCTTGAATCCTTGAAATATCATGAAGTTGTTGAATCTGTTACTCCAACAGCGAGGCGCCTGTTTTAAACCATAGAGACTTTTGTTCAACCTACAAACGCGATCCGTACCATCATTGTATCCTTCTGGCTGTCTCATGTAAATAACTTCATCGACTTGACCATAGAGGAAAGCTGTTGATACATCAAATTGCGTCAGCTTCATATTTTCAACTGCTGCAACGCTCAATAGGGATCTGATTGTACTGAGTCTTGCTACTGGGCTGAAAGTTTGGTTGAAGTCCACTCCTTTCTTCTGTGAGAAACCTCTCACCACCAACCTAGCTTTAAACCTGTCAACTGAACCATCAGGATTGGTTTTATTTTGTACAACCACTTGCATGTTATACATTTCTTACCCTCAGGCAGTTTCTCCAGGGTCCAGGTTTGGTTTTCCATGTGTGACCTCATTTCATCTCTCCATAGCTTGTTTCCAGTGGTTTTTCAGTTTTCATTGCTTCCGCAAATGTTTCTGGTTCTCTCAGATCTTGCATGTTTGTAATTGCAGTCATGATGTAGTCGTCAAACCTTTTGAGCGTTGATCTCGGATCTATTACGCAAACCGTAAGAGTTTGAAGTCTCTGGTAGGCTTTCTACCTCGTCCTCTTCATTTTCTTCCTTATTCTCATCATTTGTAGAATCTTCAAATTCTTCAGGTTCATCTTTGTCTTGCCTGTCGTTTTCTAGACATCTTTCATTAGACAAAGGCACTTGAACTTCATTTCTCTGTACTAAAGGTTGTTCATTGAAACATACATCTCGAGATCTCACCAAAGTTGTTGTTTTCTGGTATCCAGATCCGATAGCCACATTCATCATACCCAACAAGAATTCCTTTCTGCGCTTTCTTTGCATCTTCTTCCTCTTTGTTTTGGTACATGTGGATAAACACTTCCAATTATCCTCAGATGCTTGATGTTTGGTCTTTTTCCTATCCACAGTTCGTATGGTGTTTTATCAGCTTCACTAGAAGGACCAGTACGGTTGAGAATGTAAGCAGCACAGTTGATCAATTCTGCCCATAAGCCTTGTGGAAGGGATTCATGACAGTGCATCATAGCTCGAGCAGTTTCCACAATTGTTCTGTTTTCCTCTCACTACAACCGTTCTGCTCGGCGTGTAAGGCATTGTCAGAGTATGCTTGATTCCTTCATTTTGCAAAATACTTACTATGTTATTGAACTCTCCACCATTATCACTCAAAATTTCTTTGATAATGTGTCCAGTAGTCTTCGCTGATGCCAAAATAGTTTGAGTTTTTCAGAAACTTCCGACTTTTTTTCAGAAAATACACATGTCGATACTTTGAGTAGTCGTCTTTGAACAAAACATAGTACTTGTAACCTGACATTGAGAATTGAAAAGGTCCACAACATCAGTATGAATTCGTTCCCCAGGTGTTTTGGCTCGTTCTCTAGTGCCGAATTTCAACCTGTGACTTTTTCCATAGATGCAGCCTTCACATAACTCATTGTTCGGTTTCACCCTCTCTCTCAACAGTAGCTTTGACATGTTTCTTTGATGACCCATCCGCTCATGGTATACCTGAAGAAGGTTAGCATTGTTGGTTAATAGATTGACTTCTAAAGAGTTGCTTGGCTTTACGTTTTGAACTCTTAGCTTGTACAATCCTCCTCTTCTAGATCTAAATCCAGCTAATACAACTTCTCCTTTAACCTTTAGTTGACAAGTTTCAACTTTCGATGTGAATTCACTCTGTAAATGCATGTCTTGCGAAGCCAGTACCGAAAATAAGTTTTTCTTTATGTTCGGAACGTACCACACATTCTCAAGTGTGACTCTCTTCAATTTGCTATTTACTTCGACTTGAAGTTCGATTGAACCTTTACCTAAGGCTTGTACAGCGTCTCCGTTGGCTGTTGTCACTGTTTCCTGAGCGACAAACGGCTGGAATGTCTGAAACAGATCTTGCCTAAAAGTAACATGATTTGTTGCACCGTTGTCTACATACCAACAGTCATGGTCGTTTTCTGTCATCATTACATCAACTGACATTAGTGTCATGTTTGAACTCTGACTGATTTTCGCTAGTTTTAGTTAGTTCAGTACTGGGTGGTTTAGGCGGCCTCCCATCTGATTTCCATTTTAAACACTGCTTTACCCTATGACCGAGTTTATGACAATAATGACAAACCAGTTTTCTGTTACTTTCTTTCTCTTTGAGTTAGATTTACTTCAGACTTAGGTTTACCACCCGTTTTACCCACAAAGCTTCCTGACCTGACGCACCATCATTTCTCTCTAATGCTTTCTCATAAGCACAAAGTTGTGGTGAGGTTATCGATAGTTCTATCTGATTTAGCCATCAACATCCAACTTGCCTTAAATGAAAAATAATTTCTGAAGCATCCTAAAATTTTGCAGATCAAAAATAAATCCGGTAGAACAAATTGGTTGTCTTTATCTTTCGTTACTTCTAACTTTAACTCGTTCCACAAGTTCTTAAGTTTAGAAAGATTACCAGAAATGTCATCGTTAGGATCCCTTTGAAGCTGAAAATTCTTGGCAAATGTCATAGGCTTTGTCTTCAGACACACCTTCAAATAGCCTGTGTAATTCTAGCCAAATGTCCCTTGCATTTGTGAACCGCATTACTTTTTCAAGTGTTGTGTCTGATAAATTGCTGGTGATAATAATCATAGCTGTGCTATCAGCTTTCATGAATTTATCTACTTCTGAATTGTACTCAGTTACCTCTGTTGATGTTGCATCATTACCCTTCGGCACAGGTGCTTGCAGATTTCCTGCACAATATCCATCACACCGGGCTGACTTCTCAACAGAATACTTATTTTGAACTTCCATGTTGTCCAGTTCTCTACCATTTAGAAGACCTATTTGCACTTTGTAAACCCATGCCTATTTACCTTTTCCAGTAATATGTTTGTTTACAAAAGAAATTTCTTGGCAAATTTACGAACAGTTATAAACAATTTAAACCAAAGCTCTGCTACCATGATAAAATATCAAATAAACTGTTGAACTGTTTAAAGAAATCAAAATTGTATTTAATTAACTTTGTGTACAAGATTCAGATTGAAAGAATATAAACATTACATTTTCTAAACAATAATAGAAACAGCTGATTAGGGAAAAAAATTATTAAAATGAATACACAGAGATACATCTTAACACTTAGGTGTGTCTAAAAAAGCTATTACAACTTAATATAAAACTATTTTGTTATTTTCAAATGATTTTGTCTCAATTTACCCTAGAAAATATATCTTCTAGAAATTTATATTAAAGATTTGAAACTAATCTGAACATTTTCCTTTTTCTAAAACAAAGAAAGATAAGGAGAAATAAAGGTTCTAGTGTTCATACAAACCATTTAATAATATGGCAACCCTTACATATCATTTTGAGAATAGTTCTTCAAATAATGAATATATTATACAAGTGTATTATTAGGATGGAAAATAAATTAAAAACTATTTTTATAAATGTAATGTACACATTTTACAAAACTTATAATGTAGTGGTAGGTAGACTGGGCATAAATGCCACATGGCTGAAGCAAAAAATCATCATAGTTACAGCAGCCGAAGCACAGATAGCGTTGCTATCTCTTGCCCTCACTAAATAGAATCACTAAAACCAAAAACTTCCTCCGGTACTGATGGAATCTCTGCCAAACTCGCAAAGAAATGCAAAGCAGAAATAGCAATCCCCATCACAATTTTGATAAATAAATCCCTAAAGCAAGGAACCTTCCCATCACAACTAAAAATAGCTTAAGTCTACCCAAAATACAAAAAAGGACCGAAAACACAAACAAGCAGCTACAGGCCCATTTCACTAATCTCCTCCTTTTCCAAAATATTTGAAAAAATTGTCCTCCATAGACTCACAACCCACCTGGAAGACCATAGCCTCCTCACAAACCAGCAGCATGGTTTTCTGAAAGGAAGATTGACAACCACTGCCATAATACAACTTATGGAACACTTAATAGACCAGCTGGAAGATGGGTGCATTGGTAACAGTCTGTTTTTAGACTTTAGCAAAGCATTTGACTGCCTGAATCATGACCAGCTACTACACAAACTTGGGACACCTAGGCATTAAAGATCAAGAAGCAAAATGGTGGTCAAGTAGGAAAGGATACAGCTTGTGGAAATAAACCATTCCGGAGACAGTATCAAACAGAAAATATGCTCTGAGGTAGCTTGTATAAGGAGGAGTACCGCAAGGGTCCGTATTGGGCCAGTGTTCTTCCTTCTTCTTACAAACGATCTACCAAGATGGCTGCAAGACACATGCCACACAGTAATGTATGCAGAAGATAGAGTCATTAAACTTTCAGACAGAAACCCAGACACACTAGAAAACAAACACAACCCTACAATTAAACAGAACCAAACAATACTGCTTTCAAAACAACCTTGTCTTAAACGAGGAAAAAACTGTTCAACTAGTTTTCACTACAAAGAATAAAAATCAAGAATTACACCCTCTTCCAGGCTTAGAATCAACCACTACAGCAAAATACCTTGGCATCACAATTGACTGGAAACTGTCCTGGATCCCGCACATACAATATCTGTGCAAAAGACTATCATCAAGCATCCATGTCATCCGGAGAATCAACCACATAAGAGGTCTGGACACAGCCAAAACGGCTTATTTTGCACTGTTTGAGTTCCATTTAAGGTATGGCATAGCCACATGGGGAGGAGCAGCAGAGACCAACTTGGGAAAAGTACTCATCCAACAGAAGAGAGCCATCCGATGCCTAGCAAATATACCACACCTAGACAGCTGCCAAGAACACTTCAAACACTTGAAAATTCTCACAGTTATCTCACTGTATATCCGTGAAACCATCATGCACGCAGTCAGCACCCAGCAACCAAGACACCACAACCAACACCAACACAACACTAGACACGCTACAGACTTCTCCTTGCCACCTCATCACCTGAGCCTCTTCAAAATAAAACCATCTTACAAAGGAGCTCTCTTCTTCAACCACCTTCCTGAATACTTGAAAGCCAAAGACCCACAACATCTCAAGAGACAGCTGACTGTGGCTCCAGGAGAGAAGTAGAAGTACTCAGAGAAAGACTTCCTGACCAACAGAACTCTACCACTCCAGAACAGCAACACGTGACGAATACATATATTGCATTGTATAACATATTTTTCAAAATAATTTTGACGATGTACTTTTCTCTATGAATATGTGAATAAAGAATACTGTCTATTGTCGTCTTTCTCCCCTTCGGCCCCACATGCTCGAGTTTGTCTGATGTCAATAGCTTAAATGTGACCAAATTGGGCGGTTTTTGAGAACGAACAAACTAGTACGTGCGTCAGTGGCTCTACTTGAGACTCATAAAAGAATTCCCTCCCACCGCTATCTGTGCTTGGGCTGTTGCAACTATGTTGATTTTCCTACCTCAGCCATTCGGCCATCTATGCGCAATCTACCTACCATAACGTTTGCTAAAGGTGTGTTACTGGAGTTTGTTATCTCCGTGGATAGTGAGATGTGAGTGTGTGATGTAGGAGTGTGGTGATGATTGATGTATTGTGAATGAATCGATATATATCAGACGGACCAGACTTCCTGCTCCAAGTCCTTCTGTTTCCCAGCTTTACTAAAATTAAACCCCCCCTCTTGATTTTAGTAAAAAATTAAACAGTTCCCAAATTAAGACTAACATGGAAAAACTATTCTAGTAAAGAAGGTTTGTTGAACAATAGCTAGAATTAGTAATTTTGTTAAATAATTATCATCGAATAAGTGAAAATTTATAAAAAATTAATTTAGGTAATTAGTTGATATGCTGATTATGTGAGGAAAAAGATTCAACTATATTTCTTCTAAAGATACAAGTTCCTGAGAAGTGGTGACCACTATTTTATAACCAGTTTGGTATAAATGTCCCCTTTGCAAATCCCTAGGTTTTGTTAACCAGCAAAATTGTCCTACCGGAAGAGGATTTATCGGGGGCATTTCCCACCATAAAACGGTTTTTAGCCCATAAAACTGTATTTTCTATACGATAAAACTTAGTATCATCATTTATAGCACTGTTCCTGACATGTGTATCAACAATCAACAAAACTTGTACAGGTAGACCAAGATAGTGGTGAAAATCAATTTTAATTGCATTGGAATCAGTCCATTAATAATACTGTTTTTATAGCATGAAACCCATTTTTTTTTAGGAAAGACCCTTCTAAAGGACACTACGGTGGTCTGATTTTGCTGGTTAACAAACTTTATCAAGATATTTACAAAAGAAATATTTTGTGCCGAATTTTATGAAAGTCTGACAAAAATGCAACTTGTAGAGTGGCCAGGAAGGGCCGAAAAAATTCAAAAAGGGCACTTGAGAAGTTATAGGGAGTCATTGTAGCTTTCTTCATGTTTTATCTGTTTACTTATATTATCAGCCATAACTATCATATCCCTGCGTTTACCAAAGATAATGTTATGGTAGGCCGTTCTCCGTCGGCTTGACATGCTCGAGTTTCTCCCATGTCGATGACTTAAATGTGACCAAATCATGCGATTTTCGAGAACAAACCAACTTACGGGTGCGTCATTGGCTCTACTCGAGACTTTTAAAATAATTTTCTATCAACGCTTGAGCTGCCGAATTATGTTGATTTTCTGCCCCAGCCATTTGGCATCTATTTATCATAATGTAATCTTTGATTTTACTCTGGACCTTGATTACATTGGTTTATAACCAAGTTTTAATTAGCAATACAAGTAATTATGTCTTCGGGCTTTCCCAATTCATATAGTTTTTTGAGCTTCTAGAAGACTACGTTTCCAAGTTTAGTGTACTTTCATTGAAGAAAACATGAAAAAATCTTCTTTATTTGACAACTTTTTTTAGTTTTAAGGGGGGTTTTATTATTTTAAGTTGATTTATCTGAAGCTTTTATCACAGATATTTATTATTTTTTCCAGTCGATATAAAACTGCTTTGTTAAATTATGTAACAACTTACTTTGATCCGTTCTTCAACCCCTATTTGGTTCATCTAAAATTTATTAAAGATACTTATTTAAAAACAAAATGTTTAAGAACTAATCTTGTAACTTATCAGTAAAACAAACTACCTCCTCTGGGTTATTAAAATATACATTATACTTATTAACCTTAAATACTTCAGAATTTCATTCTTTCTTTGGCTTGATAAGTTATAAGTTGCTTGCTTTCAGCTAATCTGATTCCGATGAAAGGAGTGAGTGTCTGTTTATGCTGTGTTCTGGTCTGTATGAACTGGTTAAAAAGCTATCTTCGTTGTTTTTTAAAACTTGTTTGTTGTGTATTTTAATTCTTTTTTTATAATTTCTTTTCTTATTATTCGAAGTTCCGCTCTCAGTAGCTGAAGAACCACATTCAAGATGAGTTTTCAAATGAAATTTTAGCTGAGATTGTCTTGAGAATATTTTGCCGTAAATGTTACAGGTGTAATAGTCTGGCGGACTGCTGTGGCTTGGGAGCACTCCTAGTTCCTGTATTTCAGTCCTAAAATAAATAGATGACAGACATTAATTCTCCAAGATGAATCAATATCTGTAAAACAACTGATATTCTTAAACATATCACATTGCTTATTTTGAAGAAAAAATTATTTCATCTGTGTCCTAATAGTGAAGGCCCCCCAGTTATGAAATACAGTAGAAACTGTCAACACAATCACTGCTACACACATGTTTCAACATAAAGGTCTGTATTAAATACTTCAAATTTTGTTTGAATGTTAAGGCCGCTAGCAGCAAATGTGTTACAGTAGACTCCCGTAAGTACTGCCTCCGTCTCCGCTTTGTCTGGCCAGCTCTGCGAGCATGAGTCACACACTTGCCAGGCACGTGCAAGTCTCAACTTCTCTATGGTATTCTCTGTTTAGTTCATCAGTTTGTGTCCTTTATTCATATTGTGCAGTTCTCTGGTGCTCATCCTTTCAGTAGGCCTACAGTAAGTTATTTTTTTTAACCATTTTGGATCCTTACAAATGATAATTGGACATTTTTTGGATAGGCATCAGTGAGTTCAGCTAATGGTCCAGGCCCAAGGTGGCCGAACTTACAGGAGTTTACTGTAATCAAAATTCTTTTAGACCAACCCATCAAAAGCTCATCGTTAAAAGTAGTGGTTTGGAAGTCACGTTAATAATTTTCTATCGGTTGTTCAGCTGTTAATTAATGATAGACAGGGGAACTGACGAGCCTAGTTAGTAACTAGACTACACCTATGCATCCATTTCACTCACTCTTCTCTCATAATCACCTTAAAATACCCTCCAAGAATGGTTAAGTGTCTCAAAACCTAAGTATCAATAGAACAATACAGCAGAACCTTAATTATCCAAGAGCTGATTAACCAGGGATCCAAGAGCTTATTAACTAATCGTAGTCAGTCCAGGGGAATAATTGTAAAAATCCTTTGAGCCGGATTAAGGTTGTGTCGGCCATTTCACGACAATATTTACTGCCATTTTGATCTGGCTGAACCAGTTTGGCTAGTAAAAATCAGACTCTAAGATGGAAGAAATGTGCATAAACGAACTATATTCGTACATATTTTAAAAATAATTTATTTAATAAAGTTTTTGATAAACTAAACACTAATACAAACTGCTCTTGTATGTTATTTACAAATCTAAAATATTAATGATGAAATACAAAAATATAAATGATTTTTGGTAGTAATGGTGTCACAAATAAAGGAAAACACAACTATCGTTCCTGGGCTCATTTGTTTCATCCCAATCATAATTCTGGATATTGAAAAAATAAGCGTCAAAAAAGCGAATGAAATGTTGATGTCTTACTTTTCATCTTCACTGCTGTCCTTGCATTGACCTGCGTGAGCGGCACCTGCTGCCGGGGACAGGAATGTTCGGCCACAGAGTTCACATGTGTACACTAAACCCACCTCCGGTATGTTTGTTATTAAAATACTCTTTGGCAATGCTGAATTGTTCTGATGGTGTTCCGTTGAAACCTCACCACCGGTTCTGACCACTGTTGACGAATTCTCTGCTCTACACTGCTTATTGTTATTCTCGTTTTTAATTTCATCCTTTTGTGAAATATCTAGAGGGTCCTGCTCGACACTTTCAATCACTTGATATTCTTCTATGCTGGTTGTGAAAACTTCCGCAATTTTAAAACTGGGTTCTGGATTTTTTCTGGATTGTCTTTTTCTTTTTTTTGAATCCCAAATAGTTCTAGGTGTAGTTTTTTTCTTGGCAACGTTTTGTTTTGGTCTATCCAAGTTGTTCTTTTGGTTGGGGTGTCCATTCTCGGAACTCAATGCACTAAAAAAGAAAACATACCGATGGAGTCAATGAGCATTGCACACTCAAACACAACTACTTACCAAGGTCTCAATTAAACAAAAACATTTACAAAATATTTTATTTGGTGAAATGGTCTAAGAATGGTATACAAGTTATTTTAAAGAATGTCTTAATGTATGTATATACAGGGTTAGGCAAAAGTGTGGAAACGCCTTTATAACTTTTTAACCAGTGTTTTCAGCGCAACCGAACTCGGTACACTTTATTAGAGGAAACCTAAGTACCTTTTAGTGCATAATGACACTTTGCCCCAGTTTTCAAAATGGGGATTGGGGGAAAAGCCCCATAATTTTCATAGGGAAGCCCCATCGATTGACATCTCATTTTGAAGCTCTTAAAAAATGTTTATGAATGCTGCAAATTAGAAGTATCTATCTTAAACCAGAAAGAAATGGTGTCAATTTTAAGTACTGTAATACAGCTTTTTATTAGGCTAAAGTGTGGAAACGCCTTTATTACTTTTTAACCAGTTTTTAGGTCGGTTCGGCTTATTAGAGGAAACAAAAGTACCTTTTAATGCATACTGCACTTGGCCCCAGTTTTCAAAATGGGTGATGGGGGATTAGTGTCAGTATGTATTAAAAGGTACTTTGGTTTCCTCTAATAAAGTGTACCGAGTTCGGTTGCGTTGAAAAATCTGGTTACAAAGTTATCAAGGGGTTTCCACACTTTTGCCTAACCCTGTATATGCTGTAGAACATAGTTTACATAACATTTCTAAGAAATTGTCTAGTTTTTCAAAGATAAAAACGAGCAGATAAAGAACAGTCATTAACAAAATTTTTAGAGAGAAACTATAAATATTTATAAATTTAAAACTATTAATTTCAGATAGCTGCTGAGTATCATCAAAGGTAATTTTATGGTAGGTAGATGGGGCATAGACGTCTTACTCCCCCCTCAGCTCGACATGCTCGACTTTGGCCAATGTTGATGACATAAATGTGACAACTCACTTGTGAGTCTACTTGAGACTCACAAAAGAATTCCACGGCACTATCTGTGCTTGGGCTACCGAACTGTGTTGATTTCCCTGCCTAAACATCTATGCCCAATCTACTTTCCATAACATAATCTTTGATTTTACGGACCTATTTCTAAGAACTAATATATTTTTGTTTCCACTAAACTAAAAACTTTAAAACAGAATTAATGTTTATAAAATTTGACATTTTTTATTTATAACAAATACTGACATTCAAATAATTTAAGTCAATTTGAAGATGAGGGTAGGTTTTTAAGTAATTTGAAGGACGGTATGGTCTGGTTTTTCTAGTCAAGGCTTTTTTGCAACTTTTTATTCAATTTATTATGATAAGGAGCCTCTCATCAGATCTTATTTTAGAGTTTCTATAATTTCCTGTTTACTGAAATAAAAAAATGAATTAGTTATTATTGTTGAATAAGTTTGATTAACCACTTACAGTGAGTCTTCCTTGTAAGGCGGTGAGTCATCGATAACAATCATGGGATCATTTTCATCAATCAGTCTTCTTGAAGTAAGCGGTGCTTTTTCATTGGGAGAGATAGAATTCACCTGGCTTAAGTGGACTTCTACCATTGGTGGATATGTGGTGTCAATGCTTGTCTGAAAACAAGTTCATTCCAACATTTCCACACCAAACTTTGGGTTATAAAATTCAGTATTTTTTCATCTGAGAATACTGAAAAGAAAACTAACTTAGACATTTTTTCAATTTTGTCAACCATGAATTTGACTAATATTATCTTGATATCTTATTTAGTGTCTATTAAAATCAAGAATCTTTCTTTAAGTGTTTTTTGGGTTTGAGTTTAAATTTTATCCTCGTTAGTCAGTGATCCTAATCAACTCTGTAGTCCTTTCATAACGGTATAATTTGAATTGTCTTATATTAGGGATATGATAATGCTACACAATCCATTTGAAACTCCCCTGAAGATTTGCTAGGACATCGCCATGTCTTTCATTTAATGGTGTTTTTTAAAGCCAGATAAAGATTCTCAGCTCTTCTTTTAGTTGTAAAAATAATTGTGAATTTTATTTTTGGATACAAGTAGTTTTCCTAAACAATTCGATCCGGAAAAGATTAAGATGATGTGCAGAGTGCCTGAGTAAGGAAAGAGCATCAGAAGGTTATGACACTCGAGTGCGGCCAGATACAGTAGTCGAGTGTTTACAGCAGCTTTAATTGTAGTCAGCAATACAAACAAGTTGCTGTTCAAGTTTAGAGCTCTCCTGCCTCATTGTTTTAAATGTTGGAAATATCTAGTTTTGTTTCCCAAACAGCCATAATTTATTATATGACATAATTATACAATTATTTACAAATTGGTCACCTTCTTTAGAAATTGGTTAATATTGGTTTTATAATACTTACTTCTGAATTTTTTAACCATGGAATTTTTCTTCTAAATGTTTCTTGGGCTTTAATGCATTTTATCCTGAATTCAAAAAACTCATTTACTTTAAACGAGCATTTGTGACACATAGTTTTTGGGAACGGATCATGTTCATTTATCTGAAACAAAAAAGGGGGTGAATTGGCAGTGTAAAACTACTTGTCTAAAAGCTTATTAAAACTAAAACTTATTTGATTAACCCTTATGCTTCTTATTTTATTTTAAATTTTAAATGAAAAGATAAATAAAGTAAATGTAGAACTTTTTTGAAAACGACTGAAAATGTGTTTTTAATGATTTAAAAACATACAAAAAACGCTCGTCTAAACTTGTTAGGCATCATCAGTTGTATAAATGAAGAATATAAAATATAATATAGATAAAAAATGTAAAAATTAATTAAAAATGTATAAGTAGTATAAAAAGTTCAAAGTTAAATAATTTTAAATTGAAAAATAAACAACTTAAACCAGATTATTTCCTACCATCTCTACTTATTTTACCAGATGGTAAATATAAAAGTGATTTCAAATTGTTAGCTTGATGAAAGAAAAAATAGTTATTTTGGTTCATATATGTAAAAAGGGGGTCCCAAGCAGCCTACCGGTACTCTTAAAAGTTTCTCACACGATGGTTAAAATTATTTGTAGGTGGTCAATTTCTATGGCTAATTATTCGGGAAATAGTTGTTTTCTTTTGCAAAAATTTGAGCATTTCAAAATCTATTGAGTGTTTAGATAAAGCCGTACCAGCAATAATGATTTGGAAATACTTTCATATTTTGTGTGTATTTAATGTGTTCTTTTAATCTGGTATACCATTCTCTTAGTTTGGCCGACGAACCGATCCACAACAACATGGAACTGACGCTGATTGACGCATGGTGAGTCTTTAACTTTCAACCGGTTGGTGATGGGTTTCAATCCAAATCGACTAGTGTTTCTGCTTCATTTTATCAGAGGTGCTATGTACATAAGGCACCTCTGATAAAGTACCAACCCGTTAAGAAAGTTAAAGACTTCCTCATGCACCGCAAAGGATAAGATCCCTCTTCGCGCGGTGTTCACATGTGCTTAAGATGTGTCGTAACAGCGATTGCTACCAATACTGACCTTTGTCACCGGACATCACTGCAACGACATTTTTAAAGTTAAGACAAATTCAAATTATTGCAAACACTTTTGAAGAGACTTTCTACTGTACAACCCGTGGTAAAAATCTAGATGGATTTTTAGCACTTTTCCAAATGTAAAAAGGTCAAAAAACGATGTTTTAACTTCGGGAAAGTTGCGGAAACCATTAAAAACGATGTTTTTACAAAACGAATTAAACTAACTTAACTTTTGCTAACCTAACTTCACGATAACACCTTATTCAGCCTTTAGGTTAATTTGAAGTGGGTGACAGAAACTGTCGTCTGCCACAGAGTGCCGCGCGCACCGCGTCCGCCGCTCGTAAAATAGTTTCAACTTTAATTTTTTTTAAAAATAAGTTGCGCACCCCAAAACAAATTTTTATATAATTATTTAGGAGCCTCCTCCACATGGTGTTAAATCAGTCCGCTCATGAAATCATATGTCACTCTTCTAGACAAATACCCAACCCGTTAACATCCCGTCATTACGCCTATGACTTGGTAAGTGACCAACGACCATTGACCTAGACTAGAATTGGGTCTACCAACTGCATTTTGATCATCTAGGCCTAGAGTCAAGGTCTACAGACTATCGCACTGACAATTCAACATAACTCGCACACACCAGTGTTGATCTTGCATACTACGTCAATATAATTTAACCAATGATGTATGTACAGTAAAGCTATGGTTCCCTAGAAAGTGGTGGCCGCTACATTACGGCTGTAATATAACGGTGAGTTTTGTTTTCAATGTTATCATATGAGAGTGGTTTCCTAGAAAACGGTTGACGTAAAGTAGCGGTGAAAACTAGTTAAGGGTTTTCTCGCCAGGTGACACATATTGTTTTGTAAACAAAAGTCTAGCTTATCCTTTACTATAATTATACGTAAATCAGATTTGACAACTAAAATAAACAACATGTCAAAAGTTGTTTTTGTCTACATCTGTTTGAATATTGTTTAAGGCCATTGGAAAGCACGTTCACCGCTATGTTTACGGCCGTAATATAGCGGTGAACTTTTTTCTAGGAAACCATAGCTTTACCAGCTGTAACTTTAATATTTCAAGCGATTTGCAAGATGGAATCGATTTGTTTTTACCATCCTCTGTGTCGTTGACGTCGAAATGAATTTACTATGTAATAAAAACCTAAGTCACTGGACCTAAAAATCTTGCTTACTGGAGCAAGATGGCGGGTAAGAGTGCCTAGCTATCTTATCTCCTATTGAATCCCCAAATAACAACACAGTCATGTCGACTCATTGTTGGGAGAGATTAAAGGCCAAACCCAAATAGTTTTATGGTTCAGCCCTTAAATCTAAGAAAGGAATAGGAAGTCTCAAAAATCATCTAGGCTAAAAAAATAACTTGTGTTTTGTAAAAGATAAAACTTACTGAAATTGGTAAGACTTTGTGGATTCTTTTAACATAATCTGTTTCTGGATCAAATATTCGTATACGAATTCCATCACTTGATCCACACAATCTGCAAAGTGCATCCATTTGATTTCTCTCTTCCAATACATAAACAAGCCTAGCCTAGTCATCGGTCAACGATAATTTTTTTCTATAATAGTTTGGAGTTGGGACTTGGAACCGCCCGCAGAGTACCTAAAGATATGGTCACGTCTTTCCTAACCTATTACAATAGTCTATACTACACCACAGAGTATTTATCGCTTGCATAGAAAAACACTATACGTTACCTCTCTGTTGCCTACGTGACATGGATAAACACTTCAACCACAGAGTACATATATTAAATTCATACTTTAAATTCAAAGTCAATGGTAGGCCTACCTAAATATAATATGTGTAATAGAGAGAGGTGACAAAAAAAATGAATAAATAATAGTATTACCTGCGTCCGTGGCTCAGTGGGTAGAGTCACGGCTTGCAAAGCGCAAGGTTGCGGGTTCGATTCCCGGCGCAGGCACGAGGGTTTGGACCACATTCCCTAAAAAGCATTTTGTGATGCCCACAAACCCTAAGTCAAGTCTCTAATAAAAAAATGCCGTTGGCGTAGACAGTAAAAAAAAAGTATTCCTCTATGCCAGTGATAGTGGCTGCTGCCTGTGGTGGTGGACCCCGGATTACTCCACGCCATGATGGGAAACTTGGTTTCCTTTTCCGCTTTCCTAGTTGGCGGGCATTTCAAATGAGTTTACTTATTCTATTCTTACTGGTTTAAACTCTTGTTTACACTTTGGAAAATCTTAATATTCATAGTTCGAAGGCACGCTAAGCCGTTGGTCCATTCCATTGGTCGTTGGGCTATTAATTAATGACGCAATCTGGGGAACAGTTGGCCCTAGTTTATAACATAACTTCACATCATCTATAAAAAAAAACTCAACACACTCACCCTTCATCCCATTTTATCTTAAAGTAACCTCTAAGAGTGGTCAGTGTCTAAAATCAAAGCATTAAAGTAAACTATCAAAGTAATTCCTTGTACAGTAATGAAGCGTCTTTCTACAGCTCGGTTAAGAACTGGTTTAACGAATTCAATTGTGATTGACAATCACTCTAGAACGAACCCAGTGAAGGTCGTCCAACATAGGTTGTCATGCCAGAAAACATCAATGCGTGCATGATAACATAAAGCATGATTAACATGTTTATGTATTGTTTGACAAAATGTAAGCATTCTGCATTACTTTGCTTTAAGACACCGACCACTCCTAGAGGGTATTGGGTACATGTAAGTTATAACACTTGTGAGATTGAGGCATCTACATGCATTAGTACAAGTATCAATAAGCTTTTGCATGTGAAAAAGATTTGTTCACACTGGATATTGCATAACCTCACAAATACTCAAAAGGAAGCTTGTGTTGATTAATGGAAGAAAATATTGAAGAAATTTGCTCAAGGTGCATCAAAATCAGTTTATAATATCTGTAATGGATATAATCATATATTCCGGAAACAAAACAGTAATCCACTGAATCGGTCTTTCAAGACAAGCCTAATTCAACCAAAGTTGTTTGTGGAAGAAACACATCAATGCAAATTTTTGCCTGTTTCTTTAGCTTCCACAGGGTAAAACATTGAATTATGACTCATTCGTCGTACAGCCCCGATTTGGCACCTAATGACTATTTTTTTGTTCCCTAACATCAAGAAAAAACTGTGTGGACAACAGTTTTGTTCACCTGCACTCTGTAGAATCAGATGTTGGTTTAAAACCCATGTTTTGGACGTACCATGTCTTGGATCGAAGTGGAAAAAGTGCTTTGAAAATTGGTTTCAACAGTGTATCAATCTTCATGGGGAATATTTTTAAATGCAATAAAACCAATTTCATCATTAAATTATTGTATTTTCAATTGTACTTACTATGAAGAAAACATTAATTTTAAATCAGATTACTCATTCCACTGTAGAGCAAAATAATGATCAAAAATTTAAAACGACCCAACAGAGTAAAATAATCTTGGGTTTTGGTAACATTAAAATAAAGTTGTACATCATTAACACCTGTTTTTGGTGAAAATAACCCACACCATCAAAAGATGAATTCTGGAGTCCAAATTTGCTGGCTAACTAACATTTACCAATATTTTTTTTTAAAGAACAGTTATACAAAATTTAACAAGAAAATAGAACAGAAAAGAAAAACTCAAAAAGTTTAATTTACACTGGTTTGGATATGTATTTGCTGTTTTTTAAGTCAACTGTTGTAGGTGTTGTGTAATGCTTGAATTTGAAGACAAAGCTTGTTAAGTGTTGGATTATCATTAACCAATATTTTTTAGTGTTCAACTACTTTTTAGTGCCATTAATGAAAATCTAGTACCATTCTATTGACTACTAGTAATTGAATTTTAAAAACAATGGCGCTTAGTAAAAGATGTTACTAATGGCTGCCTGGGACTGGATTAGGAGGTGAGGTCTGAATCGGACCCAGTCCCAGGCAGTTTAGTACACCTTTTTGTAATGACCATTTGTTTAAATTCAATTACTACTAGTGAATAGAGTGGTTACTAAGAGATTTTCATTAAACCTGGCACTAAAAAGTGGTTGGACACTAATGAAATTTGGTTAATGTGATAATCCAGCTTAACTTTATTGTCTTCAAATTCAAGCATTACACAACACCTACAATTGACAAAACAGCAATGCATTTAAACAGTGTAAATAAACTTTTGAGTTTTTCTTTTTCAATGTACCAAATAAAATTGTCTAAGAGCAATTTTACCCAGTAAAATTTATAAAAAAAATCAGGAACATCATTTGTAATAACTCTGTATTAAGTACACTCTATACAGTTTTGAAAAACATGCTCAAAGCATGTTCTGGGGGTTAGGATTGGTGCTCATTTCATGTACCTGATTATTATTTCTGTATTTAATAATAATCCTTACTGTGCTCATTGCGTGACAGAAAAGAACAAAAAACAACAATAGCTAAAAACAAAAAATATATAAAAGAAGTATGGTAAATTCACCATAAAAGCACAACAAAAATGTTTGCTGAGCAATAGCATAATAGCATTGCTATATTACCTAAAACAGAAACAAGTAAGGTTGCACAACTAGGGCATGGCAGCTTCTCTTTTTTTCAACACCCCTAAAAATAGAAATTGTGGGGTTTAAAAACAAGATCTTGTACTTATAAAGTACAAAAAATTAAAAATATATTTGTACCACATTACAGTTAATAGATTCAAATTTAAAAAAAGCATAATTTGTATTTTATTTGTTAGAACAATAAAACAATACTGCATATAATACTGATAAATTATCAACAGGATGGAATATTTCTTAGTAGTTTCATCTTGATTGTCAACGTTTAAGTTCCATCAGGATAAATCTTGCCGAAATCCCTGAAAACAATTATTGCTATTAGTTTCATTAGTCCGAACTTTAGTAACCTGAAAATTCAATAAATCTAAACAGACTGTACAAAAACTCTTTTATTCTGGAAGGGGAAAGGGGGGAGGGTTGGGCAGGGGTAGGGGAAGCGTGCAAAGCGTCTACCATCACAAATGCTGGCAGCTACCATGATGCTAGAACTAGATTTCCAGTAGTGGGCCTCTTAGAGCTGCAGCTTGGATAGAGTCGAGTAGCATAGTGTACTGCAACACACAGAGTACAGTAGTGTACTGCAACACACTACACTGCGTCGAGTGTTACAGTGGCGGCTCGTGAGCCTAGAGGAAGGTGAAGGGCAAATCAGGTGTACTCCACTATTTAACAGGAAAAATATGTTTAAGTATTTATTCTTAAAGCGTGGACAGAAAATTCAAGATACTGGATACATTGTTTGTCGATAATATAGTATTTTCTCTAGGAAACTACGTATAAATAGTTGAAAATGTAGTCATCACAGATTGCAAGTTCTAGCAGGGAATTAAAATTAATGATTGTAATATTGCAAAAATAATATGTTGAATTGAAACATTGAACTACTACCGTACTAAGTGGAGCACTAATAGCATATAGAAATTGTTGCATAACATTGTTTTGTAGTATTAGATCAGAAAAAAATAATATACAACAATTAGTTGTTACTGTAACAATGTACATAATCAGGTAGGTGTGATTGCAAAAGTAGGCCTAAAACAGAATAGTTGCGCCGCAGCGGGTCTAATGATAGCTGAACAACTCGTCTGCTGTCTGGCGGGCTATGAAGTGGCGGGCTTTGAATATACACTTCTAGCGTCACTTTCGTTGCCGCGGCAGCGGGCCTTGCCTCAGCATCTATCCCTACCGTAGGTAAGCGTCAAGAAGGCCTGAGCAAATCTCTTCACCTACGAATTCGGTCTTACGGCAGAAACGGCAGCCATCTACTCTGTGGCTATCGGGCAACCATCAATTATTGCTGTCGAGCTTGTATCTTACTCACTGTCGTCGTTGATATGTGATCCCACGGACTTTGGAAACGGATGAATTAAATGTTACAAGTTTAATTTTTACCCTCTAAAACATAAGTGAAGTGACCCTTCACTCCCTTCACCTGACGAGCCGCCACTGGAGTGTTAAGCCGTTTGCGAATCGAGTAGACAGCCGCGGCCCAGTTGGCCCATGCCTTAATCCGGCCCTAACATAAAAAGCTATTTAATAAAATAAAGTGTTCAAAAATTTAATGATTTAAACACTAAAATAACATCCAGAACCACTACTGAACAGTAGCCATTGCATTTTAAAATTTTGCTATGGATTAGCATTGCAACATTGAACAACAAACTTAACACGTCAAACAAACCTGCTGCTTCTAATAGTGAAACAACCCCAAAACATATTAGTTACAGTATGAGTTAAAGTTATGTTTTGAATATCAATGTGTTGCTGAATATAATCATATGTTACTGTTTCTTGAGTTGACAATTTTTACAAAACAGCTATCTTAACAAAATAACATAATACATTTGATTGATCATTAACAAAATATCAAGACTTTCAAAAACATTGTTTTATTTATTTAACATATCATTAGTACTATATAATAGTAACTCTAATTAAAATTTTAGTTTTTTAAATATTCATGAATTCCATACTATAATGAATAATAAGCATTATAAAGGTATTAATTTTGTCGCCAATAACTACATTACTAAGGTCAAAAGTTTTGCTACATTTCTTCAACAGGAAGTATGCTAAAAATATCAGGATAAGATTCGTATTGTATTGATTAATCTTAGGCCACTTCTCCACAGCGGGTAAAAGCGACCGTTTAAAGGCGTATAAGAGAGGGATAAAGAACCCTGGGTTTAAATGGAGCTGTCTCCACTTAGCAGGTTGCTATCGCAGGGATTTTTGGCCAGTGGCGGGTTACATAAGCATATCCATAAGAGCGGGGATGAATGATTCCATAATATCCATCATCAAAACATTTGGCTGCAGTTAAAGTTCTTAATAATGTCATCAGTATACTCCGACACTGGGCGGTCCCAAGACAGCTTTTATCTGAAAAGATGGAAGAAACGGTTTGCTGGCGTGCCATTGATGGCTAGATTGTATTCTTGTCTTGCACATGTGCACCAATATTAAAGTTAATATAAAATGTTTTATAACAATTTGTGATCAATTACAAGGGTTTACAAAAAGTATTGGGAATCGGTCAATGGGGAGGTGTTCGCATTTTGGCCATTAGGGGATGAAAGCGAAACTCTTCTTGAGTTCAGGACACTCACTGTGGTCAGTATGAGAGGTCGTGAAGAGGAGTTGCATGCGTTTTTCTAAGCAGTAGTTTTTGTTCTGCCTCGTTTTGTTTTGATGGTGTAATTAATGGACAAAGTTCAGCAGTGAAGTTTTACTTTCTTCTCAATAAGAACTTGTCAGAAACGGTTGGAATTATTAAAAAAGCTTACAAAGAAGATGTTTTGAGTAAAACCAGAGTGTAACGAGTGTTTTTTCCACATTCAAGATGGCGCAGGCGCACTATCGATTGAAGACAAGCCTCGTCCTGGACGACCTTAAAATTCTCTGACTAGTGAAATTGTTCTGAAAAAACCGTCAATATTGCGTGAAAACCAACAGAGACCATTGAGAATGCTTCTTTGCTGTCTGGGGTGTGTTGAAATTCAGTTTAGCGAATTTCAATCATGACCACCCTTCCCCACGACCCATTCTCACCAAATCTTGCTCTACGCAATTTTCAGCCATTCAGACTAAGGGGGTATGAGGAGTGCTTTAAACCATAGGAGCATTGAATGGACAAATGCATTACACTAAATGGAGAGTATACTGAAAGTATACATGTAAATTTGTAGAAAAAATCATAAAATCTGGTTTTTATAATGAAATTTTTGTTATTTTTGGGTACCCCCTCGTATTTAATTCAATCTTATAACATGGTGGCAGGAATCGAAGAAGAATTTCTGGATTATGAACAAAAAGTGTGCTTTTTAAAGTTTTCAATTAAGCTGGGTGAGTATAACAAGCCTAACATATCAACTATGTGAAACAACTGCAATAGCTGCCATATTTTGTTATTTATTTCCCCAAAATGCTACAAAAGGTCCATCCAAGTTACAGGGTAGCAATAATGTCAACAGCATTAAAAGAACAATTTTGTCCTAAGCAAAAAAAGGTTTCAACTTAAAACCAGGCAGACATGCAGCTAAGCGCTCAAGCGTCGCTGGCATGAGTCAATCAAATTTCCTTTGCAATTTATTACTCTAATTCGCTGTGCTCCAGCCTCGCTTCATCCTCAGACACGTGATTCATTATCACGAGCGCTACAAGGCTGTTCGTTATGCTCACAGCCTCACTTCAGCATTTGTCCTCAGACTCTTTTACTGGAAGTTTTGTACATATCTTGAAGCAATCAATTGAATTACGACTACTCATTCTGCTGTTATAGCAAAAAACCACTTTTTCGGCCGCCATTTTAAACAACTGAATGGATTTTCATAATTTTTGGTATAGTGATGGATACTGTCAAAATACCTTTTAATTTAAATTTAATCAAAATCAGACTTAATTTGCTGTTTTCAAAGCATTGAAACCCCTTTTTTTTAGAAAACTCCCGACCCAATAGGGACTTGCGGTGGTCTAATTTTTCTGGCTAACGAACTTGACCGAAATATTTACAAAAGGAACATTTGCACCAAATTTCATGAAAATCAGATGTTAAATGCGACCTATACAGAGTGCACACATATATACATCTGGAGGTCAGAATCCGTGCTCACTTCATGGTCTTGGGGCTGGGTCTTACCATACTGACGGCTTGGATATCTCATTTTCCCAAAGGAAATTCAATGAAAAACATGAAGTAGAGAATATTGTAAAAAGCTGCAGAAAGAGAGGACACTTACGTTTCTGCCGGACTGGGAGCAGTTTCGGGCTGAAGCAGATGCCTTGCCCACAGTGAGGGGTTGTGAGCAGGTAGCAGTCCTCCGAGCTCGGCAGGCAATATGTCAACATTCAACACTTCATGTAGTGCTGACAGGTTGTTGCCGTACAGGAAGATCTGCAAACAAAGCAGCCTTATGCACAGTGGGTGACTATACTCTGGGACACCCTCCTGGCTTTTAGGACAAATTACTTTTAACATTTCAAAATAAAGCCAATTTAAAAAAAATTATTTTATAACAAAACCAAAAGATGTTTTGAGAGGATTTCATTATTTATTATCTGGATTGAATTACAAGTAAATGTATTTTTTTGCACTCTCTTTGGAACGGGAATGATTGAGTGCAAGAGGTAGTGCCACTGTGTTATACAGGGTGATTCACAATTCTTTAGAATTTTGTAGTTAAACTATATTAAAAGAAAGAATATGAATAACACAATTGGAACTGAAATACTGATATCAGTTTTATAAATTATTTATTTTATCAGTATTTGGTCTTGTCAAGAGAAAGGGTTTTTGATAACTTTTTCTCCCATAACACTTAAAACATACTTCATGAGGTATATTTTGTTCATTTTTTCATACCAATAATTGGTTAGTTGTATTAAAAGAAATGCTAAGCTATTTTTATTGTTCTAAGTAGGAATTATTTAAATAGGACTGGGACTCGTGGCGTGGTCCTGTAATCCAGCTTCATGGAGGTCAGGTTTTGAGGATTATATAGGTCTAAAGCGGCTCAGTTGGTCTCAGTGATCATCTGATGCTACCCGCATCAACTTCCACCATCGTCTAGACATATCAGACCATCACCTGCGTGGTTCGGAAGTCACGTTAAGCCGTTGGTTCTTGTATTTCCATTGGTCATTGGGCTATTTATGACCCATTCTAAGGAAGAGTCAGCCTTAGTTTGTAACAAGACTACACCTCATAACTCATTCCTACCACTCATCACACTCATCCTTCACCACATATTTGCCTTAAAATACACTTATGAGAGTGGTCCGCATCTCAAATAGTGATTTAGTGAATTTATTGGGCACCTTGTACAGGTGATTACTATGAATGAGTGGTCATTTCATGCTAATTCTTAGCTGAAAGTCTGTCGTAGCAATGTTTTAATTGAAGACAGCTCTTTATTTACCTTGGATTTAGTCTTTTCCTTGAGAAAAGGTTTTACAACCATCAAAGCAGCTTCTATGTACCAAGGCTGGTTTACGAAGTGTACGCCTTTAAACCGAGCCGGATAACAGTCTTGAAACCCTCCAACCATGGATTTCATCACTTTTGGACTAATTTTTGTAGTTTGCCTCAAAGAGAAATCTGTCCAATCAACGACAAACACAAAACCATTTACTTGATTTTGTTCACTTGTCAGGAGTTTGTCCAGCGTCAAAAGCAATGACAGATAAACAATTTCCAGGGAGTAGTTCTCATGATTCCAATTGTTGCAGAAGAAAACCAACACACAGCGTCCTTTCCTACAACAATATACCTGTACTTATTGTACTTATAAACATTGGAACAGTATTTATTCTGTGTTGAATAATATATAACTATTAGAACATGAATTTGTTGGAAACCTCCACAACCTTGAGCCGTTTTAAAGCATTATCTAGAAGCATCAATACATAACCACACAGTTAATGAGTAGGCACACAGTATCGTTATCTTTTCATTAAACTTAACCCATAAGTAACATATTTTACTATAAAAATTGAAAATTCTCAACACATCTACGATCTACAGGCAATAAGGTATTTATAGTACTCAAAGAGGTCCCAAACTGGGATAAATAAATTATATAACATATTTTAATACATTTTTAGTGAACTTTTAGGGTTTTGTTTAATTGTGAAGAATTAAAATTGTAGTATTTCTAAATTTCAACTTACCATAAAAAAATATAACCACTTTAGATTTAAATATTTGCTGGCATAAGCCACCTAGAGATCTACACTGTAATTGAACGAGTCTCTCGTATAACATTGTGATTTCTCTGCGAGGGGACCATTTTAAAACCAAAAGTGAAAATTAGTCAAATTTATTTTTTAAATATTTGTTTTAATTATTTTAACAAGTGTGCAAAATTTCAGTTTATAACTTAATTGACCTCGGAGATAAACATTATTTAGTAAAAAAACACAGACAGACGGAAAACCAAGTGAGATAGGACTATGTGTTACAGGAAATTTTTTTATAATGACCTGACAAAACACCTGGTGAAGTTTGATCCCCTAATTACTGGATATGAAAGGGTGTAGCAGCTAAGAACTAGGGAATAAAACACAATTTTTAATTAAATAAATGAAAAAACAAAAACACGGAAATAGATTTTGGGCTTTCTAGAAAAATGAATTATTATCAGAATGTTATCCATCCCATTGTTACCTGTCTCTGTTGGCCAGCACACCAGGAAACCCATCTTGTAAAGCTTCTTTGATCAACGAGTTGTCAGGAGTCATGTTTTGAAACAACAAAGGATTCTTCCTTCTATATTCGTGGTAACTATTCAACAATTTGTAGCTCTCCTGTACTTTCATTTTCCTTGCATTGAGAAACCGTAGTAAAAATGCATCTGACATTTCAGGCATGTCTGCAACAACATTTAACTATCAATACTAAGCTCAAATTGTTTTGTCAAATTTGGCTCATTGACAGTGGAATTATGTGGCTCCCATAATACAGTGGCTCATTATGGGTGAGAAGCCATAAATATAGATTCCATCAAAATTTATTTAAGATTTAAGATATGGTACGGTAGTGTTCGAAAACCTCTTAAATCACAAACAACTTTAAAGACAACTGGCATCTGTGTTTTTAATTTGAAATTTAGCTGAAGTTATTAAAATTAATGTAACTAAAAAACTATTATAATCTAGTTCTTCCGGTTCACATTACATAAACATCATAATATTTTTTTAAATTACACAAAAATAATAAAAAGAGCAAGTCTACTGTTGGCTTATATTTTGTTACTTTCATTACATATTCATAGTCCTAAAACATTGAAAATTAAAAAAAACACTTTTAAATCTGATGTTTACAAAACAGTACCGGTATGTCACATGCTTAATTATTACAACTATCTAATATTTAGCCCACGAGGTTGTCGAGATCTTAAAATAAGTTGGTGAGCAATTTCCACATTTTTTAGCTTCATATCAGTCGTACGCTTTGAGTCTTCTGCGTTTGGGTTTTCCACATAGATTCTTTTAAGTGTAAATCTTGCTTGCAATAAGTTGACATTATGTTCCATAGCATGGGTTGGTAGAGGTCTCTCGGCTTTTTGATGAGCTATGTCAGAGCAATGGTTTGTCATACAAAATCTGAGGGGGGTTATGGTTTTCCAGCTGCCAACGTCTATCGGACGCCTTGTGACCAATAAAATAGCAGAAAACAAGTATCTCAGTTTCAGCCAATCATTGACTGAAGATGGTGTTCCACAGCAATACCAAAATATTTCAAACTTATTATTATGATGTTTTTACGTGGTGTTATAGTTGTTACACCAGCCGCAAAAGCCTAAGAGTTAAGTTTAAAGATCTACTAAATAGTTTAATAAAAAGAAATACTAAATTAAATACAACTTATTTGAATCTATATATTAAAAGAATTGATGAACATATAATGGCAGCCAGTACAACCGTTCTATCAGGCCGATTTTCTTCAATTTTGTTGAAAGAAAGGTATTCATGCATAGATTTATCATCAAACATCAAAAATCGCTTAACTTTCGCCCTTCTCAAGTTATACTCAATAAAGGCTTTTTCCCCATGTTTTCTTAGCTTTGTCTTGTCATATCTCAGGTTCTAATTGAGATAAAATGTTTGTTTTGGTCTAAGAACACTCAGTGAATCATGCTCTTTCATTAAAGATATCATTCGACATATTTAGTTACCTCTAAGAGGAGTTATGAGTGGACAAACATTTTTTTGGCACTGTTAAGAATTCAAATTTGCTTGAGATAAAACATATGGGCAATGTATTAAAAGTGCCCAGCTGCTGTAAATGTAAAGATCAACAAATAATAACAATAACAGGATAATAAGTTTCAACTCTCAATGAAATACCTTAACTGAAATGTATAGTAAATAGCAAAATGAATACCCAAACCGAGAGGCAGAAGCAGAACCGTGAACGAAGCGAACAAAACTGAGGCTGTAGGCCGAAGTGGGGGTCTGGCAGAAGGCTAGTTTTATTATTAATTTGTATCAACTTAGGAAACATAAAATAATCCACTCTTTTACATTCAGAAAATTCCCTTGTTTAAAATTATTAAAATAATTAAAGTATTATCAGAAAAAATTGTAGTGAGAATTGGCATTATTTTCCAAACAATATTGTTTTCTCTCAATATATATATATTTTAACAATATCTGTATTGAGGTCATTGTACAATGGATTGTGTTGACACTTCATAATAATTATAGCTAATTTTGACACATAGGCTACTAAATTTTAAAATAATAAAATTCCTGGAAAATCGGTTTGCCAAATTATAGTTGTAAAAAATTATATTATCTAGTAAAAGTTGTCCTGAAAGTAAAGTAGTGAAGCCTTTATCTTGATAATGAATATTCAATTTGAACTACCAATGAACTCACCCAAGCCATGTTAACAGTAGAAATGTTTTACTTTGAAAATCTTTAATCAGTTTTGATCTCATATTTGAGGTAATTTATTGTACAGTCTAACTCCAGCCACTATGGGAAGTTGGATCATATGTAAAGCCTATGATAGCTATTTCTTAGCTGACAAATGCTTAGCATAAAGTGGAGATTTGTTCTGTTCTAAATCACATTTTGTTAATTGTATCAATTGTTTCCAAAATGTAATGCCATGTTAGAAGGTCAAAATTTTAGGGGTTTTAAAAACAAGTTTTACAAAATTTTGTTGGAAACAATGCAGACGGCTTTTTTTTTGTAAAATAAATATGATAAACCTTAGTCTGAACATGCTCCCATAAAGAAATTCCATAATTTATGTAAGGGTGAATCAGACCAAAATAATTATGTTAGTTCTTAAAGTCACAATTACAGTATTCAGTTAATTTGAAGTAGAAAGATACCTTGATACAAGTTTTTGTACTAACACTTTCTATTAATTTTGTGAATCCCTTGATAAATTTGTATCAATATGGATTCTAGAAACTTGACTGTACAATCTCTTCAATGATATCTTCATCTATCATAACAGAGGTGTATCGCTCATTGTTATAATTGATGGTGACTAATTTGAAATGGACATAGTTTGACTTTGACAAACTAGTTTTAAATTTAGATGTTGAAAATATTCAACACAAGCGCTTTAGTTCTCAGAGCAGGATATTTCCAAAGCATTAATATTAGAGTTTGAACAATTGAAGTGTCATCAGCATACAAAATAGAACCTTCAGGCTGGTAAACAAATTAATGTCATTAATAAATTAAAAACAATAAAGGCCCCTAATATTGAACCTTGAGGTACCCCAAACGTCAATTTATTTAGTTTATTAAATAAGATATTTATAAAAGCCGGTTTTAAGTTATTACCTTTTATTTATTTCACCAAATTATTTTGTAACACATTCACTATGTTCAGTCTTTAAGGGTTATTTCTACAACAATCGGCAACATATCGAATTTTTAAGTTGTATCATACCGTTCAAAGTGAATGTGTTACATAGTTATGTTTATACTACCTGGGCTCGCAGCAACTTTGCTTCTAAGTACTCTTACAGCTTCTTCTTTTTCAAGAGGTACTTCCTTGGTTGGGGTATATGGAACACTCGAAGGGCTTGAAGGTATTCTGGCTCCGGTCCACTCAAAATCACAATATTCCGACATGATGGCTAGGAATGTGTTAGCTGCAAAATAATCACACTGATCATACATGTTTATTGGTAACTAACTAGTACTGCCGCCACGGATAAAATATTATAGTCTCATGACTTAAAGTCTTTTGCACAAAGGTATATTGCTGGGTACTGGCATCGACTAACCGATCCTTAATGCCTGTTCCTTCATTAAGAAAGGGGCTTAAAGTTTCCTAGCTGTTCATAAAGACATACCGTTTGCACGATTGTGTTTATAGTTATAGTGTAATAAAGTTTATAATATGATTGCCTGTTAGTTACCTACACTAACCGTAAAGTACATGTAGACAAAAGACCTAACCATCCAACTTCACCACGGTACCGAGATTACTAACAATCTTATATAAATAATTGTTTAATAACCAAGCAAGAGAATTATTTTACCAAAAATGTTCCAAAACCACTTAAAATAGGCGACCAGACATAAGGAAACAAACAAATCCGTAGCCGTTGCTTCTTTGATTCATTTCCACAGGGATCAATCTGCACATATGTGGTCACCTAGTGTGATTTGTAAGCTACTTCCTATACACATCCTCGGAATTTGCAAATGAAACAATAATATATAGCTGTAATTTATACTTTCATATTAACCCCATTGTAAAACCATGATTTTGAACATGCTATTGTAAAACTAAGCCATGTCCATACAAAGTGGGATGTTTTAAAAAAATGTGAAGTATTGTCTGGTTTTCACTAGTTGTAGCTGTTTTAAGAGGGGTCGCAAACGGCAACTTTATAATGCACTTAGACACACCACCAAAAAGATGTCTTAAAAGGAACAGATATGGCCTATTCGTAGTGGTTGAGAAAGAAATCGTCAGTTGAAATGGTGTGTTTTCTCGGGCCAGCCTACCATACTTTAAACAAGCGTACGCCTCAAGATAGATTCTCTTGAAATGTGCAGTAATGAAACTTAGGCACTCATTCCAAACTAGGAGAAATAGTTAAACTTTTTTCTATGGGTAGTAAGAATGGGCTCCACTCTTTCAGACAACAGTAAAAATGTTACTTTATTGTAGAATTAAAAAAAAAAATTAGTTTTAGTAGTGATGAGTATATTTAGGTAGGTTTTAAAATTATTTTTGTAAAATCAAGTGGACTAGTCGACCAAAGTATCCTGAAGTGAAGTATGTAAATGCTAGATAGGCCAACAACATTGTGTGAAGGTTCTTTTGATCAGTTAGTTTCCTTAATTTGTGTAGAAATTTAAGTCAGCCTAATATTAAGAGGAGGTAAACTTCGATGGTAACAAATTCTTAAAATTAAAATTATGCAGGATATAACTGTTAACAATACTGTTACAGATCTTTTGATTATTTTAAAAAGTATAAACAAACCTTTGAGTGATATTTGACGTATGGGTACTTGTGACAGTTTTTCAGTTGTGTTAGTCTGACAGCAGGAGCTATCATGAAGGGTCTGATCAACAGATTGGTTCGTCATAGAGGAAAACCTTTTTCTCTGCAAATTAATATGTAACGACAAGTATAATTAGTATGTAAAAACTATTGGAAATGAAAATAGTAGACATAAGTGAATTGATATGGTTGTAACTATCCAGGGACGTCAGGCACGATTTTAGTTTAGAAGAAGGATGGAGATTCACCCGAAATTTACAGCGTAGCACGCTTACTTGAATACTTGAAGATATCCTGCTAGAAACGCCAGGCGTCGCATTCGTCACTTTGTTTTGTTTCAGATAGATCTTCCATAAATTCCTTTATTGTATAATATGCTTTTTATCAGCCAATTTGGATTTAAGTTTTCTTCTGAATATATTTTCTATGTTGCTTCATCTTTAATTTCTTCTGTTAGTTTATTATAGATTGTTGGCAATTTGAATGTTGGACGCCTTTTTACCAATGTGGACTTTACACTTTGTACGTGGGAATTTTCTGCTTGCCTTGAGTTATATTTATGTATTTGTATTTTTTAATAAATATATTAGGATTCTTTTTGCAAAGTTGCTGCTTCCAAAATGTAAACACTGGTGAGAGTAAGGATTTTTAGTTCTTGAAAAAGTTGTTTACAATGACTCAAAAAATGGGTTTTACAGATTGTTCTGATTCGCTATGTAAGCAATTTAAATGGCCATTTAATGGCGCTGTTACACTAACGGGTTAGGTGGCACCACTCCTGTTGGATTACAAAGTAATTTTATGTATTTTCTAAGTTCACACTTTGAACCACGCCAAGACGGCAAGACCACAGAAATTGCGTGAGCAATAAAACTACATTAGTGTAACAAACTAGTAGCGACGGGTTGAGGTTAGTTACTATTGTAGTAAATTCTATCATCTTAAGTAATTTATTCATTGTCAAATTCTATCTTATATATTTAGGCTATATCATAATGTATTAATTTATTTAACTTACAAATTGTACGATGTCATTATAGATATTTACTATTTTGGTATATTTATGCACGTGTGATGTATTGCAACTTAATGTTACCCATAACACTGCCCTCTGAAAAATAAACCTCTCATTAAGAGGAAAAAAGCAAAAAAGAGAAATAGTAGGGTAGATTGGAAGACATGACATTGTGTATGTAATAGTTTGTATATTGTGGCTACTCTTTTCATAAAAATTACTATTTTCCATATGATACTAATGTATAAAAAAGGTGTACACCGTTGATAAATAAATAAAAAATAAAATATTGTACCTAAGACTGCTTTCTAACAGATGGGTTTTCGCCGCGCTTACGATATCGGTCGTGGAATGGTCCATTTTTCCTCTCAAAATACACTATAAATGTGGTCGGGGTTCCTATTCAAGTAAACATGCGTAACGTATCTATGTACCGCAATGTAGACACGTTAAGACACAGTCATTGACTTTAATATAGTACTGGTCAACAAAACAAAGCGTCTTGACCCTGTCCATAGAGTATTGACTCCATCAGAGTCAGACAACACAACAACAAAATTAAAAAAAATACAACTGTACTAGTAATAACAAAATAATTATAACGAAAGTCAAAACAAGTCCGGGTCTTCTGCCTATTTTACTTACCGCATATTATTTAATTTACTAAATATGTTGATTGCAATTTATAGCTGATAGTAATTTGTGTGAGTGTTCTGAATTTTAAAAGATTTACAGGAACGACCAATTAAAGCACCATTGCTTTGCTTTCTACTGCCAGTTCTAGGCCCATCAATCAATAATCTAGGCTATGCAGTCTTCATGGTAATAATGTACAATTACTAAATAGCCAGATAGCCTATTCGGAATAGTTACAATCTAGTTCTTACGGTTCACCCCGTGTCAAAATATCATAATAATTAATTTGAGATGTTTCGGTCTTGCTGTGGAGTACCATCTTCAGGCACTGATTGGCTGAAACGGTTCTATTACTTAAACAATTACTGTCAAAATAAACATAATAAATTTACATTGACAAATAATATCAACAAAATATCATCAACATAACAAAGTAAAGCTACAGTTAAGAAGTACAGCCTAGTTTTTACTTGTACGATAATGGACAAATTATTCAAAGGCACCAGGAGGAATTTAGGAAATCGTCTATATTGTAAGCTTTATCAACTGAATAGGTCCTCCGTATAACGTTCTAACTGAAAAAAACTAAATTTTTCAGGAGGCCAAAAAATTGTGTAAATAATATTGCACCTCAATAATATATTTTTTAACGTTAAACTATGTTCTTATAGCCCATTTCTTAATTATATAAAGTTCTGTATCTTAATTGCTACTTTGGCAGAGATACAGAGACTTTTACCTCAAAAACGAGGAAAACGTTCAACCAACGCTAAGGTAAATGTTATTCTAATAATATTCTACACCGATGTGGGTTAGAGCGTTGTTCTTCAGGTAGGTTAAATAGATCATAACCATAAAACTGTACACAATCTAATATTGCTTATAATATTATATGTATGCGTAATTTTGTTACGAACTGGACTTTATACAGTATGTTTTGTTATGTTTATTAATTTTTGTTGGTTTGTGTTAAAAATGTTTAACCATATGTTTATTGAAATATTACTTTTCATCATTGTTAATAGAAAAATAGGATTGTTTATGTTTACAGTTGTATGGAAAGAAAGATGCAATAGAGTTGTTTTGCCCAAAGTGAATAAGTTTATTTAGTCTTGAGTTGTTTTCCCTTTTAGATAGGCAGACCATATGTTAAAGTTTTTCTTAATTTGTACTCAACAAATAGCGACCGTGACAGGATTTGTGTTGAAACATAAATAGTCTAGCCTCGATCTATACCCTACTATGGAAAAACTCAAGAAGAGTAGAACTGTTGTAAGGACAGTTTTCACCAAAGTTATCAACAATTTGGAACTGATATTGAACGATGATGATGCTAAAGTAAAAGTACAAGCTCAGTTTGAAGTACTTGAAAGGAAACATGAAGAACTTCTAGCATTAGATAAACAGATCTATGATGTTTTATTGGAGATGGATACAAGTGAAGACGATCTGATATATGACATTACAAAATCAGATGAGTATTCCGCCTTATTTAATGAAATTAAAATTAAGGTAAATAAGATATTAAAGTGTTCATTTGATGATTTAGAGAGTAACATATCTGCTAAATCAACTAGTACAAGGAGTAACCATGTAGAAGTAACGCAACAAAGAAAGTTTAGGTTACCTGTAATAGAACTAAAAAATTTGATGGAAATCTTATCAATTGGCTTCAGTTTTGGGCTCAGTTTAGTAAAATACACTGTGACAATGACCTTGCAGAGGAAGACAAATTCCAATATCTGTTGCAATCAATAGAGCCAAGAACTAGGGCTTATGACTTGGTAAGTAGCTTCCCTCCAACCAGTACTAATTATGAAAAAGCTGTGGATAGTTTGAAGAGTAGGTTTGGGAAAGAGGAGCTTTTAGTAGAGGTGTATGTTCGGGAGCTGCTTAAGCTGGTCTTAGAAAGGGTTTTGGACAAACAGTCTAAAATGTCCTTACAGTCTCTGTACGATAAGTTGGAGTCACATCTAAGAGCCATAGATTCTTTAGGTGTAACCACCGAGAAATGCGCCGCAATGTTGTTCCCGTTAGTAGAGTCATGTTTGCCGGAAGAGTTACTGCGAGCTTGGCAGCGGAGTTCCTTACATGTTGGTAGTGGTGATGCTAAGGCCCGGTTAGATAATTTGATGAAATTTATGCTGTCAGAAGTAGAGGGTGAACAGCGGATCGGGTTGGCCATGTCCAGTTTTGGACTAGATACTTACAGTAACAAGTCGTCCAAAAGGGTAGGACCAGGCTCAAACTCAATTGGTCAAAAAAGGGTTGAAATACCTTCGGCTGCAAGTCTTGTAGCAACTGATACGGGTAAGCCTAAAGTAAATGTGCCTTTATCTTGTATTTTTTGTACTAAAAGTCACAAGAGCCAAGACTGTTTTGCAGCGCAAAAAATGAGTTTAGATGAAAGACGGAATGTCTTGAACGGAAAAGGCGCATGCTACGGGTGTCTACGGTTAGGTCATTGCATTAAGGATTGCAAAACTAACATCAAATGTGTTCTATGCAAGAAAAAGCATTTCTTGTTAATGTGCCATCGCTTTCAAATGTCCTCTCCCGAGAACAAGGAGGATACCTATGTACCTTCCACTGACAGTAGGCCGAAACAGAGTAACGACTTAGCAAATAAGTCAACTGAAGGTGGATCTACTTCAAGTGTTCTCATGCAAACAATCTTAGTAGATGTTGTTAATCGACAGAATTTTGTGAAACCAGCGAGGGTTTTGTTTGATTCGGGTTCGCAACAATCGTATGTAATGTCAGAATTGCCGAAGCAATGGGCTACAAATCCTGGGAAACAAGCTATTGTACATACGTTGTTTGGTAATTTAAAATCGAAGGAACAGGTTCATAACCGTTATAAGTTACAGGTAGCTAGTAGCAATAATTATTCCTGTGAATTGGATGTCTTAGATCAGCCTATGATATGTGGAGAAGTTCCTCATGTCCCACCTGGTCCCTGGTTGGACGAGTTTTACGCAAAACATATTGTTTTGACCGATGTTGACGTGACACATCTACCAATTAGTATTTTGATTGGGGCTGATGTGATGGGTAAATTACTGACAGGAAACCGGTGTGAACTAAATTGTGGTTTAGTAGCCATTGAAACGCTCCTTGGTTGGACAGTCATGGGCAAAGTGAACGGAAAGTCGTCTGTTGGTATGACAAAAACGTTGATCACAATGTTTGTAAAGAAGCGAAATTACCGAACTATGGGATCTGGATTCTCTAGGTATCAGAGATCCATATGAGCATAAATCCAAACTAGATAAAGAACTATCTGTAAAAGATGAATTTTTAAGTTCAACCAAAATTAATGAAGAACATAGATATGAAGTAACACTTCCATGGGTGGAAGGTCATGCTCCATTACCTTCAAATAAATCATTAGCAGAAGCAAGGCTATCAGTCTTATTGAAGAAACTTAATAAAGACAACATGTACAAAGATTATGATGACGTTTTTAAACAGTGGCTAGAAGAGGAATCATAGAAAGGTACCGAAGATGAAATCAACATTGTTTCCCACTATCTCCCTCATAGGCCTGTTATAAAGGAAGGCAACACTACAACGCGTATTCGCCCAGTCTTTGATGCATCTGCGCATGAAATTCAAAAACCGTCTCTTAACGATTGTTTAGAGAGAGGAACAAACATGATTGAGTTGATACCATCTGTAATGATGCGCTTTAGAGAAGGGAAATTTGGAGTGATCGCAGATATTCGTAAAGCCTTTTTACAAATATCGATTGAACCTCAAGATAGAAACGTTCTCAGATTTATTTGGTATAATAAAGAGGAGAATAAATTTGAAATATATCGACACAGAAGAGTTGTTTTGGTGAAGTGTAGTCCATTTTATTAGGCGCTGTCGTGGACTTACACCTTCAGCGAGAAATTGAAAATGACAAAGGAGATGATCGTTATTTGACTGAAAATTTGAACGGAGTTTTACGTTGATAACGGTTCTACAAGTTTTGACAAAGAAGAGGCACAACATTTTGTTCGACATGCCACAAAATCATGGATAAAGGAAAGTTTGAATTAAGAAGCTGGGAGGTGACCAGCAACTGTCATAATGAAAAATTTGGATTCCTACAAGGTTAATGTTCTAGGCATTAATTGGGACTTGCAAAAAGATGTGTTGTATGTCAATGTTGACTTTCTAAAAGACTTCAATCCTTTACCGCTAACTAAAAGGAAGATTTTGTCAATCGCACAATCGGACATCGTTTATTTGATCCAATAGGTTTTATCACCCCTGTAACCTTATGTCCCAAACTGTTGATACAGAAAGCTTGGAAGAAACATCAAGGATGGGACGATGAAGTAGATGATGAGATATCAAAAGATTTTCTGGATTGGTTCAAGTTTTTACCGCTTTTAGAGGAATTGAAAGTACCTCGTTGGATTGTTAAACAAAACAATGGTTGTACTCTTCACATTTTTGTGATGGCAAGGGAGCTTATGCCACAGTAGTTTATTTGAGAGTAGTTACAATGTTAGTGTTGGTATCAGCCAAGTCAAGAGTGGTACCATTGAAAGATATATCTATCCCTCGTATAGAGTTACTTGCTGCCACGGTGGGAGCCCGGTTGACAAAAACTCTGAAAGACACAATGAATTGGGCTGACATGCCAACTTATTTTGGACTGACTCTACAACAGTATTAGCTTGATTAAACAGGAAAAGCAATGGAAAGTGTTTGTTCAAAATCGAGTCAAGGAGATTAAACAAATTACTCAAGTTGAACAATGGAATTTTGTTAATGGAGAGTTAAATCCGCAGATTTACCTTCAAGAGGATGCAATGCCAAGCAATTGTCCGAATCAAAGTGGTTTGAAGGACCAGATTGGCTAAAAACGATATAAGTCTATGGCCAAAGTTTAGTTATGATGTGAATAAAGATGAAGTAGTCAAAGAAGCATCTGCTGACTGTTTGGTACAAGATAACTGTTTACATGTCAAATATAAAGTACCAGAATGGTATACAGTTTATTTCTCACAGTATAAAAAAGTGCGTTTAGTTGCTTGGGTTCACCGATTTATGAACAATTGTAGGTTAGACAAACACCTTAGAGAAAAACAGGACTTGACAGTTAAAGAAGTAGAAAGAGCAGAACAATACTTACTTAAACAAGTTCAAGAGAATACATTGAATGGATTAAGTGACAAGAAAATTGCTACAATGAACCCTATCCGGGATGACTATGGACTAATTCGTTTAGAAACAAAGATATGTAACAAGGAAGATACTTACAGTTTTCGCTATCCGATTGTGCTATCACCAGAACATAACATTGTGAAGAGTTTGATCATTCATCATCATGAAAATAACTGCCATGCTGGGGTACAAATTCTATTAAATATTTTGAGAGAAAACTATTGGATTCTCGGTGGGAGAAAAGCCTTAAGATCTGTTATTTCAAGATGTGTAAGATGTAAGCGGCACAAAGCGAGAAGACTAGAAGTTAAAACTGGAGTACTCCCGTTGAATAGATTGAGAGAATCGGCTGTGTTTGAAATTATTGGAATTGATTTTGCTGGCCCGATTCATTTGAAGACAACCCAAAAGGCCTGGATATGTCTATTTACATGTGCTGTGTATCGAGCGATACACTTAGAGTTGGTAACGTCACTTTCAACTGATGCGTTTCTTCAGGCATTCCGACGTTTCATTGCTCGTAGAGGAAGACCACACATTGTGTACACTGATAATGGCACAAATTTTGTTGGAGCGAGTAATGCACTGAAAGGAATAAATTGGGAAGAAATAAGAAGATTTAGTTCAGCCCACCGCATAGAATGGAAATTTAATCCACCAACAGCAGCGTGGTGGGGTGGGTGGTGGGAAAGGCTGGTGCGACTAACGAAAGAACTTCTACGTAGAGTATTGGGAAAAGCACGTTTAACTTACGAGGAGATGACAACCGTATTGAGTGACTGTGAATCGGTCATCAATTCTAGACCACTCACTTATTTATACGAAAGTGAAGCCGACCTCATGCCTTTGACACCAAGTCATTTCTTACATGACTTGAGAGATTTTGGGGTACCGGACATTGACAAGATAGAAGAAACCAGTTTAAATAATAGACAAAGATACTTGCAGGATTTGAGAAAACATCTTCGACAACGCTTCAGAAACGAGTATCTTGGCCAGCTGATTCAAAAATCAAAACCTAACGGAAAGTACAAAGACATAAATATTGGTGATGTAGTACTAGTTGAGAGTGAGAACAAGAAACGAATCGATTGGCCCTTAGCTTTGATAGTTGAAAAACTACCAGACAAAAAAGGAATTACCCGATTGGTAAGAATCAAAACGGCTAATGGAATTTTACTAAGGCCTATTCAGAAGCTGTACCAACTGGAAGTGTCGAACATGGAAGAGAACTTACCGCTGAGATCAAGGTTAGAAGACTTTAAAAAACTGAAAAGGACTGTGAAACCAAATGGGACATCGGATGATATCAAAAAGAATAGTGAAGAAGACGAGATGACAATGAAATCAAGTAACAAACCTGATGACGACAAACTTACAAGAACCAGATGTGGACGTACCGTTAAGGTACCAATTAAAAATAATGTTTGAGTAACTCTATTACTCAAAGGTGGGAGGATGTTACGAACTGGACTTTATACAGTATGTTTTGTTATGTTTATTAATGTTTGTTGGTTTGTGTTAAAAATGTTTAACCATATGTTTATTGAAATATTACTTTTCATCATTGTTAATAGAAAAATAGGATTGTTTATGTTTACAGTTGTATGGAAAGAAAGATGCAATAGAGTTGTTTTGCCCAAAGTGAATAAGTTTATTTAGTCTTGAGTTGTTTTCCCTTTTAGATAGGCAGACCATTTATAGTTAAAGTTTTCTTAATTTGTAAACAACGTGTTTTAATCCTATGTGTTCAATAGAAGAGAAAACAGAGTACACTACCGTAGGTGACTGCCAGCATACCTCAGCGCCTTTAGAAAAAAGTTATTCATTTACATCTGCAAGGGGAAAATTCTCATAGCTTTCCTTCTTCTTCCATTCTGTTACACTTAACTTCCATTTCGCTCCTGCTTAACCATTTTCATCTCCGCCACAGAACTTGCCGAGTCAGATCTAATATCTTTGCTAATAGAACGTTAATTCTCACGCACGTTTATTCTACTAAAACATCAATTTTAAAAAGTGTCAGTTAGAACGTTATATTGTATTACCTATTCAACTAATAATTCTTAAATAAGTTTTTTATATTTAAAAGTTTTTTTCATTTTTCAGGAAATAAATTTATATTTAAAAAATACAAAATTGAAAGTAAATGGAACCAAGTAAAGTGACTAGTAAAACAAGCAGCTTGAAAGCTCTTCTATTAAGAGCATGGAGGGAAAGGTGGTCAGATCTGCAATGGGGTATCCATATCAAAACTGTGAGTATTACTTTATAAAGCTTCAACATGTCTGGGCATCCGCTTGGTGTTAGACTAAAACAGGTAACTTTTGATATTTTATGTGCCTTGCTCTGCCTTAATTTCTAAATTTGTAGGATCCAAAGCTGCCTACGCTGCAAACTTTCCAAAGATTTCTTCATTGCTGGTAACTTTTGTACAACTTTTTTCGGTTTCGACGCGATCATGGGCTATTCTACAGTGTATTTTCATTCAAAGAGTCTTTCTCTGAAAACCCTTAGCACACAAGATGGTCGGCAGCAGAGGAAGCTTGTAAAGTTTAAAAGGGACTACAAGGCTATCTCATAAGCCCTTGAGCAAATTACTAACGCACAAGATGAAAAAACTACCAGAAATCAAGCTTAAAGGTATCCTCAGAGCTCTAGGTAATGAAACAAGAAATTAACATTCATAGCATCTTTGGGAGTGATGCTTAATAAATTTAACACAGTCAGTGAGAAAGTACAACTCTAAAATTAATGTTGCAACAGTCGTCCAACTGTACACCACTCATTTCGCTTGTGCAAGAAAATGCTGCTTGTTCAATTTTACAAAATCTCTGGGAACCAATCACAGCAATGCTTTCAGAAGTCAACCACAAACCCAAATGATTCTTTGACTAAAGTGACCAATCAGAAGATGATGAACAAGACAAAAATAGTAAAGATAAAAGGTTCAGGAAGATTTTGATCTTATCATAAGGAAATTGCTCACCGATTTGCAGAAAAACAGAGTAAAAGTTTACAACGATTTTTAATGAGATTTTTATCAAATTTATCTGAGCTTAACCCAGAAGAATAAATAATGCTGCTTCTAATCTTCAAAAGCATTTAGAATTTGATATCGAAAAGTATCACCATTTGTGATTGAATGCATTCACTAAAAGGCTTGCTGCATCAAGAGAAGTTTGATGAGGCATTGACATTGTCCGACTGCATACTTATTGATTTCAAAAGTGCCCTGCTAGATCTTTACCCCAACGTAGTATTGCCTTACAAATATACCTTAGCACACTTGCTTCAAACTGCTCTGGCAGATAGGTCTTTCACTTTCAAGAATCAAGAACTGCCTAATGGCCCCACTTACATCTCAAGATCGCTCAACCACCTTATGTGTTTTAACCATAGAAAACGCATTTTACAAGGTTAGACTTCTCGACGTATCACTGAGTTTCTCTTCTCTTGCTAATAAAAACTCTGATCTAGTCAAGTTGATTTAGAGTTTTTCTCTTTTTCATGCAGTAACATGTATAAAATGGCAAATGCAAGTTTTGGTAAGAAAATTGTATATTTTGACGTAGGCTTAATCTTTTCAAGAAATGTGTGACATATGTTAAGGTGTAATTTGCTATTAAAATAAATATAAAGACTTCAAATAACATGAACCAATATTTTTACTTCACCTTGTTCTGATTTGAGTCAGTTGTTACTGATATGATATGTGATAATGCAGAAGTTCAGGGGGGAAGCTATCTGGGGGGTTGCTCACGTCTTCATGCCCATATCATTTTAGTTGTTTCCCAATCCGCCCTGTACATAGTTATATTATACTACCTACTCGCAAAGCAACTTTGTTTCTAAGTACTTTTACAGCTTCTTTCAAGAGGTACTTTGGTTGGGGTATATGGAACACTCAAGGGCTTGAAGGTATTCTGGTTCGTCCACTCAAAATCACAATATTCCGACATGATGGCTAGGAATGTGTTAGCTGCAAAATAATCACACTGATCATACATGTTTATTGGTAACTAACTAGCTGTGTACTCGTGCTTCGACACGGATAAAATATTATAGTGTCATGACTTTAAAGTCTTTTTGCACAAAGGCAGGCTATTGCTTGGGTACTGGCATCGACTAACCGATCCTTACGCCTGTTCCTTCATTTTGAAAGTGGGCTTAAAGTTTCCTAGCTGTTCATAAAGACATACCGGTTTGCACGATTGTGTTTTAACTAATAAGTGATAGTTTAGTTATATCATTTAGTTTTAAGGCTAAAGTTTAATAATATGATTGCTTGTTAGTTACCTACACTAACCGTGAAGTACACAAACCGTACCGCTTCAGCGGATCCGCGCGGATTGGTATCGCGACGCACCATCACCGGTGGGCTGGTTCGATCCCCAGTCACCACTTGCAATTTGTAATGTGACTAATATGATGACGCTAGGTAAAGGTCGAGGTTGAGTGGTAGAGAGGACTTGTAGTCCTAACATCGCTAAACAAGACAAACTTTTACATGTAGACAAAAAGACCTAACTATCCAACTTTCTTACCACGTACCGAGATTACTAACAATCTTATTTAAATGCAAAATCAATTATAATAAATAACAAAACTTTAAAATTAATAACCAAGCAAAGAATTCCTAAAAATGTTCCAAACTACTTAAAATAGGTGACCAGACATAATCAAACAAACAAATCCGTAGCCGTTGCTTCTTTGATTAATTTCCACAGGGATCAATCTGCACATATGTGGTCACCTAGTGTGTTTTGTAAGCTACTTTTTATACACATCCTCGGAATTTGCAAATGAACAATAATATATAGCTGTAATTTATACTTTCATATTAACCCCATTGTAAAACCATGATTTTGAACATGCTATTGTAAAATTAAGCCATGTCCATACAAAGAGGGGTAGGTTTTTAAAAAAAATTTGAAGTATTGTCTGATTTTCACTAGTTGTAGCTGTTTTAAGAGGGGTCGTAAACGGCAACTTTATAATGCACTTAGACACACCACCAAAAAGTAGTCTTAAAAGGAACAGATATGGCCTATTCGTAGTGGTTGAGAAAAAGAAATCATCAGTTGAAATGGTGTGTTTTCTCGGGCCAGCCTACCATAGTTTAAACATGCGTACGCCTCAAGATAGATTCTCTTGAAATGTGCAGTAATGAAACTTAAGCACTCATTCCAAACTAGGAGAAATAGTTAAACCTTTTTCTATGCGTTGTAAGAATGGGCCCCACGCTTTTAGACAACGGTAAAATGTTATTTCATTGTAGAATTTAAAAAATTTAGTTTTAGTAGTGATGAGTATATTTAGGTAGGTTTTAAAATTATATTTGTAAAATCAAGTGGACTAGTCGACCAAAGTATCCTGAAGTGAAGTATGTAAATGCTAGGTAGGCCAACAACATTGTGTGAAGGTTCTTTTGATCAGTTAGTTTCCTTAATTCATCTAGAAATTTAAGTCAGCCTAATATTAAGAGGAGGTAAACTTCGATAGTAACAAAATCTTAAAATTAAAATTATGCAGGATATAACTGTTAACAATACTGTTACAGATCTTTTGATTATTTTAAAAAGTATAAACAAACCTTTGAGTGATATTTGACGTATGGGTACTTGTGACAGTTTTCAGCTGTTAGTCTGACAGCAGGAGCTATCATGAAGGGTCTGATCAACAGATTGGTTCGTCATAGAGGATAAACCTTTTTCTCTGCAAATTAATATGTAACGACAAGTATATCAGAATCAGAAATCAGAACTGTATTGCCATTGATCCAGTTTTACAAGAAATAGGCATTGTCAACATCAATGTTAAAAATAAATAAGTTAAAATATTACAGCACATTACAATAAAACAGTCAATAGATTAGATAACTAATTATAAAGGACATTCAATATTAAACAAAGTAAGTTAAAATGTTAAGTCTATATTTTGTTCTAATCACTCATTTAAGCTATAAAAGGGGTTAATTAGGAGCCAAGCCATCAATTTATTTTTGAAATTTTTTAGTGGAATGGTTCGAGCAGAATCATGTACTGTAATTTATTGAAAAATCTTAAGCAATTTACCTGATGCGAGGTTCCAATCTTGGCTAGTCTATGGTGTGGGATGTCCAATTGTCTTCTATTGCGAGTAAAATGGGAATGAATGTCCTGCCTGGTTGAAAATTGATTTAAATTAATTTTAGTGTAAGTGAGGATGACAAAAATATAAAGATTAAAAACTGTTAGAATTTGCATATGCATAAAGAGGTCTCAGTGTGCCAATGGGTGAGCTCTGCACATGGTTCTAATTGCTACATATAATTAGTATGTAAAAAATTATTGGAAAGGAAAATAGTAGATATGGGTGAATTGATATGGTTGTAACTATTTAGGGACGTCAGGCAGGATTTTAGTTTGGAAGAGGGATAGAGATTCACCCGAAATTTACAGCGTAGCACGCTATGTAAGCAATTTAAATGGCCATTTAATGGCGCTGTTACACTAACGGGTTAGGTAGCGCCCCTCAATTTGGATTACAAAGTAATTTTATGTATTTTCTAAGTTCACACTTTGAACCACGCCAAGACGGCAAGACCACAGAAATTGCGTGAGCGATAAAACTACATTAGTGTAACAAACTAGTAGCGACGGGTTGAGGTTGGTTACTATTGTACCTAAGACCGCTTCCTAACAGGTGGGTTTTCGCCGCGCTTACGATATCGGTCGTGCAATGGTCCATTTTTTCCTCTCAAAATACACTATAAATATGATCGGGGTTCCTATTCAAGTAAACATGCGTAACGTATCTATGTACCGCAATGTAGACACGTTAAGACACAGGCATTGACTTTAAAATACGTACCATGCATTTAACATACAATATAGTACTGGTCAACAAAACAAAGCGACCCTGATCATAGAGTATTGACTCCGTCATAGTCAGACAACACAACAACAAAATAAAATAAAAAAATACAACTGTACAAGTATTCAAGTAATAACAAAATAATTATAACGAAAGTCAAAACAAGTCCGGGTCTTCTGCCTATTTTACTTACCGCATATTATTTAATTTACTAAATATGTTGATAGCAATTTATAGCTGATAGTAATTTGTGTGAGTGTTTTGAATTTTAAAAGATTTACAGGAACGACCAATTAAAGCACCATTGCTTTGCTTTCTACTGCCAGTTCTAGGCCCATCAATCAAGAATCTAGGCTATGCAGTCTTCATGGTAATAATGTACAATTACTAAATAGCCAGATAGCCTATTCGAATAGTTACAATCTAGTTCTTACGGTTAACCCCGTGTCAAAACATCATAATAATTAATTTGAGATGTTTCGGTCTTGCTGTGGAGTACCATCTTCAGTCACTGATTGGCTGAAACGGTTCTATTACTTAAACAATTACTGTCAAAATAAACATAATAACTTTACAATGACAAATAATATCAACAAAATATCATCAACATAACAAAGTAAAGCTACAGTTAAGAAGTACAGCCTAGTTTTCACTTGTACGATAATGGACAAAATATTCAAAGGCGCCATGAGGAATTTAGGAAATCATCTATATTGTAAGCTTTATCAACAAATAATTCCTTAAGTAAGTTTTTGATATGTAAAAAGTTTGTTTTTCATTTTTCAGGGAATAAATTTTATATTTAAAAAAATACAAAATTGAAAGTAAATGGAACCAAGTAAAGTGACTAGTAAAACAAGCAGCTTGAAAGCTCTTCTATTAAGAGCATGGAGGGAAAGGTGGTCAGATCTGCAATGGGGTATCCATATCAAAACTGTGAGTATTACTTTTATAAAGTACGATAGTAATGAAGAGGTTATTTCCTTTAAAAACCACGCTAAGTAACGAAGAACCTTTATGTATTTTAGATTCTAAATTCAAAAGCAGCAACTTTCAAAAGGGGGATCAGTTAAATAATTACAACCGATTGACTCTACGAAGTAGAAGCCATAGTATTACAGTTTTTCTTTTACATACTGAAAACCATACCATTCTCCTTTTTAGTTCCATTTAACTGATGACAAATATCACTGTGTAGTCATAAGTCTTGTTTAAAATAAAATATTGTCTCGTAATTGATCTAAATTTAATTAGAAAAACAGACTTTTCCGGCCACTTCAGGAAGAAAACTACAGGCAACTCCCGAATAACTGTAATTGGATTAACCACGTTGCTGATTATCCACAACAATGTATGGGGGAGAAATATCATGACACCATCCCTCACAAAACCGACTATAATAGTGTCCCGCGTTACCTTGATTCGTCCCCTCTGACTCACCTGACAATATTCGTCCAAAAATAGGAATTCTCCCACCTACCGGAATTACCCATCCGCCTCACTGATAAATCTTAATAATTATTTAAAGTTTTCGACAATGGTATGAGAGAGCACATAATTTTCTGAAGTGCTGTAGCAGGAGTTGTTTTTGTTATTTGAGTGGTTATTGATGATTGCAAAACGATGACTACTAAACGCAAACGGGTCTTATTGACAATACAGCAAAACTCGACATGGTGCAAATCAAAACATTGATCTTGGTTCTACAGTAAAGAAATCTGCAAGTAGTATAACATTGGTGTCACGGTGATATTACGGTGTCACGATGGTATACAAAAATAAGGTAACTATAACACCATAAACACTAACAATACTCCGTCGCCATCTTGTCACCATTTTCTGGTTGCTGTGGTAACCAAGTCACGTAACCTGTCAAGAATTCGACGCTAGCGCTCCTGACCGCTCAGTTGCTATCTTAAACCGTGGAACTAAGGCTACTGTACACGGTCAAGGATGTACGATTCTCGAGCTACCGATTTAAGATGCGCAGTGCTAATATTCATGAGAACTAATGACGGCGTTCACACACAGCGCTCAATGGAATCTGTTATCCTCATTTTTAGTTGTTTTGTCTTTATAAACCTTATTGTAAACTAGTTTTGAGTTTACACGGATTAACCACCATTTTGCTTATCCGGGAAGCCTCAACCCGACTGTATCGCGGTTAGTCGGGAGTTGACTGTATTCTCTAGCATTGATCCAAATGTTTAAAAAAATCATTTAGAAGCCAGTGATAATATGAAATTTTCTTTCCATTGAATCAGACCCTTTTTTAATAGCACTTGAAAGGAATTATTGTGAAAGGCATAAAGTTTGAAGATTTAAGATTATGTGTGTGTGCAGATTTTACCTCGTGGAGTTAGTGGAGATGTGTACAATCTGGCTGATTGTATTCTGCAACAAGCTTTGATCGGACCAGGACCAAACCACCTGGTGCTTTCATATCTCAAACACTCCCTTAGCTCACAGGTGAGTGTTCAACAAACACTCTATATACAGGGTGTTTTTAAATTATTCATCATGTTTCATTTGCCTATATCTCACTCATCTGTTGTCGGGTGGGTGTTGGGACAGACATCTGGTTAAAGATAATTTTCTCAAGTTTTGTGATAATAAGTTTGATTGTTTTTGTTGTTATTTGTTTGAATACAATGATATATCTTTTGAAACAATAACAAGTCGAGATAAAACGTTTTGTGTTTTAAAATACGAAGAGTTTAAATCAAAAATCCAAGTCCAACATGAATTATAGAGGCAATTTGGTGAAAATTCTCTAACTTACCAGAGTATCCTGCGTTGGTATCGCCAATTCAAACTCACAAGAAGTTTGCTAAAGCAAAAAACTTCCGGTCGCCCGGGCGTGTCTCAAGAATCAGTGGAAATGGTAAGGCGGTGCTATGAAGAGAGGCCGCAACAGTCTGCGACGAGTGCAAGTCTTGAACTTGGATTATCAAAGTCAGTTATTTGACAGATTTTGAGGAAAACCTGCGCTTGAAAGACCATACAGATTCAAAGACCACTGCAGTCGATGCAACCAAAATGTGTTAAGTAAAGTTTGGGTTGATTTGCAGCGTTGGTTGGAATCCTGCTGTGTGGTTGATGGTTATCTCATTGAGCATTTGTAGTATTACCACATACAGTAGAAAATATTTCCTTTGATTCTGTGTAACTTTTAGCTGTATATGTCCTGTAATCAACTTAATACAGTATTTTAAAACCTGATGAATCATTTAAAAACACCCTGTATATCTCAGTTCTTAACTATAATAAGGTGTATAGAAGTATTGAACAGTTTGGAAGTCTGAAATTAGTTTTGAATTTAAGGAAGTCTTGAAAAAGCCTGGAATTAGTATGGAATTCAATCGAAAAGGCCCGGAAAGTCTGGAATTTATTAAATGATGAAGTCCGAGGATATTCAGAAAGTGTTAGACCATTGTTTGTTTCGGAAGTTGGTTTGTCTCCTACATCCTAGTGGTTGATAGTGCACTAATTCTAATTGCATGCATTAAGCAGTCTGGCATTCCATTTGCCAAACCAATGAATAGTTTTGGATCTTCATTATGCCAAATAGCGCCGTCACTTGACAAGCTACCTGCGCTCCAATGCAAATAATCCTTGTTTGAAGCAGGCTTTCGATAACAGAACTGACAAGTCGAACAAAAGCACGTGGCCAGCTGCCTAGTCTAGTCACTGTGCGCTAAGATTAGGTAGCCATAGATTCTAATTTTGTGCCTACATAAAAGATCTTTGATAAATAATTATAGGACTATTATTTTGTAAATATATTTTGTCCGTTATTATGAAATGCAAAGTTCAAAGGTAAAAAGTTGAGCGATTTGTCAAGTTTTAATTTTGAAAAATGTTGACGATTTTGTCTGGGAAAAGTCTTGAATTTGCTGAAAGAAATTTGTTAGGCACTTTGCTATAATCAAGTACTTCCGGTTCACACCGAGTCAAAACATCATTGAAATGGATCAAACATCATTGAAAACATCAACCTGTTCATTGGACACCCTGTGACCAATAAGATAGCAGATAGCAAGTATCTCAGTTTCAGCCTATCAGTTACTGAAGATGGTACTCCACAGTTAGACTAAAATATTTCAAGCTAATTGTAATGACGTTTCAATGCGGTGTGAAGCGGAAGAATTTGATTATAGTTGTGACACCGACCGCGAAAGCCTAAGAGTTCAGCTGTCAGTCATTAATCTCAGTGTTGTTTGTTACTATGTTTTTTTTCCTTTGAGGCTTTGTTATCGTTATTTTGTAACTTAAACAAAAATGGTCATTTTGAAAAATGTAAAAATATTCATCACTTTCACAATGTTGAGACCTAGGCTTGACCTAGGCATCTATGCACAGTCTACTCATATCATTATAACATAATCTTTGATTCAACCAAGTGTTTCTGTATCAAGTGTTTGTCTGAAGATTTTAAAACCACATCCACTTGTAATATTTTTCAGTTGGTGTCGTACGCTGCAGTTCTACAACGAATCAGCAAATACGATGGTTTTCACAAACCACATTGTATCATCAGCCTCCTCGAGTTTCTTGAAAATATTCTTGTAAGTAAAGTATTTAAGTCTGATAAAATAATTTAATCAAAACTTCCATAAGATACATAACAAGATAGGGAGAAATTAAACAATTAAGGAAGAAAAATCTATTACTGTTGAAGACAGATATACTAAGCTAGATCTGGGTTTGAAAGTGTTTTCTGTTCTTTGTGTTGTTCTGGACCATAAACTTTACACCTGAAATTGTTGTCTGGTCTCAAGGCAGTATGTTGTGTTGTCGTACAGCCCGGCGTGACCTGCAGATTCAAGCCAGAGGAGGAGATGATTGCAGGGTCCGTGCTGTCGCTGGCACATTGGCTGCTACAGTGTTACCACCACACCTTGCAGGCAGGCAACGCAGACACATACCCTGACATGCTGATCAAGCCTGCTAACATCCTGGAACTGATCCTCAGCCGAGACTTCACCACTGCTATGCTCTACCTGGCCAAGCATGAGCACAAGGAGTTGTACGTCGAGGTGGCCAACAAGTGCCAGATCTTGGAGGTGAAAATCAGTCAGGCGCCTTCGTTCTCGTCCACCGCTGCTATGAAGAACTACTTGCTGTAAGTTAATTAGATGAGAAAGTGGGGTTCTGGGGTTGCAATGGTTTCTTATCGAGTTTTCTTTTTAAGAATGAGATTTAAGAAATAGGGCACTAGACCAGGATATGCTATCAAAAAGGAACAGAAAGGAGAGCAGGCTCACCTGGATAAAGTAGAAACTCAAAGGAGAACACAGGCTGTCAAATTTTCATTGTTATGAACATTTTTTTTAAGCCTACTACTCTACTCTTTCAAGTCCTCTTCTTTTGTCTCGACAAAAGCCCTAGTGGGGCTGAAAATTTGACCTCTATGCTCTTCTTTGTGGTTCTACTTTATCCAGGTTAGCTTTTGAAAAAGCTGATAGAGTCAAATTTTTAGGATTGAATTTAGACAGTCATTTAACATGGGAGTCACATATTGATTATCTAAGCAAGAAAATGAGTTCCTGTGTATTCCTTTTAAGACAATTATCACAATACTGCACGATTGATATTTTAAAAACTCCATATTATGGCTTGGTACATTCTCTTATGTCTTATGGAGTATGTTTTTGGGGGAATTGTTCCAAAAGTAAAATATTGAGAATTTTTATCTTGCAAAAGTCTGTGATAAGAATAGTTTATCATCTAGGTTACAGAGATTCTTGCAAAAATGCCTTTGAAACCCTTAGAATTTTGACCTTACCATCCCTGTACATCTATGAAACAATAGTTTATTGTCTTTCTAAATGTCATATGGTTCAAGGTAGAGAAATTCATTTCCATGAGACAAGATTCGCAAACTCCTTCCGCATAAACCAACACAGATCTAAATTATATTCCCTGCTACCATCACAGGCGGGTGCCATGCTATTTAATAAACTTCCAATCGAAATACAAAATTATGAAAATTTCAACATGTTTAAAACAAAATTAAAAAACTTTCTTCTTTCAAAGTGTTTTATAGCGTAGAGGAATTTATTGATGGTTCCTGGAAAAATTAGCAATACTCTTATTTGGTCCATGACTACAGTGTTGTTACTGGTGGCTCCTTATTCTTAGTTCAAAATTTTATATATTTTAAATCAAATACGCCATATTTATTTCCAACGTGTAGGTATTTGAATTGTTATACCTGAAACAAAGTTTTTTGTAAAGGTTGAACAAATGAATAAATGAATAAGCTTTAGAAGAATGAGATATTTATGCCGTCAGCATGGTAAGACATGAAAAGAGCACCAACCCTGACACCCAGAACACAATTTGAACATTTTTCAACACTTTCTATACAAATGTGTATCTCTACAGGTTGCAATTTTTGTCAAATTTTCATGGGTTTGGTACAAATGTTTTTTATAAATATCTCGGTCAAGTTTGTTAGCCAACAAAATCGGACTTCCAGAAGTACCCTTTTGAGAAGGAGTTTTTATTACAAACGTGGTGTTATGATCTAAAAGCAGTAAATTTTATCAGATTTTAATAAAATTTGAAATAATTAATAAACATTTATTTCAATGGTATCTAGACATATAGGGTTATGAATAATATACGCACGTATCGAAATATAAGCCCGTTTTGTAGACTTGTTGTTTCTTAATGTATTGTAAATCAAATATATATAAATATACTACAAACATAATATATAAATATATTATACTATAAATATATTATTATAGCTGCCAATCAGCTTTTAATAATAATATACTACAAATTAAAAAATCCATAAATTGTTTCAAAATGGCGGCCCAAAAGTGATTTTGCACAATAACAGCGGAATGAATAGTCAGATTGCAATGAAGTTTGCGTTTTCCCTTCATATTATACGTCTTGTAACTTGCCACCAAAGACCAAGTAAGTCTTCGCTATGCTCACAGTCTCGAGTGCAGAGATGAGGCTCAGCTTCGTAACTCCTGTGAGAATAAGGAAATGCGCATCACTCTTGCCAGCACCGCTGTTTGTCGGGCCAGCACCGCTGTTTGTCGGCCAGCACTGCTGTTTGTCGGCCAGCACTGCTGTTTGTCGGCCAGCACCGCTGTTTGTCGCGCCAGCACCGCTGTTTGTCGCCAGCACCGCTGTTTGTCGCCAGCACCGCTGTTTGTCGGGCCAGCACCGCTGTTTGTCGTGCCAGCACCGCTGTTTGTCGGGCCAGCACCGCTGTTTGTCGGCCAGCACCGCTGTTTGTCGTGCCAGCACCGCTGTTTGTCGGGCCAGCACCGCTGTTTGTCAGGTAAGCACCGCTGTTTGTCGCCAGCACCGCTGTTTGTCGGCCAGCACCGCTGCTCGTCGGCCAGCACATTTTTTGACATCGGTACTGGATTCAATTACAGGGTTCATTTATGAAAAGTAACTTGTAACTGGTCAGTTACACCAAATATAATGTTATGGTAAGTAGATTGCATAGATACCACATGATTGCGGCAGCCCGAGCACAGATAGAGCTGCCATCTCTTGCCGTCTTTCTCCCCCCTCGGCTCCTCATACTCGAGTTTGTCCGATGTCAATGACTCAAAAGCGACCAAATCTCACGATTTTTGAGATCAAATGAACTTGCACGTGCGTCAGTGGCTTTACTTGAGACTCTTAACACAATGTCCTCGCTGCACTATATGTATCTTGGACTGCCGAACTATGTTGATTTTCCTGCCTCAGTTGTTCACCTACTATGTGCAATCTACCTACTATAACATAATCTTTGGTTACACTCAGCAGTAACTGGACGACGCAGTGGATGTGTTGAATGTTCTCGCAATTAGTGGACTGGTTTGCAGGAAACTGTGCAGTTTGGAGTTGAGTGTGACAGGACTAGAAGCAGACAAGGTCGTGGAGCCGTTGACGTACTGTCTTCAGTCAACCTTGGCTATACAAGTGTTGCTGAACCCTGGTTGTGACACTCAGTTCCTTGTCAAGCAGTTACTCATGATTCAGAGGATCAAGGTGAGTCGTTCTCAAGTATTAATTAACTTTCCAAAAGGATCACTGGCTGCAGTCCCTGCACTTGTCTCTGTGGAAATGGCTCTTAGTTCCCTTAGCATTAACTAACATTTCCAAGAAAAGAGCTTTTAATATATTCTGTTATTTTAAGTGGTGGTTAAGTGTTAAAAACTAACAGCCTTGGTATATATACCTTATTAATTTAAGATTTTACTTGTGATGCCACCAAGAATTACTTGTGCATGTTGAAACGTCTGATTAAACCTTGTCTTCAGATCAGTAAAGGCATGAGTAAAAAAATTAGATGGCTCACTGCTCAGCGGTTATTAAAACATGGTATCAGTAAGAGACTGATATTTTTGGTCTTTGTATGTAGTTTAGAATACGAGGGCTATCCAGAGAGTAAATTACGTTTTGGAATAAAAATTCTTCGAAGAATAGGAAAAGATTTTTATTATATACATTTGAAAGCCACACTAAAATACTAATTTTCTACATAATTGCCATACAAATTTAGGCAATTATCATACTGATGGACGAGCTTTAAAATTTCTTCGTCATAAAATTCTGCCGCTTGTTCCTTTAACCATTTTGTTACTTCTTCCTGCAGCTGTTCATCATCGTCAAAACGATGTGCGTTGTCACTTGCCAGCCACTTCTTCATCGTTGGGAACAAGTGGTAGTCGCTTGGTGCAAGATCTGGACTGTACAGTGTATGAGGAAACAACTCCCACTCGTACGGTCACCATAATCTTCCTTACCGACATCGTTTGCATGCATTTTTTTGTTTCTGAGGGAAATTTGTGTGTCCCCACTGCATTGACTGCAATTTCGTCTCACAGTTAACATGTTTCACCCATGTTTCATCACCAGTAACAATCCGATTAAGTAGTTAATCGCCATATTTGTGGTAATGGTCCAAAAACATTAACGCTGACCCATTTGCTGATTTTTGTGATTTCGTTAACTTTTTCCCAAGTTCAGCATTTGCCAAGCTGGGTCTTCCACTCCGCTTTTTGTCGTACACATTTGTTCGGCCATTTTTAAAGCGAATGCTCCATTGACGCACTCCACCTTCAGTGATGGTATTGTCCCCATACACTTCACAAAGCTGCCGATAGATTTCAATCGGTTTACAGTTTTTTGCAGCCAAAAAACTTATTACTGCACGCACTTTACAGCTCGCGGGATTTTCAATTGACAAAGACATGTCCAAGTGACACTGTAACGTAATAAAGTACGACACAGACCTGAGTGTTGATCGGCTAGATGCAGACTGAACTGGGGAACAACCACATATCAAAATGGCGTAGCTTTCGCCTCTAGCGGAGGTAACGGAAAACGTAACTTACTTTCTGGATAATCCTTGTAATTCCAATAAACATTCTGTGCCAAAAGAGGTCTCTAACCCTTTGCGGTCTCATTTTATTTTAAATTTTTGTAAAAGCCTCCCGCATGGGTTTCCCCAGTCCCCAAGCAAAATTTCAGCAAAACCCTCTCTGGTACGGTGCATTACCAGTCATTGAACCATACCTCTAAGCTGGGATTTAGCCCCCTAAGCTCAAAAGCCACCTCCGCCTCACTGGATTTGATGAGCCATTTTCTCTTCAGTGATCCTCAGCGGTCATTGTGGCCCCCGCACCGCATGATTCAACAACTAGCATTGCACCGCACAGAGCACTCGGTGGGATCCGACCCACGCTGTGACAGACAGGGGCCAGCTGTCCGTCACTATAACCACTAAACCACCGGGCTGTTTGTCGTTAGCTGTCAAACTCACACTTGAGTTGCCGAGGAGGGGGAAGGAGTGGTAGTTTCGCTCTTCTCTGCTAGGCGCCGGTAGTGTTGCGTAGTCCTCGCATATCAGAGACGGTTTGAACCGTCTTCTATACTGCACGTCCAAGCGTTCAAAAGGAAATAGCGTTTGTCGACCTATAGTCGACAAGCAACCTCAAAGGGTTAATGTATAGTTTACATTTATGTCGTAACGTCCACATTCATTGTAACGTAGTCTTTACGTTGAAATTAGTAATTTTATTAACTATTACAAGTGTGTACAATGCACCAAAAAATAATGTTGTTACGGTGTTTAAGAGTTTTAAAGTGATATTGTTTCAGGGTTACAGTAACGTGCGACTGTACAGTGAGTTGATCAGAGCGTGTTTCATCATTCTGTACGACGTGATGGACACAAGCAAAGAGTCTCAGTGGGGAGCTTTCACGTTCCTCAAGGTGCCTCATATCCTGCACCAACTGTACAATTCCAGTCTAACTAGAAGTAAGTTCACTGACGAATGTGTACTTAGACATGTAGCTTTGAATGGATTCGGTAGCCTGACACCATCGAAGAGTACTCACAGCGCTATCTGTGCTTTAGCTGCCGAACTAGAGTAAACTCTCGATTATTTTTGGTGCCAACAGTAAAATATCCTAAGTACAGAAATGAAAGAAAAAATACTGTACACAAAAACAAGTTTTGATGATGTATCACAAGATGATGTATTACTCTGTGACAATATGACGCTGAAGAAACTTCAATCGCAGGTAAAGAAGAAGTGCTTTAACACGAAAAAAAAGCAATTGACCGATTTGTTTAAACCTTAACATACATTACATTAAATTAATCAAAAACGTAAAAAAACATAGACTTAGGTTTTTTATCAGGTGCAGTACGTTCTTCTCATGATGTGAATTAAACTGACCACTCTTTAAAGTACTGTGGCCAGTGATAAACAAATCACTTCTAGTGTCCAGTGTACTATGTCAAGTTACTGCCAGTTGAGCCGCACTCTGTGGCGTCTGTGTATTATGCTCTTATCGACTAAATAGTAAACTAATGATACTGTGGTAATAAAAGAATGCTGGTGAACAATTTAAACTGATTCAACATAATTCAATATTTAAAAAAAGTTACTTTTAGATAATGCTACTTTAATTAAATTAAAAAGTGATGTGATTTTGACAGAACACAAAGGTTTTTACTTTAGGACAGAAGTTCTTAGTATTGTTGGTTTCTATAATACATAGAGGTAGATTGTTAAAATAAAATGGTCCACTATTGATAGCGCTTGCAGCGCTATCTGTGCTTGGTCTGCCATACTAGGTTGATTTTCCTGCCTCAGCCATGTGGCATCTATGTGCAATCTACCTACCAAACATAATCTTTGGTAGTTTTTACAACAATGAAAATGAACATGAGGTATTTAAAGCACATTGAGTAATTGCGTTGTTGTACGATGGACAGGTGGTGTGAAGATGGACGAGTGGAGTCAGGACGTGGTGGACAGTCTGGACCTGGTGTTGCAGTTCACACCTCTATTGGACGCTCTGGACGCTCGCTGCTCCTGCAACAACCTGGAGTGCTTTGTCGGAGAGCTGCTCAAACTCAACCTGGTCACCGAGATGCACGTCAAACGTTACACCTCCGCAAGGTACCAGCCGAAACTTACAAACAACATTTTTAAGCAGGATGGTAATTTCAGTTTTATGATTGGCTGGTGAGAATAAATTTTCAGAGAAAGAGAATTTTGGTTTTTTTTTGCCAAAGGTAATTGTTTTGATAGTTTTACTCTAATCAATTTTCCTTTTCAAGTGAAATTGATACTAAAATTACTATACTTTGATACTTTGCTTTGAGACACCAACCTTTCTCAGAGAGTAAGGTGAACATGGGATGATGATGAGTGTTTTGATGGATGATAAGAGTAGTCTTTTGGTTTAAATAAAATATAACAATTAACCATCTGTTCATAGTGCTCATAGATTATTTATCCCACTGGATTGAACTTAGGTGGATTAGAGACAAAACATCTGCAAGTATCATTGACCAAATGCAGGAAGTATCTACAAGATTCGGTTATCCTTCAGAATTAATTGCTGATAACAATCCCTTTGCTTCTTTTGAGTGTAAAAAATATTATGCTAGCAAAGGAATCAACTTAGTTACAAACACCACCACAGAAGTAATGGTATGTCGGAAAATGCTGTTGGAGTTTGTAAAATAATAATAAAGAAAAAAGCATTGAAGATAATTGTGACTTCAGAGAATTTTTTGATGGAGTATAATAACTCACCTATTCCGATTACATTGAAGCCCACCTTCACAGATTCTTAAACTTCTAAGGAACAACGAAGATTCCATGACAATCAACGATAAAATTTTAGATCAAGCCAAAGCGGTGATAACATAGTGTTTCGGACCAGAAATGACAAGTACTGGCAAAAAGGAGCCGTTGAAAGAAAAGGAGATCAACCAAGAACTTATTGGATTAAAAGAAACGGTGACAGATATTTATTAAGAAGAAACACTTCACAAATGAAGAGATCTTTCACAAATGAAAATATTAAAGACCGTACATTGTCAGCAGAGTTTCTGCTAACTGACCTGTCTCAGGAGAATAAATGCAGTGAAAACAAAACCAGGCAAACAAACGACAATGTATTCATAGTGCCAGGTCTAATGTCCTCCAGAGGAAGACAAATAAAACCCCCAACCCGGATGAACCTTTAAAGGGGAAGATGGTTTAAATAAAATATAACAATTAACCATCTGTTATGAAAAATACTTTATAAGTTTATATTTTTGACTTGTTTACTATTTAGCCGAATTCCCTAAAAGTCATTTAACTGAGATCTTCAGTTTAAAACCGCCATGTCCCCAGGGAGGTGTTTCTCAAAATTGTACCCCAATTTGCCGAACAAACTAACTGGCCTCGGCAATGGTTTAAACGGCTGATAAAAGTTATACTAGTCGAAGTAAACAAAACCCAAATCCTCAAACCTGTAAATCAAAAACTAGCCTTCTGCATCCATAAATTTAGTTCAAATTCTAGCCTATAACTTTATAAATCGTGATTTATTTATTATTTTAAATGCAATAAAGTTAAATGAATAACACATTAAACTTTTGGAAATATTATGGAAAATAAATAATATTGAAATGAATAACTCCTCAAATTTGGAAATCAAAGCTTCCAGCCATAATATTAAGTTTACAAATACTTAGCCAGTAGCCTACTTTTAATAGTATTTTTGTTTCATGGACATAATTTTTAGTCAAATGGATGAACCGTTAGTAACATGAACATTGAGGAAAAGGATTACGAGAACGAAGAATCAAGGAAAGACTGATAGTTAATAATTTCTGGAGATGGGAAGAAGAAAAATAGAAAGATTTCGAATGAGGAAGAAAACCCAATAGCTTAATTTTATTAGTTATTCTTGAGATCCACAAGTAACAAAAATCGAGCTCCTAATACCCAGGATACATTTTAGTGCGCATTGAGTTTCTATATTGTCTCCAGTCCTCTTTTCGAGAGTTGGTCAGAAAGTCCTCCTACAAAATCATTAAAAGTGTCTGATGCTGTAGCCCGCTTAGGTCCGCTAAGCTTGATACCTTTTACCAAAGAGAAAAAGAATCGGAATAAGATAGAAATTAAGCATCAAACAAAATAGGCCTATCTTCTTTACATGGAGTAGTAAACATACCTCAATTGATTGAACACATCTTTATTTGTCTTTCTACCCAAATCAAACAGAAAACAGACACATGCGAGGTTTAATCTATGTGTGCCAGTCAAAGATTAGGAAACGCCTCGGAGCTTAAACCCGAGTATTAAAGATACCTACAAAGTAAAGATAACGAGAATTTTGAATTGCTTTTATTGTGACATACACAAGTCTTAATAAGTTTTCTATTTGAAATTATTTAAAATAGTCTTGATACAAACTAGGGCCAACTGTTCCCCAGGTTGGTTCATTAATTAATTAACCCCAAACAGTGAACATAGTCCAAAACAAATCACTGAAACAAAAGAATTAATCAGATCTAAAAATTCCATCAATGCTCTAAAGAAGCAAAGACTCACCTTTACAAGAGTCCTGCCTGCGATGCACCGTCCTGCAACCACCAGCCAAAACCGGCTCTAAAACTCTGCCTCCCTAAGACCGTAAGTCCCAAAGTACATCCATCTACTGCCAAGGGTAGGCTCACACCTGCCCCACCTCACATGCAATCTTGTAATGGCTCTGCGAATTTATTTGGCATCCGAAGAATTAATTTCCATTTTTAACCGACTAAAAATTAACATTAATATCTTACATTATTTCAGGGAAGCAGCAATCAGTGAGTTGCACAAGATAGAAGTTGCGTCTTCAGGCATGCCGATCACCAAGGTCATCATCCGAGAGGAACCCACTCTCTCGAGAGTGCTCCAGTCCCTAGATGCTGAGTTTCCTAAAGTGAGTGGGACGTCTGAATATCATATTATTTCTTAAAATAAGATTGTTCCTAAGAAATTAATAACAATGTCCTATGAAATACACTCATCATCATGTAATCAACATTTAATTAATAAAAAAATGGTGGGTCGAAGGAAGTAGGGTTAGTTAAAATAAATTCTTTTACTTTTAAGGTGAATGTGAGATGATGCTGAGTGTTTTGATGGATGATGAGATGTAGTTTTCTTACAAACTAGGGCTGACTGTTCCGAAGGTTCAGTCATTAATTAAAAGCCCACGGACCAATGACTTAATGGGACTTCCGAACCGAAAGAGTGACCCCCATGAAAAGTTATCACTGCGGCCGGGAATCGAACCCGGACTGATTTCGTGCGAAGCATGCTCTATACCACTGAGCTATGGCAAATTCCAACAATTAGGCGGAAATTCCCTAAAAACTAAAATATTTATGATTTTTGGGATACTGAAGGTTTGAAAGGAAGAGCCTTATGGCTAAACTAGGTGAATTTTACAAGGAGATAGAGGATAGTAGCTAGCTTACCTAAGAAAAAAGTTTCCTAGAAAAAAGATGCAGAACTTGTAATATCAACGTCCCAACCACCACCTTCAGCAGCACTTCATATAACAAAGAATACCCCATCAGAGGCCACCTTACCTGTAAAACTGAAAATCTAGTCTATCAACTCCAGTGCAAACAATGCCAAGCTCAATACGTAGGCCTCCGCACCCATATGAACAACCACAGACAGGACGTAAAGACAAAAAAATTCAAACCAGTAGCTCAACACGCAAATACCCATAACCTGGATTTCGACTCATGTTTCACCACCAAAGCTTTAAAATCACTACCTAAAGACCAATGCAACCCCTCCATGCTCAGAAGATGGGAATTAGCCTACCAGCACATAACCAACTCCAGATCACCCCCAAACCTCAACATCAGATAAGCCTACTCACATCACATAACCCTATTCTTTTCCCCAGCTAGCTTTTTATATATCGGTGACAATAGACATTTATCAAACATTAGTGGACTTTATTTTTTACAGTTGGTACCCCTTAGATCAAGATAGCAGAGCAGTAGAAGTCAGACAACAACAAGTGGCCATTTTGTTTTTTCGTGTTTAGTGTTAAGAACTCTGTGCTTTGATAAAGGCCCTTAGTAAGGGCGAAATATCAGTGAATTTTGTGTGTGAATCTTCTGTGTGCCTATTTTTGTTGGCCCCTAAACTTTTTTTTAGGTAAGCTAGCTACTATCCTCTCTCTCCTTGTAAAATTCACCCCTTTTGGGATAGGCAGGGAGTTTTTACCGATGGCTAATAATACATGTTTTAAAAGAAATGTCTATTGAAATTTCATAACTATACAAAAACCCCTTTGAAAAGTGAATTTTGAGTTCAAACCCTTTTCAGGTTAGAACTTCTATTTCTTTTCTTTAGTGAGTAAAAATGTTTTTAAAAATATTAATAATAATTGTTTATAGTTTTTTAGGTCTTAATACTTACGTAGGTGCTAATCTGAAACTTAAATTCAACAATTCCAATTTGAAGTTGAAGATCATTCATTCTGTCTTGGGAATAGGTTTTGACTACAACCAAAGATAATATGATGGTAAGTAGATTGTGCATAGATGCCGAATGGCTGAGGAAGGAAATCAATGTAGTTGAGGCAGCTCAAGCACAGATAGCGCTGCGAGGGAATTCTTCTAAGAGTCTCAAGCAGAGCCACTGACGTATGCGCAAGTTTGCTTGTTCTCAAAAATTGTATGATATTGGCACATTTAAAGTCATCGATATTGGACAATCTCACGCTATCTATGCTTGGACTGCCAAACTATGATGTATTTCCTCCCTCAGCCATGTGGCATCTATGCACAGTCTACCTACCGTAAAATAATTTGTGCTACAACTTGAAAATCAAACTGGAACATGAGAATCCCAAGCTGAGACATGTATTTTGCAGGAGTCGCTACTGAACATGCTGTGTCAAGTGTTCACGGGGAAGAGCTTTGAGCTGATACTGGCAGTGGCGACTGTGGAAGGCAAACTGTGCACTCTTGTGTCCAAGTTGATCAACCTGAACGAGTGTTGCAAGCAGACCAGCAGCCTAGACGATACCTCGGCTAACAACACACTCGCCATGCTCTTCGACATCACCTTCCTCATGCTGTGCTACATCACCCAGACGTTCGGCTCTGAGGTAAATACAGTAACAACACTTTGTCCCTTATTGGTGGAATTGAAATTTCAAGAGAATTTTTTAATTGAAACAGCTATTCTAATATGAAAAATTGTCATCTGACTATTCTGCCTTTATAGGACCAAGATCTCAAAAATGCCTTATGGCCACTGGTCAAAGTCCTACTTACTCCGCCAGCTTTTAATTTTAATTCATTAATCAACACATTAATATAATTTATATATTTCTAGACTATATTTTAATTGTAATGTGGAGTACTCCTGAAAATTAAATACAACATCTTACCACAGAATTCAAGCCTGGTCAGAGTTTAGCTTTTATTTGGTATACGCAAGGTTTTTTAATAAAATCTTAATTCTTACAAGTTTGTAATTATTTAATTATATGTTATTGCATAATGAGGTCAAAAAGTATAAGGAAAAAAGAGATACTGGGTCTAAGACCCTTTGGAGTTTCAATTTTCTTACAGTTTCATGGTTGCGTAGACCGACGCCAATTGCTCGTTCTTCCTGCTTCGCTGTTCTATATCACTTCTCCATTCTCATTGGCCGAGGGGCTGCTACTAAATGATTGGTCCGCTCGGTCATGTGATCAGTTGACCAGCTGTTTCTCTCTGCTTGAGCCGTGGCGTTATATGTCACAACTTTTACAATAAAGGAATTGATTCAGTTTTTTCAAAGGAGTTTTAGGGTCTTTATTGTTTATATTGACACCCCTCAATACTTGGTTTGTAGTTTGCTGTCGATGATGGGAGAGTTTCATAGTCGGAAAGATTTTTCATTATTTAGTGAGCAAGAAGTCCAAGAGTTTTTTAGTTGAAGTCTCCGGTCACTCTTATTAATCACAAATGGTTTAATTACCGTGATTCCCATCAGAAATTACCTATAGTACTTTTGTGTTTGAAAGGAAGAGCCTTATGGCTAAACTAGGTGACTTATTCAAGGAGAGAGAGGATAGTAGCTAGCTTACCTAAGAAAAACAAGTTTAGGGGCCAACAAAAAAAGCACACAGAAGCGTCACTCAAAATTCACTGATATTTTGCCCTTACTAAGGGCTTTATCAAAGCACAGAGTTCCTAACACTCCTTAGTAAGGGCGAAATATCAGTGAATTTTGTGTGTGACTCTTCTGTGTGCTTTTTTTGTTGGCCCCTAAACTTGTTTTTCTTATGTAAGCTAGCTACTATTCTCTCTCTCCTTAAAAAATTCACCTATAGTAGTTTTGTGCTACTTAAGTTTTGAGCCTCTTGTGGTATTTTCTCAAAACGACAGTGAGTTAAGTGACAGTTGAAATGTTGTTGTTTAGCGACCTGTGTTGATGTGTGTTGACGTGTAGGTTGTGCTGAGTGATGATGGTAAGGACGCTACGTTTATGAAGCAGTGGGTGCGAGAGTGTCTAGTGGAGAGAGGCAAGCCCAAGTCTCCCGACAACGTACTTCAGCACTGCGACCCCAGTGTGGTGGAGACACTGCTCACACAGTTCACGTCTGCTGATGTCGATTTCAAAATGAAGTAAGTTCCGGTAAGGCGAACGGACTGAGCAGTTTGACTTGCATAGTATTCGGGCTGTGGTGGGGGAAAGTGAAACATTATGGTGAAAACCAGTACAAAACCAGTACCATTATATTTCATGTAGGGATTTTTCTGAAAACAATATGCATACTTTTAATTATTTGTTATGTAAGGAAGACTGGTTAACAGTATACTTGGCAAATGTAGAAGATAAATTTAATGTGTTTAATAACATTCTCCACTATTATTCAGATTTAGTTTATCCTGAAGAGTATGTGTAAAGTATAAAAAAGATAATAATTTGATAAGTAAAGAGATAGTAAAAGAACAAAACTATATTGTTGATTTGACTAAATATGGTGGGTCGCTCGAAAGTAGTACCCGCTTTTAATCTCTGCGTTGTTCATGTGCTGACAGATGATTGAATCAAAGTCAGCTGGTTGTAGCATCTTATTGGTCAGCTGTTTACTGAATCGTTTCAATACAACTCTTATTACCTGTTTGTAAACATACAAAATGAGAAGAAAATCAATAACCGCCAGTTGTGAATTGAGATCAGTTATTCGATTCGAATGAAAATGAGCCAAGTGAAATATACCAAAATTAAACTGTGTATAGTGAAGTGATGGACGAAGTCAATGTGCGACAAGCATGCACTTAAATTTCAATGAAGGCGCTCACGATGAGGAGCTTAAGCGTCGCCCGAAGTTTCATCACGGTAACGCTTTGTTGAAACTGTTGATCGCGTTTGTGCAAAAGGATCGGAGAAGACTTCGATGAAATTAGTGAAAATTTTCCAAATGTTTCACACACTATCACTCTTTAAGTCCTTACAGAACACCTCTGGCACCGTAAAATGTGTGCTAGGTGGGTTCCGATAATCACAAATTGAAACGAACGGCTGCAGCGCTTAAGCTTTGGACGCTGTTCGAAAAGCGACCTCATGCAGCTGAACAGGCGAGCAGTTACTCAACCACTTCCGATGGGATGTTCTCGACCATCCTCCGTGACAGCCCAGACTAGCCCCTAGTGACTATCATTTGTTCACAACACTTTCTTTGGGTGGGAAACGTTTTGAGGATGACGGTTAAGTCAAACAAATGGTACTGGCTTATTTCAATGGATTGGCGCAGAAGACTACGACATAGGTATTTAAAAGCTTGTAACAAGGTACAATAAACTTTTGAATTTGCAAAAAAAATATGTAGAAAAGTAGGTTAAGATAGAAATGTAAAATACAAAGTTTCTTTTGAAAAATTTTGGTTTTTTTGTATTATTGGAAAACTGGTATTACTTTTTGAACGAAATATGTTAAGTGTACTTCAAACAGTGATCTTTTAAATGTGCAAGGAAATGAATAAAGAATATAAAAAAGTTAATTGAGGCAAAAATCTTATTATGACAGTAAAATTCAGAAGTCTGATAATGTTTGTAAAAAATCCAGGGAAATCATAAATAGGGAAACTGGCAAAAAATCAAAAATGTGCAGGATGTGACAATTTCTCTCTCGAATAATAGCACTTCCGAGTCTGACCTTTTGGTAGCTAATCTTTTTAATAATTACTTTGTTGGAGTTATTGAGGATATGATACAAACTCAGGTAATGACTAATTGTTCAGACATCACCAATTTAAAAGAAACTATTGCTAAAAGTTCATTTAACTGTCAACCGGTAACAGAGGAGGAAATAAATAAAATAATTAAATCCTTTAAAAATAAATCATCAAGTGAACACGATAGTGTACCATTAAAATTAACAGAATGGTACCATTAAAATTAATCACGTATGTTAGACAACCACTTATAAAACCATTAGTTCATTTGATAAATAGTTCTCTAGTTTCAGGCATATTTCCAGATAGTCTAAAGAAATCCAGAGTAGTACCAATTTTTAAGAAGGGGCACAAATTAGAAGTAAATAATTATCGACCAATTTCAGTATTACCCTCAATATCGAAGATATATGAAAGGGTCATGTATAATAGATTAGTAGATCATTTAGAGAACAATAACTTATTTGACAATGAGCAACATGGGTTTCGAAAAGGCAAATCAGTTGTAACAGCTTTAACCGAATTTTCGGAGAGCATTATAGATCTAATAGATAAAGGAGATAAGGTTGTTGGCATTTTCATGGATTTGTCAAAAGCCTTTGACAGCATTTCACATAAAACTCTCATAAACAAACTCCAACAGTTAGGCTTATCGAAAACTGTATTGTCATGGTTTAAATCCTACCTTGATAATAGAACTCAGTATGTAGAAATCTCAGCTACAACCAATTGTAAAGTTACTAAATTTAAATCAGATTTACAATCAATCAAGTATGGAGTGCCTCAGGGCTCCATCCTTGGACCCCTATCATTTCTTTATTATATACAGGGTATGTCATCAGTTTTAAACAATATTCATGGAGTTAAAGAGAAGTTAGTTCTGTATGCTGACGACTCCAATCTTTTACTGTCATCTAAAGATTATAATGACTTAGAACTAGCCTGTAGAGGCCAATTAAAATGTTTTCAAAAATTCTTCATAACAAATAGCCTTTTTTTGAATACTGACAAAACTAATTTTATGATATTTTCTACTAAACAAAATAAAAGTTTAACAGAACTAGCTGTTTCAATAGATCAAAAAGACATAAAAAAGATTAGATACACAAAATTCTTAGGATTAGAAATAGACAGTAACCTCAGTTGGGACTGCCACATAGGAAAAATATCTAATAAAATATGTTCTGGGCTATACGTATTAAGAAGAATGTCATTTTTATGTAATTTGAAAACTCTGAAATCCATTTATCTATAATATTCATTCGCATATTTCATATGGACTCTCAATTTATGGGGGAACAACAAAAAGTAACCTGATAGAATTCTGATACTCAAAAGAGTGCTATTAGAATTATATTAAACCTCCACACCCTAGATTCAGTAAAAGAACAATTCTCAGAACTAAGTATTTTGACAGTTTACAATCAGTATATAATGGACTGTACCATGTTAGTAAATAATCAGTTCCACACTTTAGATTTACGTAATACATTCCATTCCTATAACACCCGTAATAGAAATCAAATTGATCTACCTCAGCATAATTTAAGTTTTTATACAAAAAAGGCAACTTATATGGGTTCAAAGTTTTTAAATTATCTACCAAATAATATAAAACATAATATAGGGAAAACTTGTTTCAGTAAAATGTTAAAAGAATACTTATTAAAAAAAAAAAATATTATTCTTTAGATGAATTTTTTTCAGATAAATGAGACTACTTTTAATTTGTGAATTTAAAACAAAATTTATTTGTAAAATATTTTTTGTTTTTAATGATGTATTTAATTAAACTTACTATTGTCTTTATATCAATGTAAACCCATTATATATTATTAATTCAATGTAATATAATCAGTAATTATTGTTTTCTTCAAAACTAGGTACCACTTATAATTTCAAATATAGTAGACGCCGCCGAACGGACTCCTCGCCAATCGATTCGGATGGTCCAAAGTCCGACCACCCTCAATAAAAAATTTAAATTTAAATAAACTTAAAACATATTATTTGTTATACAGTATTTTTTAACATCAACGTTAAATGCTAGTAATTTAAACAATATTTAATGACAATATAGTGCACTAACGTCACGCTGACAATAACGAGCTACGCGAGAAAGCAACTGAGTTCTGAGTTTCATTAATCGATGCTGGGTTGTCAGGATACAACACAGCAGACTGGAGAAGGGAGTGAGGGATCGATAATGTCAGGCTATCTACTGCGACCGGCGAAGTCAATTCCTCCCTCTTCACTGTCACAAATGTAAACAACAGTGAGTCACCTGCAGCTGATTCGTGATGTGATGTCTGTATTGTGATAACTTGTGTTGTGTGTCGGTGACTAAAGTGTGTGATTACGATGGCGACAAAAAGGGCAAGAAAGTGTTCATTCGTATAGAGGAATATTATTAAAATTAGAACCTTACTGTAAATATGAATTGTACATAATTGTGAAATTACAGTATTTTGAACAAAAATGCATTGTTGAATGTTAAATATGTTTTCATTATGCAAGACCTTCAGTGTGAGTACTGCCTAAGAGAGTGAGTGGTTTTAAGGTGTGGCTCAGCCAAACACGTCAGTAACCATCTGGACCTCAAATTACGCCATCTTGAGTCTATTTTTATCGATCCTAATGCACTAAGATATGCCATCGGTATCTTCCTCGACGTCCGGATATTTTGAAATCCGGACCACCCTTCCGCCACATTAGTCCGTTCTATCGAGGGTCTACTGTATGTCTCTTTTATTTACACTGTAATAATATTTCCTATAATAAGAAGTATAGTTAATGACACTATTTTATATTTATGTAAATGCATGACGAATAAAGATGTTTTGATTTGATGGTATTGTTTTGTTCGGTCACTCATACCATTTTAGTCACCAACATGGTTTGGACAGGTTAGCATCGAGGCTACGATGTCCGAGCATATTTTGAAGCAGTGATTCAGTAATTGTGAAACAAAGACATTTTCACCAGCATTTTCTTATTCTGCGTCTCGGCCCTGTTCCTGGGGCAAACACCGCACAAGTGAGGTCACTGATCTGCGTTCTTCATGTTTTTCAAGTGTACTTCCACTTGTCTAAACTAGGCTTGTACGGTGTTTGTCCTAGGAACAGGGTCGTGACGTGGAATTTAGAAGTACCAATGCTTTGCCTCACAATCACAGAAACAATATTTTTGAGCTATGCTCACACATCATAGCCTCGATGCCGTCCTATCCAAACCATGGTGGTGACTAAAATGGTATGAGTGACCGAACAAAACTGTACCATAATGTTTTATTTTCCCCCTCCACAGCCCAGGTACTACGCAAGTCAAACTGCTCAGTCCATTCGTTCTGCCACACCCGGTAAAACCCTGTTTATCCTTAGTGTAAAAGTTTTAAGGTTTCAATTGTGTTAAAGTTTTGGTTTTGCTGTTTTTGAGCTACACTTCCCACGACTAAAGACAAACAAAACTTGTTTACTAATCGTAAAGATTTCATTAATTTTATTCACTCATCATTTTATTGCAACAAAACAGACAAAGTACTGAGTGGTCATGTCAAGTTGAAATAGACACCTTACTTTGCTCACCCAATAATAATTTGTTGTTAACTCAAAAAAGTCGCTATACAAAGTTCCTGTTGGTGTATGTTTCAGTGGAATGACCTGGCACCACGTGTGTTTCAACATGTCGGGTGCTATCCGAGAAGTGTTGGTGGCCTGGGAGCAAGATGCTCTCTCGGGTCCGGATGTGAAGCGGATACTGGAGGCAATGCTGCCTGCCAGTCTGCGCCACGGCCTGGCTCTGCAGTTACATGCAAGTCAGTATCAACTCTCTCTACGCTTGGTTACACTGGCATAGGGTGGCAAATTTACAAAAGGGGGTGAGAGAGGGAGAGAAAAAAGAAAAATCAGGCTGACACGCGCTAAACGCCAGCCGCTGCATGAGTGAATCGAATTTCTTCATTGGCAAGACTATTCTATTTATTCATAGCTTTGGCATTCGGCCGTTCTATTACTATGGGTGTTACTGTAGGCTGTGAGCCGCATACCGTCCTCAGACTTACGTGGTTCATTATCACGGGGCTACGAGGCTGTTCGCTACACTCACAATCTCGCTTCTGCCTTCGGCCTCAGACTTACGTGGTTCATTATCACGGGGCTACGAGGCTGTTCGCTACACTCACAATCTCGCTTCTGCCTTCAGCCTCAGATTGACGTGTTCTTTAACTTCAAGTTTTATTACATATCATTTTATACAGCAATTTCACTAGCAGTTGGTTCATAAAGATTTGGTTCACTATTGGAATTTAGACGGTTGGTAAAAAGTCAGCCGTCTAAAATCGGTCTTAGGTGCAAGTAGCCTAAGAGTTGAAATCGATTCATCTTAATTTGTTCATTATTTTATTTCGACTCGTATGGTTTCATCCCTGTAAAAAATTTCAGAAAACACTTCTGGTAATTGTATTTACCATCATTGAACCAACTCTAAGTGGATTCTAAGCTCAAAGTCACACTATTTTGAGCCATTCATGATCCGCTGGCCTATTATCATGATAAATAGATTGCAGCCTCAGAGCAACATGGTTGAATCTTCAGACGGACACAGTTTGGACACTATAACACTAAACATGTTTATCATATAAACTCACACTTGGTCTCGAAAAGTGGTAGTTTGCCTTCTCTCAGTCTTAGTGTTATGAAGTTGATATCAGAGACGGTTTCAAATCTGTTAATGCATTGTATTATTCTCAAAGATAGCGGAAGCAGTAAACATAAAGCAAGTAATAATTTGCTGTTTTTCAATACAAAATTATTATTTTCAAAACTTAAGAAGAGTGCTGGTTTGCATACTTCAAGTTAATCTTTAAAAATGTTGTTATGTTACTTTTCTCTGTTCTTAGCTCTACAGTAGAACTCCAATTATCGAACTAATTGGGAACGGACCTCATTTGGTTAATCAAATATTCGGATAATTGGAAATCACGTGGAAGCTGTTAGTGAATGACAAATTAATCACGAGTCCCAATATGGTAGCTGAATGTTTCAACGAGTATTTTACATATATTGCTGACCAAACACTAAAAGCAAACAGCTCACAGAAAACCAATTACCACTTATTCAAGCCAGACGCTGAAAAAACTTTTTTCATTCCTTCCAGCAACTAATGAAGAGGTCCGAGCTATCATACAAATCTAAAGCCTTCATCCTCTACCGGCCAACGACATTTCCTCCAGACTTGTAAAGTTCTGTGAAGAGGAACTTTGCTGCCCTCTTACTACAATTATCAATAAGTCTCTAAGTCAAGCTGTTGTCCCCACCAACCTAAAGATCGCTAAAGTGTATCCACTCCATAAGAAGGGCAAAAGGAGGACGTGGGGAACTATAGACCAATATCCCTGGTTCCTACTTTTCTAAGGTGCTGAAAAGGTAGTGCTGATACGCCTGCAAAAGCATCTCTGCCAGAACGATTTAGTACCTAAGGGACAACATGGGTTTTACCGGCAGGTCTACAATCACTGCAGCAACAGAAATTGTAGAGCACATCGTGGATTCATGGAGAGTGGAAAACAGTCAGCAGCCTTTTAGACCTTAGCAAGGCATTTGATTGCCTTGACCACCAGCTCATTTTGGAAAAACTTCAAAAATTCAGCATCGAGGGTACCGCGCTAGAATGGTTCAAATCTTACCTCACCGCAGGGTCAACTAGTTGAAATCAGTAATACAATCAAAAGGAAAACTAGCACAATCAAGTCAGAGCTCATGGACATCTCTAGAGGTGTCCCTCAAGGTTCCGCTGACCCGGTCCTTTTGCGCCTATTTTCTGCTGATCTGCCTATGTACATGAGTATTTACAGTCATACTGTAATGTTTGCAGATGACTCAGTACTTCTGACCAGAGATAAGGAATCTCAGGCATTGGAGATAAACAACTTCATCTCGATCAGTAAAGCCATGGAGTACTGTGCCAATAACGACCTTGTTTTCAATGAGAGTAAAACTCAGCAGGTCATCTTTGAAAGCATAAAATGACATCACTTGTCCCCTTGACATTCAGCCAACTGAGTTCACAAAACATCTTGGACTGATTCTGGACCAAGAGCTTCGCTGGGACGCCCATGTGTCAGCTCTGTCAAAGGCTTAGCTCTTCAATATTTGCACTGAGACGAATTGACAGCGTTGTAACTTCCGACGCCACGCTAGCAGCATATCGCGGCACTTGTAGAATCTCACATCAGATATGGGATAACCCTCTGGGGAACTCCACCAAAGAAAACATCCAGCGAGTCTTTGTTCTTCAGAAGCGGGCGGTGAGGATTTTGGGAGGTCTACAACAACAAGACAGCTGCAGAGAAGTTTTCAAAATCTTACCAGTAGCAGCTATCTACATTTGTGAAGTCATCATCTTCTCTTCTGGCCAGAGACTGCTGAAAAATGCTGATGTTCATGGACACAACACAAGGGGTGGCGCTAACTACAACCTTCCAGTCCACAAGACGGCAAGATTCTCCAAGAAGCCATCGTATGCCGGAGCTGCTTTGTTCAACATGCTTCCAGCAGGAATCAAATGCAGCGACACAAAGACACTTAAGAGAAGACTACAACAGTGGATGGCTGAGGAACCTATCTACAACATGGAGGAGTTCATTATCCGATGCAGAAGAAGGCACCTTGGCAATACATCATAAACATGTTATACACTTCATCATAACACATTTATTTATTTTAATTCTTGTTATTAGTTATTTAAATGTTTTCATTGTTGACACTATTTCTAAGCTCTACGCTGATGTAATAAAGCATATCTCTCTCTCTCTCTCTCATTGGAGTTTTCACCACTAAAATAGGGAATTCAGAAAAAAAACTCTTTTTATAATTTAATAGTATTATTGAGACTAATTAATTACAAACTAAAATACACCCATCAGACTTTACTTACTAAAGGATCTTATTGCTTTGTTCTAAAATTTAATTTTGTCTGATAATGACAAAACCACACGCTTCCTCTTAGAAGCCATATGATATAATGATACAGTGCAACTCAATCAAAAATATGTAAAAAAATACGCAAGCAACACAAGACACCGGCACAGACCGATGTAAGTCAACGCTACAACGTCAATAGACTGACTGAGTACATGGATTGAGTAAACAAACAAAAGCAGGTGCAGAGTAGATAGACAGACAGACAGCGCCACAGTCAAGTGTCCGCCTGACTGTCTAGTACAGTCACTGCCAATACTAGTAGTGTCTTGTACTGTCACTGCCACTAGTGTATTGTACAGTCACTTGAATTGTAGTTTGAAGAAACAATGTAGCGAGCGGCTCATCCTTCTAATTACGTAACAAAACTTCGTGTAATTTCTTTTCTCTAAAAGCGATTTGGATAATTGGCGATTCGAATGATTGGAGTTGGATAATTGGAGTTCTACTGTATATCATCGAACTGGTCGTGTTTTACTATATTGAGTATGTTTTTGTAGGTGTCACCACAAGATGCTTTGTTGAAACCAATGAATATGGTTCAGCAATTCCTTAAAGTACTCATGACTGATGAGTTGGGCAAGCAAAACAACTATAATGAAAGGTATTTAGCAATTTTCCCATCTTGTAGCACTTGTCTCCTTTGCTTAGAAAATATAAAATAAATTTTCAAGTAATAAAAAAAAGTAGAAACAAGGTATAAATTGGGCTGAAAACAATAGAACAACCTCTGTTTGTCCACATCAGAAGTTTGTTATTGTTTCATTTGTTTATGTTGCTAAGAACAATCAGCTGATAAAACTATGTAGACAAATTAGGTTCTAATAGAGTACTGATCAATAAATAGAATAGAAGCGCTCGAGGTGAATCTACTTTCCGGCCTAAACCTTTTTGCAGTTTTATTTGGACTGTTTGCTCTGCCAATCGGATATTAGTTTCAGTCACAGTTGACAGTACTGTAAACAATAGTTTATTGTGCGATGAATAAGTGTTTGTAATAAACTAAACAATTGACATAATATTAACAAGAATAAAATAATATTTAAAGCTATATCATTGCTGTTTTTCATAATAAACTCTAACTTAAAAATGTTATGGAAACTTAACAAATACAAGTTAATAAAAATATAAAAATAAAATACAAATGAAAGTTACTAGTTGCATCTAGTGAACTCTTGTGTTTTATGTATTTCAGAGCAGCCCTGATGGTACAAATAATCAGGAAAATGCAGTTTGATGTTCACACTCCGGCTCTGTCCAAAGTGAAGGCGATGGGCTTATCTCACAGGTAAGGACAACTCAAGTAGTTGACGATAGTACAATTTCTAAAGTCAAAATATTGTTACGGACATTTTCCACCATTTTTGATTGAACATAAAGTACGCAACGTTTCGGGATCTGGAATCTGCTCTGTCTTCATAATAAAACCCAGATTCATTAATCAAAACTCTAAAGATTTTCCTTCCATTAGCTGTGCATTAATAGGCGTTGTTTACGTTCGCTGTTACAGTAAGTCAGTCTGATTCACTGCTGTGATTGGTTGTCCACTGCTTTGAGCCAGCCAATGGGGCTGTCTGGCGGCTGGTCAGTGTGCAGCCGTCACTGGCCATGGACGTGCTTGATTTCTCTATTTGTTTTATAATTTTGTAAAGTCTTTGTATATGTTGTATTATTTTCTAGGCTTACTGTTATAAAATTTCAAGATTAACAGCGGGGAGAGGGGGAATTAAGGTTATTTGGTGGTGGGTGACTGGTCAGCTTGCGCTGATTACTTTTAGGCCAGCTCTTTTCCTAATGTTTTGTTTCATGTTTTAGGTTACTTTTTGCCTGAAGATGGGCTCAGATTCCAAATCTCGAAACGTCGTGTATATTTTGTTCACTCGAATAGTTAAACAGTACAGTAGTTAATGAAACAATAAGTTCAGTCACACATATCCGCAAAGCTCAAGTAGACTATATCAAACAATCAAGTTGTTGATTTTTCCTAACAGTTTTAAGTGTGTAACACGGCAATGCTGTACATGGGAGGCTGTTCTCTTGTTGGAAAATGTTGGCAAAATTACAGTTTCTCTTAACCTAAAATGTTGTACACTGACTCTTTTCCACTCGGTGAGTTGACAGTGACTCTGTATGTTTGCAGTATTGTGTCTAAGCAGCCAGCTAGTGAGCAGCTCGAGACTGCCTGGGCCTCGGTTCTCAAGCAAGGCTGGATCGGAATTGAAGCCACTCGCTCTCTAGAGAGTCTCTTGAACACTGGCCGAGCCCAGTGGTTTGTTACGAATCTTGTCAAAGTGAGTATTGTACATATGTCTGACACAATCATTTTAACGTTGTAGCTTTCATTTGGCCCTTTATTCACAAAATTCTTGTTTCTACTTACGTCTACAAATGTACATTAGTTCATCTACACTCTGTGCCATAATAAAACCTAATTTTTAGAAACCCCAAAATATGGTTTTGGTCTACACCTTTCAAAGAATTGTTTTACAAACAATATCACTAAATATTATTCCTTTGCTGGATACTAATGTATAGTGCTACACTTTTCTGCCCATATTTAATAGAAGAAGTACATTGAAAACAATTTTACTTGCTTTTGAAAAAAAAGACTTCTTAAAAGGAAAAGGGTGAATTTTCACAGTCCTAATGGAAAGGGTTAAGAGTGAATAAAAAGTTACAAAGTAATTTACAATATGTTCAGAGAAAGTTTATGAAACTCTTCAAGTTAAGACCAGGTGTTTTGTGTGTTTTGGGTGTGTAAGAAGGATGAAGGATGAATCTGTGTTTAGAAATGATGAAGCTGAGATACGATGACTTGTGGTCTGTTCGATGTTAGTCTAAGAAGGATGAAGGATGAATCTGTGTTTAGGAAATGATGAAGCTGAGATACAGAGATGACTTGGATCGAGCTGTCGACTTACTGATGGCAATGTTTCATCTGGATATAGAAAACTGCACCTTGTGTCTCCTGCAACAAGTGCTGCCTCAGTTCCTCCATAACAAGCTGCAGTGAGTTGATGTATTCAACAAAGTCAGGGACGACTTAAGTACCTCTCGCCCCTTGTCCCAGCGCCCAGTCAGCTGATTGTATAAAAAGCTAAAATAGGCCCCTTCTTTACGAACGTATTTGTTGCACTGTTCTCACGTAAACGTGGTTCTGACTTCTCATTGTATCTATGGAATGCAACGTTGAATCTAATCAGAAGTTTTAATCACGTTTTGCCACAAGAAATCGGCACGCAAAAAAAGTGGAGAATGTTTTTTATTATTGAAAACTAGGGCTTTTCATTCAACTGAATACATGTTCCAGGTAAACTGAAATTAACTCATACTTAAATTTAAAAATAAACCTATACATATTTTTAATCAAAATATTTTAAATAGCTGTACCAATAACTCAGTATTTGTTGTTAAACTTTTATTTTTGTAAGATCAAAACTTGTGGGACCTATGAAGAAAATAAATTATTTATCCCTAAAATGTTGTCACCTCCATCATTGTTGGCAGAAGTAACTATGACTCTCTCCGGATAAAAAACAATTTGTTTCCATCTCCAAAACCATCTTTTCCGTCAATAAGGCTTTCCAACCCGGCCTACTGAAATAAAATTTCCAAATAAAATTATTTAATAAATCCAAAAATGTCTAAAAGAGTTGTAAGGTTTGTCTACAAAGTGTAATAATTTAAAATACTAGTAATTATTGCCTTCAATGTAAACCAAATTTTCTCAACAGTGATTACCAAATAGTATTTACAATAACACCAAACTTGTCTAATTTTCACGAACATGTCTTTGCATAATTGATTTCAGGAGTGAAGATTTGATGGAGCCACAATCTTCAGCCTTGGCTAAGCTCTGCGCTTACTGTATCTTTGCTACTTCAATATCAAACAGTGCTTCCGACTCCAAGTCACTGAAACGCTCAAGATCTCAAATGGAATCTGAGGTAAAGTAGTTTATGTTTTGTGTGATCCAATGTATGTTTATGCAATAAATAATACAGCAATAAACAACACAACCTAAACAAAATAAATGTGTATAAATTATAGATAAAGATATCTCCCAGCTTCTCTTATGTAGGCAAGGAGTAGAGGATATTGGCAGCATTTTCCCTTTGGATCCCCATGCTGATCCTTTGTATCAGGATATGTAGGACCTCGATGTTGCTTCGCTTTTTTTTTTGTCAGCTTCCTATCAATGTTATAAAGCCATACTCTGCCCTCTCTACATCATATGCCCATTGTCACCACCGTAAACACAACTATAATATACTCCAAGCTTAAATTTCACTATACGATTCTGCTGCAGCTCCTGCGAGGGGTTTTAGTTGAGTTGACACACCTCGCTGCAAAGGCTAAAATACAGGGTGTCGGTGAACTCTCTGGACATACTTTGTAGACATGTTCCTTGGGTCAAAACAAGAATATTTTACCATATAAACAGGGGTCTCCGGCGCTTCGTTGTCCATCTGTCTGTGTGGATGTGTTTTTTACTAAAATAATTATGACAATAAAACTAATTAACTGATGTTCACCAAACTTTGGTCAAAAATTTAAAATACCATTGTCTAATTAAGAAAAAAATATTATTTCAATTAATCTTCAAATTTCAAAATGGCGGCTGTTTAAAAGTTTCAAAGTTGAATAACTCAAAAACTAGTACTTTTACAACAAATTCAATTACTTTAGTGTATTTATTTCCTTCCAAAATGTATAAACTTTGAAAATCTAATAAGAAATAACAAAGTTATTGTAATTCTGTCTTATTGGCCCATGTCCCATGCTCTCCAGTCAGCTAACGCAACAACAATGGAACTGACTATATTATTTTGATTCAGGAGTTTGTTAAGTTCGCTTGGACATCTCTACAAGCAATAATTAGTCTTCATGTATGTACCGTGTTTAAGGTCGTCATTTTGAACAGCTCTGCAACGAACAAATAAATTATATTTTATGTCCTCTGTTTTAGTAGGTTAAATAGAAGATTAAATAAAAGTTAAAAATGTAATGTTTTATTTTATATTGTTTTAGTTATTGGGAATTTCAACAAATTTAATTAAACTAACAATTTATTAAAAGTTAACTAGTTGACTAAGTTAGCTAAAAATCTTAGTTAAACTTAAAAGTAAATTAAGTTAGTTAATGTCGAGTTCTCTTATGAATATCTCTAGTCTCTAAAACCAAACCTAACCTAAGCTTTGAAAAAAAAGTATTTTGAAGCAATAGTTTTCTGAAGACACAGTTATTACTATTATTATGATAGTTTTGAATAAGTAAAACAGTATTTTCATTTAAAATTGTTCTTTATCTTCCAGAACAAAGGACATAAAATGTAATTTATTTGTTCATGCAAGAGCTGTTCAAAATGACGACCATCGACACGTAACATAACCGAAAGACTAATTATTGCTTGTAGAGATGTCCAAACTAATTTAACAAACTCCTGATTCAAAATAATGTAGTCAGTTCCATTGTTGTTCGCTTAGCTGACTAGAGGAACGATATGGACATAGGTAGGACAGACATTACAATAACTTTGTTGTTTCTCATCAATTTTCAATGTTTACATTTTAGAAAGGAAAATAAATAATAATTGTAATTGTTCTTATACATTTGTTGTAAAAGTACTAGTTTTGAGTTATTCAACTTTGAAGTTTTTAAACGGCGCCATTTGAAATTTGAAGGTTAAGTGAAATAATATTTTTTCCTTTTAGACAGTGGCATTTTAACTTTTTGACCGAAATTTGGTGAAAATCAGTTTATTAGTTTTATTGTCATACCGTAATTATTTTAGTAAAAACACATCCACACAGACAGAAGCGCCAGAGACCCCTGTTTATATGGTAAAATATTCTTGTTTTGACCCAAGGAACATGTCTACAAAGTATGTCCAGAAAGTTCACCGACATTCTGTATATTCCAAAATTTTAGGATTCATGCCGGCATATTGTATTTCTATTTATATTTATGACAATATTACATATTTAACAAAATTTCTGTAAATTAGATTTAGTTGGTAATGTTCTTACATATTCACCAGAAATAGTAATGAAATTCAAACTCTACTTCATAATTTAAAATTCTCAGAGAAAAAACCTACTGTAATAGTAATTAAACTTTACAGTCACTTGCCACTTTCAATAAACAATTGAACATATTTCAATACATTTAAAAGTTCTCTTAAATCCTTCATGCTTAATTTACCTTTGTATTCAATAGAAGAATTTTTACACACACTTTAGATTAGACCCAAACTGTAAAACCAGCCATGTGTATAAGCCATGTGTACAATAAGAATATTATGACACTATTCCATGTTTGTTTATACAAATGAAAAGATGAATAAAGAAACATTGTATTGTAGGTGCCTGCACATGTAAAATCCCACACTATACAGTCAACTCCAACTGCGATAAAGTCAAGTTGAGACTTCCCGGATAAGCAAAATCGTGGTTAATTTGCAAAAACTCAAAATTCATGTACAATAGATATACATAGATGAAAACAACTAAAAATGAGAATGACAGATTCCAGTGTGCGGTACATGTGAACGCCATCATTAGTTCTCATGTATTTTAGCACCGCAAGGTCGGACGCTACCATGTGTACATAGCCTTGATTCCACAGTAGCTACTGAGTGATCAGTAGCGTTAGCTGTCAAACTCTTGACAGGTCACGTGACTTGGTTACCACAGCAACCAGAATATGGCGACAAGATGGTGACTGAGTATTGTTAGCATTTATGTTGTTATTGTTATCTTACTTTTGTCTATCACCGTGACACTGTTGCATTCCCATTGTTATACTCGTTGCAAATTTGTTTAATGTTAAATCACGATCAATGTTTTGCACTATGTCAAGTTTTGCTGGATTGTCAATACGACCTGTTGCGTTTAGTAGTCATCGTTTTGCAATCGCCAATAACCACTTCAATAAGAAAAACAACTCCTGCTACTGCACTTCAGAAATTTATATGCCCTCTCATACCACTGTTGAAAACTTAAATAAATAGTCAGATTTATCAGTGAGTCAGATGGGTGATTCCGATAGGTGGGAGAATTCCTATTTTTGGACGAATATTGTCAGGTGAGTCAGAAGGGACGAGTCAAGGTCTAGCGGGACACTATTATAGTCTGTTTTGTGAGGGATGGCGTCATTGTATTTTTTCTCCATTCAGTGTCACGGTTAATCCAATTACGGTTATTCAAGAGTTGGCTGTAGTACTTATTTAGATGTAGTGGTATTTCATTGGAATATCACATGATGATTTTAGGGCTGAATAGTAGTAGACAAGAGGTAAAAGAGGCACAAATTGTTTCCACCGAACGAATTTCTATTCGACGCTAACAACAAAGGTATTCTCAGGACCTAGAAGACCTTTGTCCAGCCAGCAAGATCCTGCGCCTGGACTCTGGTGCTCAGGAGGCGTCTATGGTGTTCATGAACATAGCAAGCAAGGAGAAGAACTCGCCCCCTCTACAAGAACCGCTGGCGTCGGCGCTGAAGGAGGTATTCAAAGCGCTGTCGGTGATTGCTGAGCACAAAGAAAAAGTTTTATCCCAACTCGTTCTTTTGCTATACCCATTTAAAGATTACAGAAAATCAGGTTCAAAATGCCACATTTCACATACAATTTATTTTGAATGACAAATTTTTCTTGAAAATCCTCTGAGGGAAACATAAAATGGTATGTGAAATGTGACATTTTAGACCTGATTACCTGTAATCTTTAAATGGGTATAACAGATTCCCGGTTTGTGTGTGTGTCTCAAAGTACGTCAAAACAAACTTCGGGATTCTATAAAAACATTCCCCAAGGTGTTTTCTAAATATTTCCTTTTTCACAAGTTCAGATGGGATGGGGCATTTAAAACTTACCTTGTATAAATTATACACAATGAGTAAAGAAGTCTGTTGCGTTTTCAATATTTACCCTGTGTCTTATTGAGATTGGAGATTGATGTCTTCTAACACTTGGATTTTGAGTCTAAGGTTTTTCAATTTCTTAAACTGAACAGTTAAAGTTTTTTAAAAGGAAGTTTGGGATTGATGCAAAGGGAATTATTCATAAGCTTCAAGTCTAAAGTTAATATTGCAAATTAAAACATTTTATCTTGACATCTCATGTTTAAATTAGCACTGTTAATATTCTATTCTATAATCAAATCAAAATCAAATCAATCTTTATTGTCGTAAAACAGAGTACATGCATTGACAATGTCATTTATTACAGCTTACATAAGCCAAATCTTAAGAATAACTTATAAGAGTTTACTTAATTCAACAGATCATCAACATTTAGTTCAATTGCACAGCCAGACAAATAAATAAATAGTAATTATTAGGTACAAATTTGTTTTAAAATCTAAAAGTTAATTTTAGGAGCATTGCAAAAATCATCTATATTATGAATAAATAAATAATGTTTTACTGTCGTAAAACATACATGCATTGACAAGTTACAATATGCGGTTATAAGCCATTGTCAGTAAAAATTAAGTATTTTAACAATACAAAATTAGATACAAAAGGTAAATAGACATGAGAAGAAATATAATAAGCACATAATTACAACCCTTAAAATTACAAGTGATTTACAGGTGTATCAAAAACTTAGTTAACCCTAGATGGGTTATGCATACGTCAATTTGGCGTGTGAAGAATGTTTTAGGCGCCCACCCCTCACCCCCACCACGAGGGCTCTTCCCCTTCCAGCAGTGCCCTTAGCAGTTAGTTGCCTATTCCACGGCTGCCTTGGTCGGAATCGTAGTCGTTTCTCTGTGTCCTTAATAGTCTGTTTTCCAAGCAGCGTCACGTCAAACTTCGTATTGATACCCTTTGTGTATACTTCAGTGGGCGTAACTTTTACGATATCAATACCTTTATGAGTTGTGTAAATAGTGTTGTAAATATGTGCAAATGTGTGTAAATATGTGTAAGTGTTTGTAAATATTGCATGTATTGAAACTCTTATTACATAGAAAGCAATGGCGGACAATTTGCAAACAGAAGAAGATATTTTTGAGCGTGCTAAATGAACAGTCTGAGGCTGATACTGAACGAGAGTGTCTGGAAGAAGAGGACAACATCGAATCGATGAGTTTTCAGATGCATTATGACAGTGATGCGGATCCAGAATACATTCCTGTCGAAGAGGACTTACTTCAGCTAGAAGATGATGCTATCGGAGTTAATCAAGAGAAATTGAAGTTTCCCAGGAAGGTGAGCAACCAACTAGCAGTAAACAAAAAAAGGACAAGGACGACCCGCGCAGACAATTTCCCCATTAGGCAATAGACAAACCTCCTCAAACGTAGGAAACCCAACAGATAACGGTGAACTTTTGTGCAAAATGGACGGTGAAGATGGAATTGTGGTTTCAGATATAGGTTTTTGGGGACTGAATGCAACCCATCGGCAGGGAAGACTCCAGCAAAAAATGTTGTTCACATACGACCCGGTCCAAGTCAACCTGCCAGGGAAAAGTATATTCCATCAGAATGTTTCAAATTATTTTTCAATGCTAACCTGGTTGAACAGGTTCTTCAACCAATGATACAAAAACAAGAAACTATGTATGACAATAATAATGATGGCACAGTCAGAAATTTGTGCTTGGAAGAGCTCTACTATTTGGATTGATAATTTTGGCTGCTGCGCTAAAAGACAATCATTTGAGCACAAATACTATGTTTGACAATACATACTGTGGCGACCACAAAACCACAATGAGTGAGGAAGGCGTTTCAAATTTTTAATAAATTGTCTAAGGTTCGGCGATAGGGCTACTAGAATCAGCGTAAGGAAACAGACAAGTTTGCTATCAAACATTTGGAATCTCCTCTTGGAAAACTGTCGATCTATGTACAAGCCTGGCACATATTTAGCCATAGATGAACAGTTAGTTGGGTTCCGTGGAAACGTTGCCCATTTAGAATGTATATGCCATCAAAACCTAACAAATATGGCATAAAGATCATCATGATTTGTGACAATTCCACTAAATACGACTGATGCCCATTAATGCAGGAAAAGGATCGGTACCTGTAAATAAATCCAGCTGCAGAATTCTACGTTGGGGAGTTGGTAGCTTCCATAGAAGAAAGTCCAACAGAAACATTACCATGGACAACTGGTTCACCAGTGTTTCACTGGTTCAAAAGTTATTGTTTGAGAAAGGTTTGACAGTGGTAGGAACAATTAAAAGAAACAAAGCGGAATTTCCACCAGGATTTTCTGATAAAAATACAACAAAGCAAGGTTGGCTCATCATTATTCTTAGAGATGAAATGACAGCTGTATCGAAACAATTAATGATAAAGGTAGTTTGTCTGTTAGTCTCATCAATGCATGATGATAATGCAATACATGCAGCGAAAAACCAGAAATGGTAATGGTTTTATAATTTAATAAAGGAGCAGTTGACACGTTTGATCAAATGTGTGGTCATATGAACTGCAACAGAAAAACCCAGCGATGGCCACTGTGCATTTTCTACAACATGTTGAATATTGCAGTAGTTAACTCCTACGTAATATTTGTGCACAACTACTATATTAGGCCAGATTGGAGGTGCAGCTAAGCCCATGTCAAGACAACAATTCATGCTTGAACTCCACAAAGAGCTAACTAAACCATGGCAAGAGATGAGAATGAACCAAAGAAACATGAGCAGACATTGAAGCAGACATTCAAACAGGAGCAGTGGGTAAAGCATAACATGACAGTACCAGCTCAGCCTGATCAGCAAGGAAGAAGAAAATATTGTTCCTTTTGTGACAGTAAAAAAAAGAGGATGACAACCACCTACTGTGCTTGTGAAATGCAATTTGTGGTGCCAAATAATTTACACTTACACAAAATTTGTGTATCCTTTAAAATTCAGTAATGCAGCTCTCCCCGGACCAAGGCACCCAAAAGCGTTCCTGGGCTGGGCGTGCTGAACGCTTTTTGCCAATAAAGGCAGCCATTTTAAGCCAGCCCGGTACTTTGGTATGAATAACCAAGGATGAAATATATTCACATCAAAACTCACTTGCAATACCTCTCACTATTTATATCTTTGTAGAACAAGAAATCTATATTTGTTGGTTTTCAAAAGCCATCTCTTTAATTTATTTTGAAAAAATGTGTCTGGTTAAAAATATTTAAGTCAGGTAATCTATTGAACATTCGAGGAGCATTAGACTATGAAAGTTCTGGTAAAATAAAGTTTTTTATTTGGTTTCAGGAACTGGATAGATATTATGTGGTATTTCACATACAATTTATTTTGAATGACAAACTTTTCTTGAAAATCCTCTGAGAGGAAACATAAAATGGTATGTAAATGTGAAAATTTTGAACCTGATTACCTTTAATCTTTAAATGGGTATAACATCGGTTTGTGTGTGTGATAACTCAAAATATGTTGAAAACTCAAAACAAACTTCGGGATTCTATAAAACATTTCCCAGGTGTTTTCTAAATATTTCCTTTTTCATAGAGTTCAGATGAGGGCATTTAAAACTTACCTTGTATAAATTATACACAATGAGTAAACAAGTCTGTTGCGTTTTTCAATATTATCCTGTGTCTTATTGAGATGGAATTGATGTCTTCTTTGCCATTTTTGAGTCTAAAAGGTTTTCAAATTTCTTAAAATAAACAGTTAAAGAAGTTTTTTTAAAAGGAAGTTTGGGATTGGTGCAAAGGGGTATTCATAAGCTTCAAGTTAAGTTAATATTGCAAATTAAAACATTTTTATCTTGACATCTCATGTTTAAAATTAGCGTATGTTCTATTCTATAATCAGTAAATCTTTATTATTAGGTAACAGTACATACGTGATGTCATTTATTACAGCATATTTAAATCTTAGAATAGCTTATAAAGTTTATTATTAACAGATCATCAACATTTGGATTAATTGCACAGCCATACAAATAAATAAATGTATTATTAGGTACAAAATTTGTTTTTAAATCTAAAGTTAATTTTAGGAGCATTGCAAAAAATCATCTATATTATGAATAACTAATATGTTTTACTGTAAACGAAACATATACATGCATTGACAAAGTTACAATATGCAGTTATAAGCCATTGTCAGTAAAAATTAAGTATTTTAACAATACAAATTAGATACAAGGTAAATAGACATGAGAAGAAATATAATAAGCTTACATAATTACAACCCTTAAAATTACAAGTGATTTAGGTGTATCAAAAAAAACCAGTTAAGGAGGTAGAGCGGATTATTCCAGCCATGTGTAAAAATTGGTTTAAAGTTTATTCAGGGTGGTGCGTTATTACATCTAAAATTTTATTAAATATTTTCAGTGAAATTACAATATGGCTATTTAAGGTTGTGGTCAATCTGAAAAGTCAATAGTAGCAACTGTTTTATTCCATGTATTTGTAAATGTGAGAATTCTGCCCTAATTAGGTGGGGATTTTTTTAGAGTATATAAAACTAGGTCAAATATATTAAATATTAATAACTGTAGGTATTTTTAACTGTATAAAAAAGAGGTTTGCAATGTTCTAAAAAAGAAATTGAATGAGACATAATTCTAATTAGTTTGTTTTGCAGGATTAAAGACTTCCTCTATCCTTTAAAATTCCTTAGTTATACTTAGTCTATGTCATAAATAAAAAGTTCATAAGCATACGTAAAATGTTTATGTTTATTAGAACTCTAATACAACTTGTATATTCATGATTTGTTCACCAATTTTCAGCTCTAAAAACATGTATAATAATCTAATTGTTCTCATGTATGATTATCTGTTGGTCACTCTACTAATGTCAACTCCATTGACTCCAGCCCTAGCGTAGCCTAGATCAGATTCGTGTTCCTCTCGACGAGGCGGTTTTAAAAAATGTATCATATGTCAGATTAAAGAGAAAACATTTTTTGCCAACCGAAAAAACCTAAAGAAACCCATAGTCGGTAATTTTTTTGTAAATATCTTCCGGACGGAACAAGTTAAAAATTTTAAAAAATCAGATTCATGTTCAGCGATACGTGGCGGTTCCAACAATGTAATATTTATTAGGTTTTGATAAAAAAAATTCAAATAGATCTGTTTTTGGGTTGACAAGGTGGCATGTACAAAATTAATAAATCACATGTCTGGTTTTCAAAAAAAAATGTTTACCAAATTGGCGGCATAACTAGTTTTTCAGGTTTTTGATAACTTCGAACAAAACAAAGATATTTTAGCGGTTTGAAGATTAGGTGTTCAGTGCGACAATGCGGACAAAATAATGTATAATTTGTTTGGTTTTTGGGAAACATTTTTTCAAACAAACAATCACTTTTTTTGGCTGCCATTTTGAAACGGTTTAATGGATTTTCATAATTTTGGTCTATTGTTGTTGTAAAATGATATATATAAAAGATTTACGGTTGGTTATTAAAGAGATATTTAAGAATGTGAGGCAAACTACGCTTGGCAGTGGAGATACACAAGGAAAGAAGATACGACTGTTAACTTTCAAGCTATTTATTTTAATTGCTAATTAAATAAAAAGGAATTTGAAATCGTTGTAGTGAATTGTATTGGAAGGATAAAAACTTATAAAATTAGTATTAAACCTAAGACAAGAATATGACCAACCTTATTATTGATTAACTAAGATTACTTGAGAAAAATACTGAAACTATTAGAACTTTGTATTGAAATTAAATAAGTTTAAGCCTTAACATAAGTTGGCTGACATGCTGTTTACCACTGGAGTGATAAACATTGTGTTATTGAAATTGGTAATTTTTGTTAAAGCATTTTTAATAATTTAAATAATTTAGCTATCCAAGAAATGAAGTAGAATGACCAAGTTTACATTTTATTATACAAGGTGATATTGCACTTACTTAATTTAAGAAGTATTCAATTAATCAATTGTGAATTTTGGCACTTTCGCACACTACAGGGAACACACCACGGAGGCAGCAGAGTTGACGGCTTGAAGACTTGGGGAGAATTGATGTCCGCTCTCCTCCGGGTGGAAAAAAGTCCGCTGGACACCTCTGACCACTTCCACCAATCAGGTATAGTAGGCGTGACTATGTGAATAGCTGTGATTTTAATGGTGCTCAAACAATAGCGATAGTCCGTGGACTGCACGTGTCGCAGATTCTTCTTGCTGACATCGACTATTGATTGTTCTCATGGTTTAGAATGATTGTTCTAAGAAGGTCTAAAGGGCTACTGTTACACCATGAGAAAGTTGTCCAGACGATGCTGGTTTCTGGTATCAGAGATGGATTGGTAGATATGAGCTTGGGAAAGGATGAAAGTAGTTTTAGTAAAATATTAGTTTGGGAAAATGAAGAAATAAAGAAAAGTTGTAGCTTGTAGTTACAATGTATAACGATATAATTTATACTTGATTTAAATTTCATCAAAATAGGATGAGATTTACTGTTTTTAGATCATTAAAGCCACTTTTTTGGTGATAAGTCCCTCCAAAAAAGTGGTTTTCTGTAGTCCGATTTTGCTGGTTAACAAACTCGACTAAGATATTTACAATTACAGAACATTTGTACCAAATGTCTACTTTTTTAGTCAGATTTTGCTGGTTAACCATTCTATGTGTAGAATTTAAGATAAGACAAATAGAAAGAGCACTGATTTTTATGTAAACAATGTCTGTTGTGGTTAAAATGTTTTAATGTCCTTTCTTTTCAACTACCCTACAGAAAAAAGTTGTTAGTCATTAATGCCGTGCTTTACAACTTTGTCCCCAGCTTTGAGCCTGGCTCAGCGCCCGACGCCGTTGGGCGTAGATTTTGATGAAATGGTAACGTAGCTTTATGCAGAAAATCTGTTCGTTTTCGGTTAATACCGACGTAAACGTAGTTCGTTTTTCCACCCAAAACACTTCCAGAACAGACATGTTATCTACAGATACGGTAAAATGCTACTGCATTTACTGCGTCAACTCCAACATGGCCAAACTTTATATACATATATCATGGGCAATTTACAAAAGATCATATATTGTAAACATCCACTACACTACTGTTCCTTTACTGTAGCCCATTTACTATCAAGCCATACCTGTGTGGCTCTTCCTTCTTCGCTTAACTTTATATACTTCTCATCCGCTTACTCTTCCTTTTGGATCAAAATACATCATCTGAATTGTCAAATAACACAAATATGATAGTTAAAGACTATTCACCGCCAGTTAAATTTTGGGAATACACAAGTTGGTAATATTCTTATAAACTTTACAACATAATTCTTGCGCGCCAAATTCAAAATCAAATGGTTTTAAACCCAACCGGCCTTTATACTTCGAGCACTATAGCGGCCATCCAATACTCACTGTCGATATCATTTTAATGAACTCTTACAGATAAATATCTACCTTATCCATTGTACTACTCGAACTTGTTGTACCTCCCGCGATCAGCGAGTACTCACGCGTTAAAGTTTGGAGAACGGTACTCCCCACCGTGACACCACACTACATAGAGCGCTATAGCGGCCATCCAATACTCACTGTCGATATCATTTTAATGCACTCTTACAGGTAAATATCTGCCTTATTCATTGCACTACTCGAACTTGTTGTACCTCCCGCGATCAGCGAGTACTCACGCATTAAAGTTTGGAGTAAGGTACTCCCCACCGTGACGTCACACTACATAGAGCGCTATAGCACCCTTGAGTAAATCTAATTCAAAGTAGATAGAGTAAAATCCTACTGTTTATTATCCAAAAAGTTGATTAAAATTGCCAAATTAGTTGTTTGACTTGCGAAAACATGCTATTTTTCGCGTCGTTTCAGGTATCCTCTAACTTGAGAACTCGCCTCCTCACCCACATATTTATGATAAAAATTACCTATACTCGTATAAATTTATGTTTATATACTGGCTGGATATGTATATTTATGTAAAACATAAAGACATGGTGATTTTAGTCGAAGAGGATTGTTATCAAAAGTGGGGCATACTTCACGCTCGTGTTGGATCTTTAGTTACTCTATGTTCTGTTGTGTGTTCATTTGATGCTGCAGTGTTTTTCTATTATCTGTCAAACCTATCCTAACTCTTCGTGAATAGGTTATATTTATGTTTTGTTGATATAATTATTGACCGTTATTTAATAATTTATTTCCATTGTATATTCATTACTGGTAAAATTACAGAAGAACTACTAGATTTTATTATTATATAACCATGAAACTTACAGTAATTGTTGCTGTATGTGAAAACTTTGGAATAGGAATTCAAGGGAAAATTCCTTGGATGTTGAGGTAAGGAATAGGCTTAGAAACTCAATAGCTTAACCCATTCAAAGCGACAAAGCCCAGTAACGATAATGTACAACTGGTATGTGTAGGATATACAATAATAGGGCAATATGTAATGCACAATATGGTTGTGATGGGTCGTATTTCAGAGCCAAGTTGATTTGTATTATTTCAATTTTCCTAGATTTGAAGAAGGCTTTTGTCAGCGTTAACACTCAAATTAACAAGCAAACTAGTAGCTATGGGTGTTTTAGGCAACGCTCTTCCTTGGTTTGCCTAGTTATCTTTTTGAAAGATGACAATTTGTATCTGCGGAGGGAATAGCGAGTCACTACCCATGGATTATGGGCTAATGCGAGGCACCAAGCTCGGTCCCATACTATTTCCCATTTAGGGCCGGTTTCCTTTAATTCTTGTTGTCCCGGTTTACTTCGTGCTGAGCACAAATTTATACCTCCGGCTTAAACTTCGAGGTGTTTCCCCAACTGTTTGACAGGCACAGCATAATTATATTAAACCTCGCATCAATGATTTGGCTAACCTGTTTGTTTGATTTCGGTAGAAACAAACAAAAAACGTGTGTTAGATCAGAGTTGAGGTTATGTTTACTGACTCCCTAATGTGAAGAAGATAGGCCTATTTGGTGTTTGATCGCAATTTCTATTTTATTCCCATTTACTTGTCTGCATTCGTATGAAACGCGGACACAAACGGGCTAGGGCATCAAACACTTGATTAACGATATAGCTAACGGAGGACTTGTGCATTCTGCCCAACTCCCCTACGTTGATAAAAAGGACTGGAGGCACCTCAATGCGGACTAAAATGTATCCACAGGTGACAAGGCTCGATTTCTGTAACTTGTGGATCTCAAAGAATCACTAATCAAATTGAGAAATAAACTTGCAGTTTCCTTTCTCATTCGAAATCTTTATTTCAACTAGTATAAATTTGTACCAGCGGGATAAACCACCTGCCTGGGCCAGTTAGTTTGTCCCGGCCAAATTGACGGTACAAATTTTGGGGAAACACCTCGACGAGATAAACCGTGGCTTAAACTGCCGATCTCAGTTAACTGACGTTGGGGGAACTGACCCTCCAATAATATTGCAAAATTACAATTGAATGGAAATTTGTTTTTTATTTGCAGAAGACATTAAAATTTGTTGAGGGAGAGGATTAGCAGTAATTATACCAACTACCAATTGCACCAGGGCGTTCGGGAGGAGGCAATCGATGATCTTGTAATTTTTGGAGAAATAGCTTAATCAAAATGAGTTTTGCTTAACGTATCATAAACTTAGTTTACGTATGCCAATTTATAACTCATCAGAATAAGTTAAAGAAATGTTGGGAGAATAGTGATAAGTCTATCATTACTGCATTATGTTTCACTTGCTTTTTATATAATGGATCACCAAATCTAATTTTGATTTACTGGGAAAAGTATCTTTTTAAATACTTCTATTTATAAAGACATTTAAAATTGTAGGTCACCCAGATAAGTCGGATCTAAGTCTATTTTCAGATCCAAGTCTAATGAGTTGGATCTCTGTGCCACGACAGTTCTTGGATCAGTGGTGTGTTAGCTAGCTGGGAGGTGCTGGTGCAGTGAGCTAACTTGGGTTGGGTGTGTTAGCTAATAAGAACAAAAGTGGACTACGGTAGGAAACATTCTATGGCATTAAGTTTTTTAATGTTGTTTTTAGAAAAGAAATGGCTTATTTTTCAAAAATAACAAAACAATCCGCTGAAGGCAAACAAAATGTTGTTTTAATGGGAAGAAAAACATGGGATTCACTGCCAGAGAAGTTTCGTCCACTTCCAAACAGATTGAACGTTGTGCTTTCACGATCTGAGTAAGTACTTTAGATTGTTCTTTAAAACTGAGTAGCCTCATGTTTGTTAACCTTTATGTTGTGCGTTGAATAAATTCACAGTAAATTGTAAAATGAAATGAAATGAAACTCGGCTTTATTGGTGGCGAAGTTAGGACTATAAAGTCCTCTCTTCCACTTAACCACAAATCCAACACTATGAATTTATTCAACATAAAACAGTTCAACAAAATCGATGGCTGAACAACCAAAAATTTATGTTGTATCCCTTTCTGGTAGTAAAAAATGGATAATTTAGTGCAGAAAACTACTATGAAAAACAAAAATACTTTTCATAGTTTTTCAGTGTAATGTAGTTATTGAATTGTTGTTTCAGAAATATCAAATATCCTCCAGGAGTGCTGAGATTCAGTTCCTTTCAAGAAGCAATCACAGGATTGAAATCATGTCCTCAGGCGAACGAGATTGACAAGATCTGGGTTATTGGTGGTAGCTCAGTATATGAGGTGATATATTTTCCAAAATTCAACTTTCTTCATCTCCCGTTGTGCGAAGGTTGCCCTCGATAGAACGGACTAATGTGGCGGAAGGGTGGTCTGGATTTCGAAAAATCCGGACGATCGGGGATACCGATAAGCATATCCTGGTGCTTTAGGATCAATAAAAATAGACTCAAGATAACGTAATTTGAGGTCCAGATCGGTTACTGGCGTGTTTAGCTAAGCCACACACCTTAAAACCACTCACTCGCATGAAGTACTCACACTGAAGGGATGTTTATTCTTTGACATTTCAAGACTTCTGGCAAACAAGTAGTGTTGTACCATTCCGAATTTACCTAACTTATGTTGCTGCTTTAATGATACATTTGCCACAAGACCGATAATGCCGAAGAAACAGGCAACTATCTGCTTTGATGTGCTTCTTTTACAAACAACTTTAGTTGGATTTGGCTCGTTTTTTAAGACCCATACGGTGGATTGTGGATTGCTATTTTGTTTCAAAAGCAAGTAACTTTATAGCCTACATTGTTACCTTATGAAGATTATATTCCTGTAAAGAAAAAATTTATCAAACCGGAATTTAGTGAAATTGTAGAGCAACTTGTTTAAGATATTAAACTAGGGGGAAAGTGTGAGGCAGTATTTTGTTGTAAGATTTGTAAAAAATGTTGTACAATGTTCCTTTTGCAAATTTCAGTTATGTTAGCTAACCAGTGAAATCGGTCCACCAAAGTGCACTTTTAAGGGCGTTTACCCCCCCCCCCCCCAGAAAGGGTTTTTAAAGCTTTAAAGTCTGTTTTTAAACATTTACACTGTAGCCAACTTGTGTATACAAAATCCAATTAGCCAGACTAAGCTGGCGGCCGAGAAAACTGTTTGACCCTCGGTTTGGCACATTAGGTTTTGTTGACTTTTGGTATACATGTTGGTTAAGGTGTTATAAATGTTTAATCCAAGCTGTATCATGAATACATTATTGTTGACTGAAATATCCCCGCTGATTTGCTACATTCACAGTAGCACTTGTGGCTTCGTGTCGGCTGTGTATGTTTTACATTCGCATGTATTATTTTCAGGAAGCCCTGAAGAATGAGTTGTGTCATCGAATCTACTTAACTCTGATACAGAAAACCTTTGAGTGTGATGTATTTTTCCCCACAATTCCTGAGGATTTTGTTGAAATTCGGTAAGTTATTAGCAGTAAATGAAATATTCATATTAATGTAGCCAGAAGCGGGTTTACTGTTCTGGCGAGAGCTTGTTTTGTATTTAAAAACCTTTTACCGGGTAGTTTGTACATTATCACAGTGTACTTTCATTAGAGATCCAGCAATTCTCAAGTGTGGAAACTCGTTATATAATTTTGACTTTGCAATATAAGTAGTCACTATTGCCAAAGATAATTTTATAGTAAGTAGATTTTGCGTAGATGCACATGGTTGAGGCAGGAAAATCAACTTAGTTGCGGCAGCCCAAGCACTGATAGCTGCCGTTTTTCCTTCCCCGACTCCCCATGTTCGAGATTGTCCGATGTCAATGACTTAAATGTGCCAAATCATTCGTGAGATTTTTGAGAACAAACAAATCTGTGCGTGCGTCAGTGGCTCTACTTGAGACTAAAAATAATTTCCTTGCAGCGTTATTTGTGCTTGGGCTGCCACAACTATTTTGCCTCAGCTATTTGGTATCTATGCGCAATCTTCTTACCATAACATTATCTTTGCAATTGCTTCGGAGGAACCAAAAGAGTTTACACTCAACTAATGGCATCAAGAGAAAAGACCAAAAATGGTCTCGCAGGGATCCTTTTTCTTGTAGACAGTGTCAGTAATAGCCTTGTTTTTCAGAGAAGAGGGTGTTCCTTCAGAAGTCCAAGAGGAAAATGGGATTTGCTACAACTACAAAGTATATGAAAAAAGAACATCTACACCCGGTTAGAATAAGTACAATATTTACTTTTTACTGAACTGTACTTTCTGCGAGGTTGAAATTATTTTTTATTAAACCAAATTGAGACTCATTTTTAAATTTCCATCAAGCTTAAACTTGTTATATTTAACCTTTGTACATCGCTGTTGTACTTTGTTTTTGATGGTACAAGGTAATGTAAATAAACCATGAAGTACTTCTGCATTAAAGCAGATATTGAAAATACAACAAAACAATACTATAAATTAAAATCTTGATCATAAAAGTTTTGAGAACCCTTATTTCAGAGGCACAGCAAGTATAAATACAAGTATTGCCTTTATTTTCTATAATAAGTAAATTTTACTAAATATTGAATTGTAAACTAATTTAACCCTTTATACCCAATTTATTTTTAAATTTTCAAAAACCCTCCCTGATGGTTTCCCAGTCTGAACGCAAAATTTCAGCAAAATCGCCTCTGGTACGGTGCATTACCAATCATTGAATCACCTCTGCTGATTTAGCCCCTCTCTAAAGTGCCACCTCCACCACTGGATTTGATGAGCCATTTTCTTCAGTGATCCTCATGGTCATTGTGGCCCCCGCACTGAATGATCCAATGCTCAGTATGCACCGCATCAGAGCGCACTGGTATTGAATCCACGTGACAGACAGGGGCCAGCTGTCCGTCACTATAACCACTAAACCATCTGTTTGTCGGGCTGTCAAACTACGTGAGTTGGCTGGGAGTGAGTGTGTCAGTTGGTTATCAAGAAATTAGTAGTGTAGTCCTAGCCTCTCGCTTGCCCTATATGCAATAAACGATGGGTCGGATTAGATTTGCCGTTTCGGACTCAGTTGCCATTGAGCAAAAGGTTAAGACTGAGGCACGGCAAAAATAGACATTGAAAATAAATTAGTTACATTTTATTTTACAATGATAATTGTATTTTAACAATATAAGATACTTATATTCCTAAAGGTATGACCGGATTGGTCACGAAATAACAAATATTGAATTTTACAATCAGCAAATTATGTTCTTGTGACGGTAATAGAAAAATATATAAAAATTCACTAGATAAATGTACAAGGCTGTGTCAATGACGGCTGCGGATTCTGGAGGGTGAATCTCTGTGTTTGGTCCTCGACTTTTTCCCTTCACTGCCGGAGTAATACTTGTCGTAACTGCCCGACCTGATCGGACTGCGAGAGCGGGAACGGTATCTTGTGCGTGACTTGTCCCTACAACAATACAAGTAGGTTAGCTTGAGAGTCAGGACACAACGCGACTACTTTATCCAGTTCTACTGCCGCCAGTATAATGTGTAATGATCATAACAATGTACATCTCATGAACTCACCGTGATCTCTTTCTTTGAGGTGAGGGAGAGGGCGAGTAGCTACTTCGTCTTGACTTGTGCGATTTCTTGCTAGTCCTACGATCCAGAGATCTTGATCTTCCCCTGCTGAAACAGTAGTTCCTCTTTAGCATAACAGATAATGTACCAATGTTTGTGCCAGGGCTAAGGAAATGTATGTACTAGCATTCAATGGAATAGTCACAGTAAAACAAGGACGGATTCAGCATATATTGAGGAAGGGGTTGACAAATTAGGGGATCTCCTCCCAGTAGAGTGGGTCTTCCCCTGGAAAATGTTTGTATTCTTTATGCCTAAAACTCATTTTGACTTTGCAATATAAGTAGTCACTATTGCCAAAGATAATTTTATAGGTAGATTTTAAGATGCACATGGTTGAGGCAGGAAAATCAACTTAGTTGCGGCAGCCAAGCACTGATAGCGCTGCCGCCTTTCCTTCCCTCGACTCCCCATGTTCGAGATTGTCCGATGTCAATGACTTAAATGTGACCAAATCATTCGTGAGATTTTGAGAACAAACAAATCTGCGCAAGGCCAGTGGCTCTACTTGAGAAAAAAAATAATTTCCTTGGCGTTATTTGTGCTTGGCTGCCACAACTATTTTGCCTCAGCTATTTGGTATCTATGCTAATCTTACTTACCATAACATTATCTTTGCAATTGCTTCGAGGAACCAAAAGAGTTTACACTCAACTAATGGCATCAAGAAAAAGACCAAAAATGGTCTCAAGAGGGATCCTTTTTTCTTGTAGACAGTGTCAGTAATAGCCTTGTTTTTCAGAGAAGAGGGTGTTCCTTCAGAAGTCCAAGAGGAAAATGGGATTTGCTACAACTACTATGAAAAAAGAACATCTACAACCAAGTTAGAATAAGTACAATATTTACTTTACTGAACTGTACTTTCTAAGAGGTTGAAATTATTTTTATTAAACCAAATTGAGACTCATTTTTAAATTTCCATCAAGCTTAAACTTGTTATATTTAACCTTTGTACATCGCTGTTGTAACTTTGTTTTTGATGGTACAATGTAAATAAACCATGAAGTACTTCTGCATTAAAGCAGATATTGAAAATACAACAAAACAATACTATAAATTAAAATCTTGATCATAAAAATTTTGAGAACCCTTATTTCAGAGGCATAGCAAGTATAAATACAAGTATTGCCTTTATTTTCTATAATAAGTAAATTTTACTAAATATTGAATTGTAAACTAATTTAAGACTGAGGCACGGCAAAAATAGACATTGAAAATAAATTAGTTACATTTTTATTTTACAATGATAATTGTATTTTAACAATATAAGATACTTATATTCCTAAAGGTATGACCGGATTGGTCACGTAAAATAACAAATATTGAATTTTTACAATCAGCAAATTATGTTCTCGTGACGGGTAATAGAAAAATATATAAAAATTCACTAGATAAATGTACAAGGCTGTGTCAATGACGGCTGCGGATTCTGGAGGGTGAATCTCTGTGTTTGGTCCTCGACTTTTTCCCTTCACTGCCGGAGTAATACTTGTGAACTGCCCGACCTGATCGGACTGCGAGAGCGGAACGGTATCTTGTGCGCTTGTCCCTACAACAATACAAGTAGGTTAGCTTGAGAGTCAGGACAACGCACTACTTTATCCAGTTCGCCAGTATAATGTGTAATGATCATAACAATGTACATCTCATGAACTCACCGTGATCTCTTTCTTTGAGGTGAGGGAGGGCGAGTAGCTACTTCGCCTTGACTTGTGCGATTTCTTGCTAGTCCCACGATCCAGAGATCTTGATCTTCCCCTGCTGAAACAGTAGTTCCTCTTTAGCATAACAGATAATGTACCAATGTTTGTGTGGCTAAGGAAATGTATGTACTAGCATTCAATGGAATAGTCACAGTAAAACAAGGACGATTCAGCATATATTGAGGAAGGGTTGACGAATTAGGGGATCTCCTCCCAGAATGGGTCTTCCCCTGGTTTGTTTTCTTTATGCCTAAAAACTCATTTTGACCTTTAAAAAGTCTTGTAGTAAAGTTTGTATTATTTTAAAATACATATAAAACAGCAAAATTTTAGATACTGTAGCTTTTTAATTTATATTATGTTTGTCAATTCTAGAAGAGAGGGAATAAAATAAGTTTGATAAAATAAATATAGTGGTTTATAATAGCTGCGATTGGTACCAATTAAATCACCACATTACATCTTACCTGTACATTAACCCCGTATATTGGCTGCTGTAGGCTACATTTTGAAAAACACTGAGTTTGTAGAACTGAACAAATACTTCTTCCTACATGTAAGGCCAATACATCAGGTAAATTTCAGGTTTTTGGCTGTTGGTGGTGGTGGAGGAGGAGAGGTGGAATTGTTCCCCTTATGCCTTGCGCCTTAGTGGATCTGCCATAGCTTACCTGTGTTTTTTGGACCTCTTGTTCTTAGAAATGCTTCTACTTCTACTGCGGCTTCGCGACCTTGAAGGACTTCTGCTATGACTTCTGTGTTTTTCAGAATGGTTGTTCCTAAAAAAGAGTTCATGTTACTAATCAGGCAATAAATCAACGGTTTTATATTTACTTTAATAAATTTGTTGACTGATAAACAAAAAACCATACGGTTTAACCTTGAACTTTCCTGAGGTGTCTTTTTTAAAATTTAATAGAAGCTACAACTCCATTCTCCTTTATTACTTCATCAACGTGAGGGATTTTACTATTCCTACATGAGTTACAAGAGAGGTTCTCACTTTGGTGAAGAGTTGTTGATCGGAGAAGCACCACTGTTCGGTGTGTTGGTTCCTGACACGAGGCCGCGCGCACGCTGTCTCGCTTCTTGGTACTCTCTGCGCAATTCCTCCACTTTCTTCTCCAACACTTCCGAATTCGGCTGCAACATTCAAACCACAACTTACAAACCAACTCTTTACGCCAAATGAACAAAGGACCCCTTCCTCTCTTGACGAAGGGTAAATAATCTCCGGTAAGACTTGCTTTCGCTAAGGCTAGATTAGGTGTACTGGCCACAAGCCAAGTGTTGGTGATTTTGACCTGAGTAATCAGTCTTTCACATTGTATTTTTGGATATGATTTTATAAGATTACACTTTTACTTCTTATATTAAATTAATTAGTATATCAGTATTGTGGGGTCATTGAAGCTGCAATATTTAAAGCCAATAATGAATTAAAAGTACTCTAAAAATCTTCTTGAAACACAAAATATACAAAGCAGTCACAATACTGTGGCACGAAAACCAGGTGATTTACCAGTTTGTGTTTGCTTATTCATCCTACGTTTCCACACTGCAGTCAACATGTTGGTAATTTTCTGCTCCCTTGTGACACTCCATTGACATACATTTTTGGTGACGGTTGAAAAATTAACGTGATTTCAAGATTATTGAGTTTAATTTGTGACGTAACCTTACTATAACTCAACATTGTCGGTACAGCAACACCCACCAATCCTGATATATAGCTGGATCACATCAACCATTATCTGCTATCAATATCTAACTAGTAACTAGCGGATCCACGTCGTGTACCTTATCTCTGAGGTAGAGCCTGAGCACCCGCTTGCACACGTCCTCTATGTGGCTGTGAGAGACGTGGAAGAGTGTGTACCAGGCCGGTGTCTTGGGCAGTGAGATCTTGAGTCTCCTCGCAGACAAGTAGATACATGCACAAGCCACTGTCTCCGGGTCGTATCTCACGAACACATCACTTCTCAATGCGTCATTCATGTAGTTCCTGAAACCCCAGAGTAGTCAGCAATTTAGTCCAATAGGGGTTTTTACCTAATCATTTGATTAAAATATTTAAAAGTTTAGTGCAGTTTAAGCATTTAAATATCTGTAAACATTGTACAGGGTAGACCAATGAGAACAAAACAAATTAAAAATGCAATAATATGCAAAGGGTATGTCACTTTACTAGAAACAAGTCATTTTTATTAAACTACATCCTTCAAGTGGTAACCTAGAACAAGCTGACACTCCTTTGTTCACTTGAAAAAGCTGGTAAAGAACTACTTCTCGCGACCTTCTCAACATTTTCTGCTGTACTGGCTGTTTTGACATTTTTGCCGATTTTCTTTTGTGTAGTAGCAGTATTTCTGAATAAACTTACTCAGTTTGCAATTGTTTTACGACTTAGAGCATTTCTCTGTCAACCAACGTTGAAGTGGGATCTACCTAAAAACCTTCACTGTTTTTAAAAACGACTTTAACAGCAAAAGCATCATGCTAAGGTCTTCTAAATGCCATTTCAACTATGATTCCAGAACTTTATTAAGGCTACACACTGAGCTGATGATTCATTATTGTCATATTAACCACATTAAAGCGTAAACAAATTGTATCGTTCTCATTGGTCCACCACGCATATACTAAGTTCAAGTTTGTCTTAAATAGAGGAATGCAAAGGCAGTAATCCAAATTATTGCTAGAATCGTGACTTGACTGGTTTGCTAAATCAGGTGATTTCAAACAACTCTTCACACAATTTTCAACAAAATAAAACACCCAACACTTTTTGAAGTACAGATCTACATTTATAGAAACAGCCATACAACTGATCTGGCTGTTGTAGGGGCACGTATCAGATCAAACAGTGAGTTGGTTCAATGGCTTACCATGAAAGCTGCATCAAGTTGACATGTTTCTCATATCCAAGGACTTGTAGGTACATAACTATTATCTGAAACAAACACAACGCATTATCATCAGGGTGTAATGTAATGTCTCTTGTCTAAAGAACATGGAAGCCAAGGAATTTTGTATTAGTACTGTTTACAAAGAAGCAGAATTTGAGAGAAGAGTTCAAGATGTTATTGGAGGCGTAACTCCGGCAATGCTCAGAAAAACCGTGTGAGGTTGAATTTAGACTACAAACTTTGCATGCAAACTACGGAGAGCACAGGAAAATGGTTTAGTTTCCTTGTAACATCAATTGTAAACAGAACGTGTACCAGTCACTTTTTTGTAATTTGTTAGTAATAAAATTGTTTTGAATTTGCTACCTGTTTTGGCCATTTATTCACTCACTCAAACCCAAAATGTGTCCAACAATTTATAACCACCCTGACACTGTACATCTCAGTCTCTATTACAAAGAACATGCCGGTATTACTCTGTCTATTCTTTAAGAGTGCACAGTATCTGTCGCCCAATTTGTTGGAAATGCCAAAACAAGCATTTTCTTGAGACACTTCACGCCTACAATTTTCATCAGATCTTTTTGAACTAAGTTTTATTATAAAGATAACAATGTAAAGCAGTGGCTCCGCTGAGAATTTTTTGAAAATTTTATTAGTTTACTAGTGAAAACAAGAAATTCAAATACAAAGTTTCTTTAATTTTTGGATTTGTGTCACAGAATTATAAATGCAAAAATAGAAATTCGGCTCAGCTGGAGTTACTAAAACATTTAATATACTTTAAAACAACGTTTATTTCATAAAAAATCCGATGAAAAATGTAGGCGTGAAGTGTAATGCATGTTTTTACATTGGCTCTTATGAGACGAAATTCAAGGTCACAGCCACTACTGCGCAGCCTTCAGAAGCATACAACAAATTTTGATTTGTATAGAAACGATGACTAACCTTGTGTGGATGTTTGACATGAACACAGAATCCGAGCTCTTTCAGTACTCTTCGCTCGGCTTTGATCACTTGAGTTTTCAGAGCGATGTAGTGCTGGTCGAGGATCATTGGCTGGATGGTTCTGAAAAGACAAATCTGTTATACACAACTTTTTAAATATGTTCGAAGAATTTAATTTCAACATCAGTTAACGCATTTTTAAATTACTTAGCTCGAAATTCTGGGATACAAAAAATATTTTTCCGTAGAAGTGTTCTCCAACAGTTTTATTTAAGTTGACCTTTTTCCCAAATTCAACAGATCAAACTAATAACAGTGTTGTCATTTCATAAGTGGATTATCTCTTCAGCCACAGTGTTTGTCCAATTGAAACAAATTTAGTAAAAAATGTCCTTTTGTTAAGTTTGTTATTTTGGTTCAGTCCATTAGTCAGCGAAATTGGAATCACGGAAGTTCCCTTGGAAAGGGAGTGTTTTTGCACTTAGCTGCATGTAGGCCTAATAATGTATTGAATTTTAAAATTTGTTGTACAAATATTGTTTTCAACATATTTTGTATGTTAATACTGATGTTGAAAACGAACGTTTAACTTGTAACCAGATTGCTAGTAGGCTACAACGTTCACTTCCGCTACAGTAACTAGAAGTAAAATTTTATCAATAAAAACATGCTTGGTTATAATTACACTTATTATGTGATGGTGCTACAGTTTCACTTTCAACAGATTGTTTTAAATTAGGTTTAAGAAATATAAGCAATAATTTTTAACAAAACAATAATACTCTCTTGGAATAGTTTGATTAGTCTTATAAAAACTTTCAAACCCTTTTCTTTATGATAATGTTGTCCCTGAATTGTAAGTGCAATTCGGATTGGAAAATCGGTGGTAACCGAGACAATTCCGTGTCAGCTGAAAAATAATGGTTTTAAACATGTGACTAAAACTAAATGTTGATTGATCTGCATTGGGCCCATCACTGAAGGTTCCGTGTTGCCAATTCACGTAAGTTCAAAACATCTCAAGTTTTAGATGTTGAGAATATTAGTGTATCTTCTTAGAAGAGCACGACCTACAAAAAAGTAGTAAGACAATCTCATATTTGGACACCCAACTTTAGACGTTGGGTAGATGTCACATATTACTCCCGTTAATATAAAACTTAGCCTTAACTGCTGAGTGGAGAATCAGCATTACTACTATTTTAGTTCAAGAGTCACCTCTAAAATAAATTTGTCATATGGCCTGTCATTAGGGTATAACATCACCAGATATAGGGTTCAACGCTTACTCACAAACATCTAGTTGGACACTGTGTAAATCACTACAGTAGAGTCTCGATAATTTGAGCCTCGGTAATCCGAGGTACCCTTAAAAAAAAATTATTATTGTACTGTACTCAGAAATTTTTAAAGTTTTTTATGAGTTCGATAACGCCTTCAATTTACGTAGTGCCTGCATATTTGTTAGTGGCACGCTGTTTACAAGACACCTGTTTGAGTAAGTACAGTATTGATTTTTCTGAGTCAAGGTCAATGGAACCTGTCTCACGCTCTTCACTAATAATAGATGATACAGTGTCGCTCTTCCTGTCACTGTCTCCGGTAAGGTTTCCAGAGTAGTAAAAGAGCGATCGGAAAGTGTCGCGGGTAATAAACGGCTCTCGAAATGTATCGGGTGGGATTAAAAGGGCGATCGGGACAAACCGGTCTAACATCGGTCTGAAAACTTACCGCTGGGCGAAACCGCGATCGGAAGGGTCGCGGACTTTAAACGAGGATTGGTGCAGACTGAGGGCGTAAAACGGTCCTCTGCTACAGTGGAAGTGCACCAGGAAAATGTGTACATTGCCGGGGGAAAACCGTAAATATGCGTGAATTTTATCAAGCTACTTCTGAGGCCACCCTGTATTATGTATACGTACTTGTAATACTTATGTAAATTAAATATGACTTATAATTACATTGAAAACTCTTTCTGTCTCTGTTTTCCGTGTAATCCGAGTTTCTCAAAATCCGAGGTACCATCAGCCCCAATTACCTCGGATTATCTAGACTCTACTGTATTCCGATATTGTTTTTTAATTTAAGAATTATTCAGGTAAAATTGCTATAAACCCTTCATTTTGTTAAATCCAAAACAAAAATAAATAACATTATGAAAGTGCTTAAAAGGCATATTAAAATTGAAGATTTCAAGGCTGGGTGTTAAGCCTGCCGATGACCCGGTCACGCTAGTTGTCACTTCATACTTGTGGGAGTTTTTAAAATATAAATCCTTTAGCAATTCTTGAATTCTAGGAAGATATAATGTACAGTACAACAGTATCCTTTTACGTGGATCAGGGAAATGTGATCAGACTGCATCAATGATGCTTAACCCCATAGAAGTCCATGCGACAGGTTTTAGTTTACATACTTAAGTTGGAGACATCTCTGAATTAGAAACGAGTTGATTTTGATTTTTGAGACTCGATACCGATAGCATTTGTAACTTAATACCGACCCAAACTCTAAAAATATTCATATTTTGGTCTTCTTAACAATGTTTCAGAGTTTTATTATTTTCCAGTTATCAACAAACCATTTTGAGCCAAATAAAATATTTGAAAGGAAAAGAAACTTGTTAAAGTTAACGCTCAAATTGACGACAGCGGCGTGTACAGGCTCCCAGCTGGATCAGCACAAGTATACAAGTAAGTAAGTTAAATAACAAATTAAAATAACTCTTACTACTCTAGTTTACACATTGACACATGTATATTTAGCCACATGGATTGCAATTAGATAATAAAGAACGCATTTTTAAGTTTACACTGGGAAATTAATCGTACTGGCTGTCTTCGAGGATCAATTTTAATTCCAATCCTACTCTTAAATTTTGTAGCTGACTAACCATCTACTATATAAGGAAATTTTGCCAGGACAGTCCAGTACATTGACGATACATCTCTGTTGTCATGAGGACAAACTATTTACAAGTTTAGGAAGCAAATGTAAAAGAAGGGCTTTTGTTGTGTATTATTTCTTTAAATATTTATTCCTTTGACGGCCTTCATGGCGATTATATGTTCCACCAATAATTATTAAGTCTGTGTGCCTGAAGATGACCTGAATAGTTTTTGGTACATACAAATCTACTGGTTACATTCAACCTAAAATTAAACGGATTTTCAAGGTTGTATCGTTTTTCAGAGTTTGCTCCACGGTCACTTTTTATCTTTTCTATCGACCCAAAAGGTAACAAAAAATGTTTTGTATGTAAGGTGAGGCCTATTTCTAAATTTAAACACCTTGTGCTTACGCCTGAAAATCCTTCTAGCTGAGGTTATGAGCAAAAATATATTTGGCCACTATTGTGTGTCATCAACAGTGCTCTTTTTTCTTTAATTTTAAGTCACTGGGAAGTTTGAGACAAAAGGTGACTTAAGACTTTAAATTGTTTATACAAAAATTTACGGTAAATAACCTTAAGGGGTAAATCTCTGGACAAATCCTAACCTTGCGAGACTTAATTAGTAGAGTTCAAATCCAGGCTAAAGATTGAGCCTAGCATGAATAATTTGAACCGTTTATAATAACCAACCTCTCCAAAATACCCTAAATCTTTACATTAAATCAAATTCCCTTTAGAGGGTGCAAACACACTGAAACAACTTACACAAAACATGTCAAGTTTCTAAGCTTACTATTTATGGCTCTACATTGATGAGTAAATGAGGATTAGTGCTTGGGCTGCCGCAACTATGTTGATTTTCCTGCCTCAGCCATTCGGCATCTATTTACAATCTACTTACCATAACATTATCTTTGGCATTACTCAGCACAGTTCTGCACAAATAATTCTAAAACTCACCCCATAGAGAAATGGTTTTAGATTAGACTTTTTGTTTTAGTACATGCCTTTACAAGGTGCTAAATCTATAGAATAATAATAACAGTCTGAACAATTTGTTATGTATCTAAAATCCATTGAAAAACACCAGTGTTGCTTCTGTGAACCCAAAACTTCATTGTTTTATTTTTAAATATTCCAAGTAAACTATTATTTTGAACAAAAACTGTACATGCTTTATGACACCAATTTAGAACGCTGCATCACAATTTTTTTGGGTACTTTTGGTTTTGTCTTTTTATGGTCTTTGAAGTAGAGTCAAATGGAAAGGATAACTATACAAAGTTTTGGACTTAACCCCAAACCCTACTTTCAGGGTGAGCGCCCAAACCCCTTCACGTCAAAAAAACTTTAAGAACTGCCGTCAAAGGGTGATTTGAAAATTCAATCAAGTCTGTAGTGTACTGGCAAAATTAAAAATAATGTTGTTAAATTATTATGTTTCAGTCAGTTTTCTTTTACAAAACTAAAACCATTATAATTCAACCTAACCAAAAGAATTTACTATTTTTGTTGAATTTATATGAAGGTAAATGTTTTGGAAAATAGAAATCAGTGCATAAAACCCAACTTAAACATTTACAATTTTGTCTTTATAAAACTAACAGCATTTCTAAGCGTTGAGCTATGGAACATGATTGCTATAAAACCATTGCAACTTTGCATTCAGTTCACATTAACTTGCAATACAACGCAAGTTTACTCAAACAAACTGTCATGACTCAAGTTAAGTAAAAATACCTGAAAGCATCTTTGTGCCCTTCATCAGTTCCACCAGCTTTACTTCACCCAGTGTTTTCTGGACAGTCACTTACCTTTACTGTAACCGGTGACATAATCACTCAAATAATTTCATTAAAACTGTGAGATACAAAATGTCTAAAATGCTACAGAGTACTAAATTATAAAATATAATTTAAAACACTAATGAAATATACACAAAATATATAATACAGCAAGTTTGTCCTTTGATTTGATATTATTGCCTATCAACATGAATTTAAAATAATAACAGGCAAGTGTTAACACTAAAATGTCAAAAAAAGGTTAATGATTGGCATTCTCTTTCAAAAAGATAAAATTTAAGAAGAAGAACAATTTTTATTCAAAATACTTTAAGTATAGAATAAATAACAATAAATAAATAATAAATGTAAGAATAAAATAAAATAGAAAATAATAAAATAAAAAATGACAAAAATAATAAATTAAACACGTAAAAAAATAATAATGGTCTAAAATAGATAAATAAAAGTGTTGTATAAAAATGGAGGTCAAGAATTTTTAAACTTACAATTTTTATTAGGATTTTTTAGTAATTGGTGTAGTGTTCAAATAGGAGTTCGCCTCGAAAAATAATTAGAGATAAGAGTAAAAGATCAACAAATGACAGATTCACCCAAAATTATCAAATCTGCTTAGAAAATCCCCGTATTAGCCGTAAAATCCTTCTTGCTTAAACACTTTTTAGTTACTTAAAAGACTTAGCAAAATCCCCTGATAATCAGAATTTTAATTTTTGTTGGTAATATCCCCCAGGAAACCTGTCACCCTCTAGTAAAAACGCTCCCTTTTATTTTCCAAACAAACCAACGAGTATCCATATAGCAACCGCACGATGTTTTGTCCAACATAACTAATTCATTCAAATGCTATTTCTCTGAGATTTTGTTAAAATACCGCTCTTTTATACTTAATATGGTCTCCTTAGGATGCATTTTAAAAACATTCAACACATTATTGAAATATACAAATACAGTCAACTCTCGATTAACCGGGTGCTTCTTATCCGGGTTGCGGATCAACCGGGTTAGTTACTAGAAAAAAAATTGAAATAATGAGCAACTACCATAGGAACAGATGTCATGAAAAAAAAAAGAAATTGCCAATACAGTAAAGGGATCACATACTGGTTTCATTAATTACACGCACTGTGATTGTTGCGCAATATTGTGTAATCTGTGGGCTTCAAAACTGAGGCTACTTCAAGGATAGTGCGGATCGATACAGCTGACACTACACTGCGCGTTGTATCCTCGCGCCGCCAGGCACTATAATGCAAGTGGAGCAAATGAGATTGAGTCAGGATCGACCGTGCCGCGTATATTCGCTTCCGTCTCTCAGCCAAGGTCACTGACACCGTCAGTGTCAAAGTAAAAGTGGTGCAGTTGAGACTATAATTTATGCGTGGTGACCTAGTGATGGATAAGAAGAGGAAACGAACTGTTTTATCAATTCACCAAAAGTTGGAAATAATTGAGAAAACAGAAAATGGCAACACGGTTAAATCGCTTGCTGTGCAGTACGGGGTGGAAGAGCTGACGTCTTCTCAATTATCCTCTCAATTTCATCAATTTTTGAATTATCTCCTCCCCTTAATTAGCCCGGATAATTGGGAGTTGACTGTACTTGAAATGCATTACGTGAGGCAAAGATTATGTTAAAGTCGATAGCTTGTGCATAGATGCTGAATAGCTGAGACAGTAAAATCAACATAGATTGGCAGCCCAAGCACAAATAGTGCTGCAAGAAAATTCTTTCAACCGTCCCAAGTAGGGCCACTGATGCAAGCGCAAGTTTGTTCGTTCACTAAATCAGCACGATTTGGTCACATTCAAGCCAGCAACATTGCTCACACTCAAGCATGTGGAGCCAAGGGGGGAGAAAGACGGCAGCGCTATCTGGGCTGGGCTGCCACAACTCACTTTCTCAGCCATGTGGTATCTATGCCCAATCTACTTACCCCAACATTATCTTTGTGTGAGGTTTTGTATATTGTCACTAATTGGTGAAAATGTACACAAGGAATGTCACGACAATTGCTTTAGATCACAACTGATTACTCTGACTACTACAATGGGTATAGGTCTCTTGGCTTTCACCTCGATAGGTACCTAGCGATTTTTGTTTAGCTTGGTATTAGAACAGAATTACAGTAAACACCACTTTTTCAATGTTAAATCCTCTCAAAAATTCAATAAAGTTTTAGAAAACTGGCTTTGCAGACTCTCCAAAATTTATGTCTGCAACCTTGCAAACGTTTTGAATGCTTTGACTTTCAAGCTACTTGGCAGCTAAATGCTGTATGAACAAGCTGTCTGCAACAATTCCACACAGGAAAAGACTTGAGCAAGACTGGAAACAGATCCCCTTGCATTCAGTTCCCATCTTGTCAGACACAGCTGTGTTTTGAGGGTCACTTTTCTCATCTCACTTCACATTAGCTGTCAGTTGTCTGCAACTTGGTTCTGTCATTGGAATCAACATAGAATAAAAATCCATTCACTTTATCAAAACTTATTCCTCTAAAACAGAGATAAGTGTAGTCAAGCTCATAAATTCAAGTAATATTGATTCAACAGGTCTTGCACCAACCTAAACTTTCTAAATGTCAACCCTTTAAAATTCAACTTTTAAATTCAAACAATATGCAACTTTTAAAGTCAACTTTTATTTACACTTTCATAAATTAATTAGTAACTGAAAATGTTTGAGCAAGATTTTTGAGACTATAGTTTTACCATTCTATAATGTTCAGTTTTACTCCCGAGATTGACTTTACTTGTTTCAGCATTGCCATTGCATTTTCATTCTTGTGATTCACTGCTTGTGTCATTTTAGCCCCAAAACACATTACCGGTACCTATTACAAATATTGCTATAGTTTTCAAGTTCAAATAAAATCTCACAATACGTTCCAACCCCCTTTTAAATACAATTCCACGGGGGGGAGTACAATAAAAAAGACGTTTTGAGTCCGGCAATATTTTCCTAGAACAATTTTAGGAATTTCCCCCACAATTTTTTCCGTTAACGTTATTTTAGTTTGACTAGGTGCTGAGAATCCAAAGGCCGTCTTAGTTTCATAGATTCCACTGGCAGGAGTAACTATGACTGTGGCAGGGTAGCTTTTTCCTGATTTTACACAGAAATTTCACATCTAATTCTCCTGATTGATTAAATTCACAGCTTATTCACAACTGAGTAGGCAATCTATATTGATGCATATTAATCAAATGCTCAATTTAATTTGTGGTTAGCTACAGTAATAGTAAATACCAAATGCAAATGATGATGGTTAAAATAGTAACCAATCAAAGATTTGACTAAACAAAAGAAACCCAATAAAGAACTTAAACTGAACATTCCTAACTCACAAAACTAAAACCACCATCATTAAATATAATATGTTTGCTATTGTTCGTATTATTTTTCACTGAAATTGAAAGAGAATAATCAGCTTTTAAGAAATATGGACTTGTCTAAGTGTACTCAATAATAAAAATATTGGTCAGAGTCCTATTCATTTTATCTTTCCAACCTCTAGCTCTAAGTGCCTAAAGATGATCTGTACACACCAAAGTTTGGCTTACTGCCTCCAATTGATAACAACAAGTGTATAACACAAATCAAACATTTCAAGTTGCAACAAATTCATCACTTTTAAAATATAAAATATCAACAAACAAGTATATTAATTCAAAACCATTATGAATCTGTAAGCATATTCACTGAACTCTTTTCTTAGGGTTATGTTAATTGAATTGAACCCACTAAATGTTATAAGAAATAAAACTCAATCCATAAAATTGTTGCTTCCAATTTCAAGCAGTTCAGCTATTAGGGGAAAACATACTCTGATTATATCAGGACTCTCAAAATTCAAAATTACTTTGTAAACAAATTTATCTTTATCCTTTTTTAACCTCTTTGAAATTACTTTTTCAAGTACATGCATACATAACCTCTTTTAACCTGAACCATAGTATAATGATAATTCAAAAACCATTCTTAAATCTAAAACTTAACGCTAGTTACTTCTTACAAATACAAACTGTGACGGCCGATGCGAAGACAAACAAAAAATATAAGAATCCAGAGGAGAGGAGCGATGTTGAAGAAGGGTCGCCAGGGGCGGTCCATTCCACAACCCGACCCTCTTCCTTAGGAGATAAACTCACCACCTCACATCACAAGGTCGGTCAGAGTCGGCTGTGGAATCTGTGAAAATGGAAGGCAAAACGTCTTGAGCCATGTATCGCACAACACAATCCTACAGACTAACTACTGTACCTACACTCACGCTGAAAAGTTGGCTGAAAAAAGTCATTAGTGATTAAGTCGTACAATAAATATCAACTAAAGTAAATTTACAAAACAAACAGACTTTTAAGAGTGAATTTTTAATAGAAACTAAATAGATGTCCCTGAAAGAATTGTGTTGCAAACCTAATTGTATAAACAAAGGAAAAGGTTCGAGAGGCCGTGGACCCTCTCTGGGTACCACTTACAACATGGAGTAAAAACTGCAAACAATGTTTTAACCAGATTAACATTTCGATAAAAAATCTGTTTCAATGGAAGCATAAAACTATTGAAGCTGCTGCATACTAACTCTAAAACTTGATTTTCCCACAAGAACATAGAACTCAAATAGTCATAATAAATATTTTGTTCAGCAAAGAAGTTTTACATTTTTTTCTTTTATATGCTGCAGCATTAATGGCTCTATGTTCCTATTGAAACACTTATCCCATTTTGTTATGTTAATCTACTTACAACATCATTTGCGAATTTTCCCATGTTAAACCCCTATCCAGGTTAGGGGCCGCTCTGGCTCTATCTGACGGCCTCTTAATACAAGTACTTTTAACAGCACATTGGGGATAGTCCTACAGTAATTATGGCCCTTAGTATTGAATTTCAAGCTTATTAAAAGCCAATTGTTAGCGGTTCTTGGAAAAATTATACCGAGGCACTTTGCTGCAGAACTGCACGTCATTCATCGGTCAGGCCCCAGTGTTTACAGACTATATGACAAAAATATTTCCTATGCATTTTTTTAGTTTGTTGACTAATTATTACGAGTATGCAGCTTGTGCCACTGCACACTCTGTAGCAAGAAATTAACTACCGACGATTGACTGAGGCGAGGCTCAAACTTGCAAACATCGTATCTTGTCCCGTCTGCTATCTTTTAATCATTAGCAACTAATTAGGTCTTTTTTATTTTAAGTAAAAATCAGTTGTCTATATTACTTTTCAAAGTTATATAATTTATTTTCTATTTTATCGCATTAACAAACCGTCAATAAGAAACCAAGTACAGTAATGTTCATTGTGTAAGTAATAACGCTTCTAATCTTATCACCGAGCACAAGCTCTGATGTTGCAACAGGTCTAGCAATATTCAACTAGTGTTTAACTGTACTTTTGCCAATTAGCGTATAAATGTCATTAATAAAGTTAATGTGGACTTTGGTCAAAGCAGATTATAATTTTAAAATACCTTTCACGCTGTTTAGGAGATGAAAAATAAACTGGAAAATGAGACACTTATCGCATTTACTGAAAATCACATGAATCATGAAAATCGCATTTGGTTCCGGAGTGCTAGTACCCCTGATGCAGTTGACGTCATAATAGAAGGTATTACTGTGAAATAAGTTGTGCTTTTGTCATTGAGAAAAAATTAATCGAAGCGGTCATCTTTATTCATAAGCATTCCTCTGTTCATTGTTACGGCATAAGCAGAGAACACATACTATGAACAAAATCACTGCTAGGTGAAACAGTAATAAAATACGAATTGTGTCTCATACTGTGATAACAATTATACATTGATATGTGCTAAAATTAGATTAGACAAAAATGTAAACTGACAAAAACAAGGATGATATTTATAACAAATGTAATTGTAGACATAATTAAATCATAATTATGTCCAGTGTTAAATTCAGTTTCAACAAATGAATACTCCACTAGGCTTAACCATTAAGGTACATCATACTTAACATAATACAAAATTATAAGTGACAATAGAAACAGGAGTGAAACGTAGCACCAAGCACTTAATAAGTAATTTCAAACCACTGTCCAAAGTTATTTTAGAATGGAATAGTTTACTTACTTTTGGTTTTTAACTTGACGAATGTGGTGAAAAACATTTATGACATCTCTTATTCTCCTTGGAGCCTCTTCAATCTTTGAGGCCAAGCAAACACAACCCATTGCGGTTGTTTCCATGGGGTGTCGGACAAATGATTTGGAATAGTAAAACCGTTGAAATAACACCTGTCCAGTCGCCATTGCCACCTAGAAGAAAAATAGCTTGAATTAGCCTCAGATTATAAGAGTTTGGAAGTAAGCTAATTTACAATTTCCTGGCTTATTTCATGGAAGGCTCGACTTTTGAATTCAGTACAAAAATTAAAAACCCTATGAAATAACTTGTAAATCTGTTATTACAAGTTTGTAGGAACGTCAAGTTGACAACACCCTTGTTGACTGGATAGGTTATTGACTACTTAGACATAAAAACTATTTAAGTTTGAATAATATAACCTCCTGCGTGCAGAGCTTGAATATCCACTGTGTCATCCTGCACTTTTAGGAAGGTTAGTATTATTAATCTCTTTAGTTGGGCTGCTCGAGGTCATAGCCTACTTACTTGGTACTTGGCATTTATGTTGTGTAACAGACGTTTGTGATGATTTCATCGCTATTTACAAAACAAAAATAGTTACGAAAAGAATTCGAGCCGCACGAAATTAGAGATAGCCTTAAGATACATTGAAAATGTCAAAATGTAATAACGTCCTCAGTCGCAGCATCACTCATTGTCACCAACACTTGCAAATACCCGAAGCAAAACTCAAGGTTGACAGAGAGCATGAGGAGTTTTAACTAGCCGCTAGCTTGTATGTCACACTAACCCGCCAGGTTGCTATTTGCTAGCCACTACTTGGTCACGTGACTCACTCGGGCGAGTTAGTAGCACGGAAAATAGAACATGTTTGATTTTGGATGCTAGTGGTTTTGACTAACGCTACTGACAGCCACTAGTAACTATTTCACACTAGCTACCTAGTAGCCTTCTTAGACAGCTGCTAGTAAATTAGCCAAATGTGACTCAGGCTTGTATTACCCATAGCCACCCCGACAATAAACCTGAAACACTCAAAAGAAGTACAAAAAATATAGTGCCGTCCTAAGGGTCGGGGTGGGTTGGAAGAAACGGACTTTTCCTCAAACATGTTTTCGTCTGTCTCTTTTCAGCTAAATGTTTCTTACTGTATTATTTGTTACCATGATCTTGTAAGGCATATGCCGTTTATAATAAATAAACAATAACAATTGTAATAGGTGTGTCTAGGCTTAAAACTACTAAAAACAGGCAATATTTAAAGAAATGTTTATTTTTTACAGACCTGTGTATGTTAGTCAGTGTATTTGTACTTACTGACTATTATTAGTTAATCATCACAACTTTCATCCATTTCTGTCAGGTCTGCTTCGTACAATTCCTGCAGACGGGTGTTGAATGAACCATCTTTTCAAAATATTTTCAAACTTCTTTTTTGACGTCATTTTTACATCGAGTAGGATTTTATTGAACAATTTAATACCTGAAACAGGAAAACATTTAGCTGACTTATAGAGCCTTGACCTTAGAAAGGTCTTAACATTGACTTTAAAACTACATTGGTCTTAAGAAAAATAGCAACACCACCCAAGGGATTTTCTGCAAAAGAATAATAAATTTTCTGCTAGAATAAACCTAACACATGATGTATAAATTGGTCGTTTGACCGTTGGAAGAATAAAATAAATAAAACACGAGTAAGATAATATAAACAGTTAAACACTAAATCACTATTTTGTTCCTTCAGTTCATTATTTCTGTTTAAAATGAATTATAGAGTTTTATCCTATATTAAACTTTTACCTGTTAGTTCTTTCCATTGTAATGTAACATATACTATATTTAATGTAACTATATTTTTAACGAGTCTATTGAGCAAGCTTACAAGCTATGTGGCGCTGAGGTGCCGATTTTGGATAAACACATACTCTACAAGTACGGTATTTGGACCATGATTACTTTAAGGCGACTCGAGCTATCCAGAGTATTCTATTATTTTTCATTGCCCCTAGTATCATTCGGTATTGACTGTCAGGGTCTCTTGAGTTGATAATCTCTAGACTCCAACAGATTAGCCAGGAACAATATTTGTCCTAATTATCAATCGGGTCCCGATCTCAGTACATCAGTACTGAGCTATTGTTAATACACGGCTATTGTTAAAATCACCTATGGTAGCCGTTTAGAAATGAAAAAAACAAAATACCATAATTATTATGACTTTTTTCTCTAAAACTGTTGATTGCGAATACTATCCTTTATTACAAGTGCTTGTTGCTATTTAAAGATATTTGTCTTTGTATCGCATTTACTATTTGCAAACATTGTTAAAGTCAACGTCTAAATTATAAAATAAAATATTACTCAGCTGCAAGTTGATAGATTTCTTAAAATTTAAAGTCAACGTCTCTATACTTAGATCTATTGATGATATATTATATAATTGAATACTTGTTTCCGTATACATAAATAATTAAATGTATGTAATGTATATGAATGTCCTAATTACCTACTGACCTTTATTCATCCAAAATTAAACCATTTGTCTTTATTCACCAGCTGATGTCTTTAAAAATGTACTCTGTGAACAGTAGACGACGAGGATGATAAAATAGGAAAGAGGTTATGTATGAGTCTATACAAATCAATCAAGTATAGCGAACAGTTTGTCAGTTTTGATAACGACTTATTTGGGTTCAAACTAGCACAAAAATTTTTCTTTACTTTAGAATAATTTTTCAAATGGGTACAAAGGAACGATCCTCACAAGTTTAGTCCAAGTATATACCAGGTTTCAGTTTAGCCTAATACACATAGAAAGCACAACATAGGCTATGGAAGGTGTCATAGTTACTCAACGTTTATCGGTCCATACATTACTAATATGTATTCTAAGCATATTTTTTAGGGTTTCTTTTGCTAATGATGCTTGGGGTTGTAATGGATTTATTAAAAGTGAAGTGGGAAACATAGACTTCTCAAAAATTGACATAAAAATGTAAGTTAAATAGTGTATGTAATCCCTATAAGAAATATAATAAGATTTCGTCTAAAAATGCTATGAACAAAATAGCAAGGCATGATTATTATGATTTACAGTCAATTAATGATCTCTCAGTCTCCAAAAACAATTTGTAAAGTGACCATGCGGTAACATTAGGTAAAGGTCATGGTTGAGTGGTAGAGAGGACTTTATAGTTAACTTACTGTTGGAAGACAATTACGACAGAATCATAGTCATCCTGATAGTTTTTACTTGTGTGTGAAATCCACATGTTTGACAATACAGTATAAGTTGCACAGAAATTAAATACCACATAAAACATAGTATGGGGGAGGGGTTGGAATGCTTTAATAATTAAAAAGACCCCTTGATTTAATTTAGCCTTCAATCTAACATCAAGACTTCTTTCAAAACTGCAGACCTTCCATTCCCATTAAACTCTTCCATTTCAATTGTCTTACTTAGCCCTACAGTTAGTTGCGTGTTCTCTCAATCATATACTATAAACTTCTCTGTGTTGTTGGATGTTTCTGTGATCAGAACACTTTTTTATCATTACTGCATCGGGTGCCTATTTGCACTAATAATCTTGATACTTACTTGATACTTGTTATCTTTGTCGATGCCCAGCAAATGCCAGATAGACTGCGTCACATTAAAATAAAACTAAAATTTTAACCCTCTTATTTTGATTTACAAGATGGCAATAGACTAGAGGAAGTAGTTGCTGTCAACCTCATTCAGTGTGTAAACAGGTTTATCGCTGAAGATTTTCCTGAGAGCAACTTCCATCTTGTTGGAGTCATTTATCCTGAGATTAGCTGGCAGTGCTTGTATAGCCTGATTCCTCTAATTGGACAACTGTTTTGGGTTTTGGAGAGCCATCTAGGGATGTCAATATCTGACAGTGTCTGGTATTGTGGTTGTGCATATTGCATCTTATTTGGAGTTTATTTATGTCCTTGCTAATGGCTAGTAGGTTCAGACAGTATTGGCTAAAGATGGTAGGAATGCCAGTTTGTGAAACAAAGGCCTGCAGTGGTCCCTATGTCCAGAAGAGGTGATGAGCCTAGGCCTTCTTTGAAATATCAGGATTCTCTTGGCGCCGGAATGTCCCCACCAAACCAAACCATAGTTCAGGTGGCTATGAAAAGGGCATAGTACACAGAAACAAGGTACTGAGGGGTGACAATATGTCTCAGCTTACGGAGCAGATGCAGAACTCTTGAGAGTTTTGAACAGATGTTACGGTATGATTCTTCCAACAAAGAGTAGAATCTAAGTGGAAACCAAGAGCTTGACCTCTCCACAGAGAGCCACCATATCGTCTACATTGCAAGGACGATCAAGGAGATAAGTTCAATTAATATACCTACAAACTCACCATTAAGTTCCTCACAGTAGGTATTCAGGGTCAATAACCCTTAACTTTGAAATTTTAAGAAAAATAAGCAACACCTCCCCAGGGGATTTTTCAAAAAAGAATAATAAATTTTCTGCTAGAATAAACCTAACACATGATGTATAAATTGGTCGTTTGACCGTTGGAAGAATAAAATAAATAAAACACGAGTAAGATAATATAAACAGTTAAACACTAAATCACTATTTTCTTTTAGTTCATTATTTCTGTTTAAAATGAATTATAGAGTTTTATCCTATATTAAACTCGTTTACCTGTTAGTTCTTTCCATTGTAATGTAACATATACTATATTTAATGTAACTATATTTTTAACGAGTCTATTGAGCAAGCTTACAAGCTATGTGGCGTTGAGGTGCCGATTTTGGATAAACACATGCTACTCTACAAGTACGGTATTTGGACCATGATTACTTTAAGGCGACTCGAGCTATCCAGAGTATTCTATTATTTTTTTCATTGCCCCCTAGTATCATTCGGTATTGACTGTCAGGATCTCTTGAGTTGATAATCTCTAGACTCCAACAGATTGGCCAGGAACAATATTTGTCCTAATTATCAATCGGAGTCCCGATCTCAGTACATCAGTACTGAGCTATTGTTGTACACGGCTATTGTTAAAATCACCTATGGTAGCCGTTTAGAAATGGAAAAGAAACAAAATACCATAATTATTATGACTTTATTTCTCTAAAGCTGTTGATTGCGAATACTATCCCTTTATTACTCAGCTGCAAGTTAAAAATTATAGGATTTCTTTCAAAATTTAAAGTCAACGTCTCTTATACGTTAGATCTCATAAGGATTGATGATAAAAAATATTATATACTTGAATACTTGTTTCCTTGTATACATAAATAATTAAATGTATGTAATGTATATGAATGTCCTTAATTACCTACTGACCTTTATTCATCCAAAATTAAACCATTTGTCTTTATTCACCAGCTGATGTCTTTAAAAATGTACTCTGTGAACAGTAGACGACGAGGATGATAAAATAGGAAAGAGGTTATGTATGAGTCTATACAAATCAATCAAGTATAGCGAACAGTTTGTCAGTTTTGATAACGACTTATTTGGGTTCAAACTAGCACAAAACTTAGTCAATTTTCTTTACTTTAGAATAATTTTTCAAATGGGTACAAAGGAACGATCCTCACAAGTTTAGTCCAAGTATATACCAGGTTTCAGTTTAGCCTAATACACATAGAAAGCACAACATAGGCTATGGAAGGTGTCATAGTTACTCAACGTTTATCGGTCCATACATTACTAATATGTATTCTAAGCATATTTTTTAGGGTTTCTTTTGCTAATGATGCTTGGGGTTGTAATGGATTTATTAAAAGTGAAGTGGGAAACATAGACTTCTCAAAACATAAAAATGTAAGTTAAATAGTGTATGTAATCCCTATAAGAAATATAATAAGATTTCGTCTAAAAAAATGCTATGAACAAAATAGCAAGGCATGATTATTATGATTTACAGTCAATTAATGACCAAAACAAGAAAGACCATGCGGTAACATTAGGTAAAGGTCATGGTTGGTGGTAGAGAGGACTTTATAGTTAACTTACTGTTGGAAGACAATTACGACAGAATCATAGTCATCCTGATAGTTTTTACTTGTGTGTGAAATCCACATTTTTGACAATACAGTATAAGTTGCACAGAAATTAAATACCACATAAAACATAGTATGGGGAGGGGTTGGAATGCTTTAATAATTAAAAAGACCCCTTGATTTAATTTAGCCTTCAATCTAACATCAAGACTTCTTTCAAAACTGCAGACCTTCCATTCCCATTAAACTCTTCCATTTCAATTGTCTTACTTAGCCCTACAGTTAGTTGCGTGTTCTCTCAATCATATACTATAAACTTCTCTGTGTTGTTGGATGTTTCTGTGATCAGAACACTTTTTTATCATTACTGCATCGGGTGCCTATTTGCACTAATAATCTTGATACTTACTTGATACTTGTTATCTTTGTCGATGCCCAGCAAATGCCAGATAGACTGCGTCACATTAAAATAAAACTAAAATTTTTAACCCTCTTATTTTGATTTACAAGATGGCAATAGACTAGAGGAAGTAGTTGCTGTCAACCTCATTCAGTGTGTAAACAGGTTTATCGCTGAAGATTTTCCTGAGAGCAACTTCCATCTTGTTGGAGTCATTTATCCTGAGATTAGCTGGCAGTGCGTTGTATAGCCTGATTCCTCTAATTGGACAACTGTTTTGGGTTTTGGAGAGCCTGCATCTAGGGATGTCAATATCTCGACAGTGTCTGGTATTGTGGTTGTGCATATTGCATCTTATTTGAGTTTATTTATGTCCTTGCTAATGGCTAGTAGGGAGTTCAGACAGTATTGGCTAAAGATGGTAGGAATGCCAGTTTGTCAAAACAAAGGCCTGCAGTGGTCCCTATGTCCAGAAGAGGTGATGAGCCTAACGCCTTCTTTTGAAATATCAGGATTCTCTTGGCGCCGGCAATGTCCCCACCAAACCAAACCATAGTTCAGGTGGCTATGAAAAAGGGCATAGTACACAGAAACAAGGTACTGAGGGGTGACAATATGTCTCAGCTTACGGAGCAGATGCAGAACTCTTGAGAGTTTTGAACAGATGTTACCGGTATGATTCTTCCAACAAAGAGTAGAATCTAAGTGGAAACCCAAGAGCTTGACTCTCCACGCAGAGCCACCATATCGTCTACATTGCTAAGGGTGCAGAGCAGACGTTGAGTTTTATCTTCATTCATTTGAAGTTTATTGGTTTTAAACCAGTCACTAGCCTGTAGAAGGAGTTGGTCGGCTTCCAGCAAAACTGCATTTACGCCAACACCCCTAGCCATCAGCTAGATCATCTCAAACAGCAGCGATTTCCCATTTAAGTGGAGATCATTTACCAGAACCAAGAATAGCAAAGGCCCCAAAATGGAGCCTCCCGGAACACCGGTGCCAGATTTTGGACAGCAGAGAAAGCACTTACAGCCACAGTTTGCTTTCTGTTTTCCAGATAAGTGGCCAAGGTCCTGATGACAGTGTCTCTGAGACCATAACAATAGAGTTTATCTAGTAGGATCTTAACACAGTTACACACAGTCCAACTCAACTGTGGTCCAACAAGCCTCAGTTATCTGTTCAACCAGAGCTCCAATAGCACCAGCGGTTGATCTACCTCGCCTGAAGCCAAACTGCATGGGCATGAACAGGTTATTGGTCTCAAAGAAATTCACAACCTGATTCTTCATTACGGTCTCAAGCACCTTAGATAAAACAGGCAGCACAGATATTGGGCGATAATTTCCCAGTTCGTCGTGGTTCCCTTTTTAAAAGATTGGGACAGTTTTAGCAGACTTCAAAGCCTCTGGAAAACAGCCATCAGCCAGACAAGAGCTCACCAGTGCTGTCACAGGAGTTAGTATACCTGGCATTATGAGTTTTAGGAAGGTACATGACATACCATAAATATCACGGCTATCTGAGTTCTTGAAGGATCTCACAATCCGAGCCACCTGCTCAGACGTCACAGGCTCCCATAGCGACATAATTGGCTGGGTTCCCTGGGGACCCGGTAGACTCAAAAAATCAGACGGGTTCATGTGTGTGTCTGGAATAACATTTACAATGTGCTCAATTGATTCAATAAAGAAATTATTAAACACATCCGGACTAAAAGCCAACGGAACTGACTTTTTTTTGCTCCTCTATGCGTATTTATTAATTGCCAGGCAGCCTTGCACGGGTTCTTAGCTCTCTGTACAATTTGTGAATTGTGATTTCTTTTGGCCTCCTTCAGATCAGCATTGTATTTCTTTTTAAGACGAAGATATATATAATGTATGGTACTTACTCCTCAACTCAGGATTTGGCTCAGTTTTTAACATGTCATAAATGAGCACAAGAAAAGACTTTGTCTTCTTAAGTGCATCTGAGTACCAGGACTTATCTAATCTAGGTGGTTTCTTATTTGGGTTTGGTTTACGCAAAATTTTAGTTGGAAAGAAGGTATCAAAAAGATTTTTAAGAGTGGAAAACATCAACATGGAAACGAATGCAGTTTACATGATTTATCATGTCGATCGCAGTGAACGTGTAAAAACAAATTATATGCCTTCCTGACATTCTTGCACAGGTCAAGTTAACGTGCAGTGTCCTTAAACCCAAGTTCCTCTTTGCCCACTCCTAGGAAAATAAACGCAACTAACTTAAGAAGTTTAGAAAACCACTGTCGAGAAATTATGTGAAAGAACTATGCCCCTACATTTCTAGATGCTCTAAAGAAATGCCAGAAAGACGGTGTTGTTTGAAACTATGGTCCAAATTAGGGACATATTTAAGTATCTGCCACCCCTAGGCAGCGAAGTTTGCTCCCCTTTGACAGCACCCTACCTGATGTCACTAAGATCACCGCAATACATGCCTTGATTATGTAGAAAAGTTATCTTCATAAGCCTGCTGTATTATGAAATCCAATAACTTTTGGACCCTTCTTCATAAAGATTTTTGTTGTGCCGTTTTCACACAAAATGCAATTCTGACTTCTCATAGGATTTATGCAATGCAACTTTGTTCATGTGTATCCTCAAGGAAACGGCGTGGAACGTTGTCCATAGAAAAAAATTGGGCCTTTTCATTGAACACTTAGTAAAATCCACTGGATAGACGTTCCAAGTTACCTAGAATTAACTTATTCTTATGTTTAGATATAAGCTTTTATTTATTGTTTTTCAAACTATTTCAAATAGCCATTCCAATAACTCAGCATTATTTGTCAAACTCTTATTTTTGTATGCTCATAACTTGTGGAGCCTTAACCAAAAATAGATTGGGGTTCTAGGGACATGCCTAGTTTGCCTATTTGGGAATACATGACTGGTCCAAATGTGACTTTGTCATTAAAATATTAGTCTGATGCTTATGTGATGAACACATGAACAAGTCTTAACTACAATACAAAATTTGATTTTTTAGCATTTTTCTAACTTTTAAAATTTAATTAACAAAACAGTTCAATAAGATTGATCATTTATATTTTAGACATACAATTATTTGTATATGTGTCTTAATATAACTCATAATATTTTGGGTATTACAGTTTTTTATTTTAGATTTAATCATTTGTGAAGTTTAATGCGTTGTGAAGTTATAAAAATTATTGTTTTGTTTAGGTTTACAAAGCAAGGTAGTTTGAAAGACAAAACAGAGTGTGCACCCAATAATGGATACTATTTCCTTCCATTGTATGATAAAGGAGAATATGTTTTAAAAGTAAGTATTTTTGTTTTCAATTATATTTTTAACTGACTTCCTATGCAAGGAGGAGATTACACAATTCGACTTGGGACTTTTTTGTTGTTGTTGTATTCTCATCAAAGGTTCTATTTATTTATTTATAGACGGTATACACCTTTTTCAAAAATAATTTTTACATGCTTGATAAACAAATGACAGTATTTTATATTAATGGTATAATTAAAGGTTGATTTTGTCCAATCCACCCCGAATATTGTGGTACTATTTTTTGTACATCTTATTCTTTTTCTTGAGTTTATTGTTCAGGGTGGTTATGGGTAACAACAAGGGACTAAATTACACAAACAGTTTGATGATGAAGAGTTGGATTTATACAGATGGTGATAATAAATAGTGTAGAAAAAGTACTACATAGTAATGGTGATAGTTTGTACAGTATTTGAAAAAAAAAGATAACATGACAGGAGATGTCATAGTGTATGTCAGTTATGTTCTAGTTGGGTTTTGTATGGTTATTTTTTCGCTGAATCTCAAATCACTAAGAAAAGTAACTGTTCTGTACTTGTTATAGTGCATATGTTTGTTATTGTTTATGTGATTTAGTTATCATATGTTTTTACTAACTTTGAAAAAACATACATTTGCATTGTTACCAATATTTTGATGTTTATGTATTTTTCTAATATTACAGTCCATTTTTTAACTCAGAACACAGCTTCCTCTTTAATAATTGAACTAGCTGAGAGTACCCGCGATTCGCCTCGGGGCTTTCTTAACATAGTGTGTATATTTTAATGAAAATGCAAATTTAAAGTAAACAAAAAAGTTTCCTATTCATCCTTAGAAAAACCATTTAGTTTGTCTGTTAGAACTATCACCATCTTCTCCTTAAGTGTTGGCTACCTTATAGTACAACATTTATTTTAATTTGTCATGACAAACCACATATGTTTGAAATCTATAGTACAACACTCTTATTTGGTTTGCACGCTGTAAAGCATGAATCGTAAGTTACATGGTCAACAAACACTGACGTCGGACGCATCGGACGCGCTGAGGAGAGGTCCTGATCCTTCAGAAGCAAGCAATATGCGGTCATGACAAACAGCAGGAGAAGAGAGCACTGTAGACCCCTCTTTATCAAACTAAGGATTTTACCATCTACAATCACTACATACTCAGTTGCCTGATGTATGTCAAAGAAAATATGGAGAATGGACTATGCGCCGAGAGGTCCACAGCCACAACATCAGGAGTGCAACAGACCACTAACAGGTATCGCCTGACAAGAACGCCAGACAGCTCTCCAGCAATAGGGATCAGCCTCTTCAACGCCCTTCATGAGATGATACTAAACCTGGAAGTGAACGCCTTCAAAGATAAAGTGAGAGAATGGCTATTGGCCAACCCGTTCTACTCTCTCAGGAGTTTTAATAATGCCCGCACATAACACTGAGATAAAGCGTATCGCGGCTGCCATCTTGTATGTTTGTATATATGTATATAGTTTTTTAAATCTCATTTGACGCTGTCAATCTGACCCTGGTCAGTCACGGACAAAGAAGAAGGTAATAAGGTAGTTGAAGAATGTGTGCTGTTTAGGTTGAACCTCCGGTCGGTTGGCACTTTGAGCCCTCGGAAGTGGGGATCAATGTTGACGGTGCGACAGACCCTTGCAGCTCGGGAGCCGATGTCAATTTCATCCTTAAAGGATTTGCTATTACTGGTCAGGTAAGGCGCTATCACTATCTGCAAACACTATATTAAAGTAGACCTAAAAAGTTATTATTGAAATTCCAAAAGGCTTGCAGAACCATGAATGGATCAGGTAGAAAGAGTCATAAGAACATAAATTATACATGTCTTTGCGATTTGAAACTTCTATTCGAGGATTGAACTGAATTGTAAGCGTTATGAAAACCATTACTGAGTAAGATAAAAAAAAGCCTTGAACAATTGCTTTTTTTCCTTGTATATAGGCCTATTTTATTACTGTATTTATAAACAGCCAATGTAGTAGGCCAATTACAATATAGTGTTACAATATTGAGCAATGTGATTGTACATAAATTATTTAACAACGACTTTTGAGCACTAGAGGATAATAATATATGAATAGTATACATGCAATAATAATAATACAATATAACAATAACATGCAGATTACAGATATCAAGTAATTTTATGTGAGTTCTATCAAAGATAAAGTTATGGTAGGTAGATTGGGCATACATGCCACATGGCTGAGGCAGGAAAATCAACAAAGTTGTGGCACAGTCAGTGCTGCCATCTCTTGCCGTCATTCTGCCCCCTCGGCTCCACATGCTTGAGTTTATCTGATGTCGATGACTTAAATGTGACCAAATCATGCCATTTTTAAGAACAAACAAATTTTGAATGTGCCATTTGAACTGATTCAACATATACACAAATATACCTACCATAACATTATCTTTGGTTCAGTTTAGTAATTACTCCTGTATGTAAATCCTTTTAAATTGAATAAAACTTCTCTTGATTGATTTTTTTTACATACCTTATAATTTTATTATTTGAATAAAGGTTTAAAGGACTTTTCCAGGCCATAAAAACTTACTTTGAGGAATAAAAATAACTTAAGGATTGTAAAGTGAAATGTTATATTTCAGGTGTTAAGTTTAGGTGAGTCTAAAGGGCCTAAAGGGGTGACAGTGAATGTGTTGCCGTTGAGCTCTTCTACTGATGTTCTACTTTCTACAACCACTCAGGAAGATGGAGTTTTCCTTCTAACCCCTGTGATCCCGGGACAGTATGTGGTAGAGATATCACACCCAAGGTAAGTTTTAAACACTTTATTCAATTCTGACTGTGTGTTAAAAGAAATGTATAACCGTTGTATAACAATGTTACATAGATGGATGTGGCAGTTTGGCCTTTCACAGTACTGTGGCCATATTCGCATGTATATGCGCCATTGAAAGTTAGTTCAATGTTAAACACATACAGTATGTCATAACTTGAAAAGTAGTTTCTGGCTTTATTTACCAACTCAAAAACTTTACCACATTTGTTCCGCCAACAGTGTTTGGATTAGAGGTGACACCGGATAAGCTGGCTCCGGATTAGCTGGACGCAGAGTATGTTAATTCTTCTGGCCCAGTCATGGCATCTATGCCCAATCCATCCATCATAACATTATCTTTGTTTTACAAAATTGTTTCCACACCCCCTAGACCGGCTTCTTGTTTCTCACCTGCTCCAGATTGACAGCTTGTTGTGTTGTTAGATGGCAGTTGCCTGAAGAAGCAAGTGGCTGTGACTGGGTGGAAGACCAGCATGAGAAGATACCACCAGGCAGTCTCGTAGTGGAGGGCACGATGCCTGGCCCTGTAACGAGTGAGGGAGAGCGGTGATTGACAGCTTGTTGTGTTGTTAGGTGGCAGTTGTCGGCTAGCCGAAAGTGGCTGTGATCAGAAGACCAGCATGAGAGAAGATACCACCAGGCAGTCTCAAGAGTCAGTGGTTCACGTCCGGCCCAAACCTGCTTTGGAGGCTACACTCCATGGCTTGCCGCGCCACTGTGCGCTGCCGCCCAAACAGCCTAAGCGGCCGCACTGCAAACAATGCTGTTATCACCACCAGGCGTCCCCAGTGGAGCAAACCATGCGTCTGGCCCCCAAACCAGCTTTGGCGAGCGGCCGCATCAATGCTTGTTGTGCCGCCGGTGCCAGCAGCCCACAGCCTGCTGGCTGTGACTGTGAAGACCAGCAATGAGAAGATACCAATTGGTAAGCGTCTCTCAGAGTGAGTGGGCACGATGTGTCTGGGCCGTAACGCAGAGGGAGAGCAGATTGACAGCTTGTTGTGTTGTTAGGTGGCAGTTGTCGTAATAGCGAAAGTGGCTGTGACTGTGAAGACCAGCAATGAGAAGATACCACCAGGCAGTCTCGTGAGTCAGTGGGCACGATGTGTCTGGTTCTGAACCAGTGAGGGAGAGCAGATTGACAGCTTGTTGTGTTGTTAGGTGGCAGTTGTCGAAGAAGCGAAAGTGGCTGTGACTGTGAAGACCAGCAATGAGAAGATACCACCACAGTTCTGAAAGTGAGGGCACATGCTCTGTTCCTCAGAACGAGTGAGGGAGAGCAGATTGACAGCTTGTTGTGTTGTTAGGTGGCAGTTGTCGAAGCAGCGAAGTGGCTGTGACCTGAAGACCAGCAATGAGAAGATACCACCAGGCAGTCTCGTAGTCAGTGGGTACGATGTGTCTGGTTCTGTAACGAGTGAGGGAGAGCAGATTGACAGCTTGTTGTGTTGTTAGGTGGCAGTTGTCGAAGAAGCGAGTGGCTGTGACTGTGAAGACCAGCAATGAGAAGATACCACCAGGCAGTCTCGTAGTGAGTGGGTACGATGTGTCTGGTTCCGTAACGAGTGAGGGAGAGCAGATTGACAGCTTGTTGTGTTGTTAGGTGGCAGTTGTCGAAGAAGCGAGTGGCTGTGACTGTGAAGACCAGCAATGAGAAGATACCACCAGGCAGTCTCGTAGTGAGTGGGTACGATGTGTCTGGTTCTCGTAACGAAGTGAGGAGAGCAGATTGACAGCTTGTTGTGTTGTTAGATGGCAGTTGTCAAGGTTGCAGTGGCTGTGACTGTGAAGACCAGCAATGAGAAGATACCACCAGGCAGTCTCTCAGAGTCAGTGGGCAATGTGTCTGGTTCTGCAGAACAGTGAGGAGAGCAGATTGACAGCTTGTTGTGTTGTTAGGATGGCAGTTGTCGAAGAAGCGAAAGTGGCTGTGACTGTGAAGACCAGCAATGAGAAGATACCACCAGGCAGTCTCAGAGTCAGTGGCACGATGTGTCTGGTCCGTGAACAGTGAGGGAGAGCAGATTGACAGATTGTTGTGTTGTTAGGTGGCAGTTGTCGAAGAAGTTTGTGGCTGTGACTGTGAAGACCAGCAATGAGAAGATACCACCAGGCAGTCTCGTAGTCAGTGGGTACGATGTGTCTGGTTCCGTAACGAGTGAGGGAGAGCAGATTGACAGATTGTTGTGTTGTTAGATGGCAGTTGTCGAAGAAGCGAGTGGCTGTGACTGTGAAGACCAGCAATGAGAAGATACCACCAGGCAGTCTCGTAGTGAGTGGGTACGATGTGTCTGGTTCCGTAACGAGTGAGGGAGAGCCGATCCATGCCGTCAGCTTTGTCCTGTTCCAGCCCAACCAAGCCAAGGTAAATCTATCGTTACAAACGTATAATGGTTGAAACTATTTGGAGTTCAAGAAGCTTGGACGCATTTTTAGCCTACTCACATTTTTCTTTAGTGAACTCATTCTTTTTTAGGTTAGTTTTAGGAAATAGGGACTAAGCAAGGAGATTCTATCAAAAAAGAAAGGAAAACATGCTCACCTGGATGAGTAGAACACATAAGAGAACACAAACCGTAAAATTTTCAGCCCTACTAGAGTCTTTGTCAAGACAAAAGAGATCACTTGAAACAGTAGTAGGCTTAACAATAAAACAAATAGCAAACACATAACCACTTTAACATGATTGGTACGGTATCTAAGGTTGAGGCTGGGTGGGAAGCGGCATTTGGTAACCCATTGATGGGCTAGTTCCATTCTGCGGAGTTGGGAATCATTTGCTGGAGGGTTGTGGGTAGGGAACGGACTACTTTGGTTGTGAAACAGTCTTCAAAGACTACTATAGGGGAAACAGTGTGAGCAGAGACAGGTTTGTGTGGTCGTTGATATGTCTGATTATGAAGTGTGTTTGTGACAGCGTGCGGCAGTCACAGGGTGCGACACGTCGGCTCTGACAGGGTTCTCCCCGACCGGACTGGACCTGAAGGATCTGGTGCCGATCTGTCACGTCGTGTCTGATATCAAGGGCAGCTTCACGTTTGTCAGTGTACCACCCGGCCAGTACACCATCGTCCCGCACTACAAGTCCACGCACAGCATCAAGTTCGACGTTCAGCCTCAGCAACTTCTGTTCCAAGTGAAACACAGCAGTCTGGAGCTCCCTACGGTTTTCCAGGTACCCGACAGCTAACAAGGGATTTGTAAAATTATGTTGTGTTTTGCATATTTTAACGAATTATCAAATGTTGTTGAGAAGCCAATATGTATCTTCTGTCTTCGTATCGTGAAAAGAGACAGGTACCACTACACTCTTGCTAAGTGTTAGTTGCTTACACCATAGCTGCTCCAAGTTTGCATCTGGCCTTGCAAGGTATAAGTGAAGGTACTGAGGTTAAATCTCTGTTACGGACGTCTTATGACGTTTCGGGATTGGAATCTAACACACAAAATTAAAAAAAAAACAAATAGAGAAATCAAGTTTACTGCCAGTGACAGCTGCACACTAACTAACTGCCTGACCAGTCACCAGACAACCGCTATTAGCTGGCTCGGAGCAGTGAATGGCTAATCACAGCTGTGAATCAGACCGACCAACTATAACAGTGAACACAAACAATTCCATTATGAATTGCCAATGGAAAGGAAATTCAGGTTGGTCGGCCTGATTCATAACTGTGATTGGTCGTTCACTGCTCCTAGCCAGCCAATGAGGTTGTTTGGCGGCTGGTCAGGGAGTCAGTGTGCAACTATCACTGGCCAAAAGCTTGCTTGATTTCTCTATTTGTTTTTTGAATGTTGTAACTTTTTTGTACATGTTGTATTGTTTTCTAGGCTAGCTGTTATAAAACTAGTACCGTATATACTCGAATCTAAGATGCACTTTATTTACCATATTTTAGGCTCTAAAATAAGGGTGCGTTTTATATGGTGCGCCTTAGACTTCGACAATAATGATAAAAATATTGAGTTAATTTGAAGAGTTAACAAAAACCCTCAAAACATCGACAAAAACATTCAGATAGGCCACGAGGGGTAGGAAACACAACAGGGTTTCGTATTGCATTGCCTGTTTTGAAGAGTGGAATGAAAGAATTTTTTGTGACTAGAGGGGACTCAGAATTGCTTCTTATTGCATTCGTCCTGTTCCCCATCCTTCTTCCCCTCCCTCCTTGTCTGAAGGTTGGTGGGGGAAAAGAAAGAAGAGAAGGGAAGCAGTAGCATACAAGGAGATACCCATCTATTCAAAGCAAACACTAGCGCTTGGAAATATGGGGCAATCACCAGTGGCAAAAACATGAACTAACTGACTACAAAAAATAGTCCCTCAGTTGAGGTGTTCTATCCTTGCTCGTTCCCATCTATTGATGATAGTAGTGTTGTTTACATCGCCAGACCCCAGGTGGTCCTTTATCTCTCTACCTGCCTTTCTTATCTGCTCGCTGCTGACCATTGTTTACAACATTTTTTGTGCTGCGGGAGGGGCAGTGGTGGACATAGCAGGGCGGGGGATGGGAGGGGGAAGGCAAGAGTGTTGCATTCTTTGTTCTGCTTTTACTCTTGACAGCTGCAGCTGGCAATTACCACTAGTTGCTAAGGAGGGGTCAGGGGCTTGACAAATCATAGCCCTCTAGCTGTTGACATTATAAAAAACGGGGGTTCGTCTTATACAAGGGTGTAGAGTTTTTTAGGGTGTAGAGTTTTTTACCGTATATTCAGGGGAAAATTATGGGTGCGTCTTAGATTCCCGTACGGCTTAGACTCGAGTATATACGGTAAGTTAAACAAAAAAATTAAGGTTATTTGGTGGTGGGTGAGTGGTCAGCTTGCGCTGATTACTTTTAGGCTAGCTCATTTACTATCGTTTTTTGTTATGTTTTAGGTTTCTTGTCACCTGAAGACGGGATCAGATTGCAGTCCCCACTTTTTTTATCCAAACTTTAAACAAGTGATGGTTATTAATAAAACAGTAAACTAGTATTATCAAAATTTAAATTGCCTGATTTTGTAATCACTGTATGTGAGGAGTCTTAGGCCCAGCGCACACGGTGCGACTGTTTTGCAACTAGAGTTGCGCGTGCTTTTGTGACCTTGGCAATGTATTGGAGTGGGGAGGTGCACACGACGCGACCAGTTTTCAACAATTGCAAACCAGTCACACGATACCGTGGGCCTGCGGTTGCAGTTGCTTTGCAATCTTCAGTTGCACGAAAACACAAGTGATTTTGCCGGTTTCATCCTCTTACGTCGTCTGCCAGTTTATTGTAAATCTCATCATGGGTAATTCTCACATAGAACTTTACTAAATAATAACACTTCCCTTTTAACTGCAACTTAGATACTACTGATTTACAACAAGCCCTTTGCAGGTTACCTTGTGCGGACAGAGGTTTTGTTTCAGTTGCAAATCGGTTTTAGACGCAACTGGTTTGCAACGCTAGTTGCAGAACAGTCACACCGTGTGCGCTGGGCCTTAAAATGCTGTAAAAGCCTAATTATATTGTTTCTTTACAGGTGAAAGGGTTCAGTGTCGAAGGCCAAGTATTGTGGGGTGTCAAAGGCAAACCTCTCGAAGGTGCAACAGTTTCATTGAACCAGAAAGTTGTCACAAAAACCAAAAAAGATGGAGGGTTTCATTTGGATAATATGACTCCAGGAATATACAAAATACTTATACAAGCGAGTAAGAAATCATGATTTAAACCTCTAAAATATTTAATTCATACTAAACCTAGGTTAAATGTGTAGTACCACTCAAAATAAAAAAGAAATTATATACCCTGTTTGGACTAGCGAGATTCTGTAAAGTAGCTAAGAAAATTTAGACTGATACACGAGAGGCAACATGCAAAATACTGACCCATCAAAGTAAACTTCTGAAACATTATAAAATGCATGAAAATAATCCTAACTCCTTTTCATGTATCGTAGCTAATTACTTTTTAGACCTGGGGAGGGATGGAATTGTGCGTGAATCCAGGGCTCATCACTCCACTGGCACGGGTTTCATCTCCGCAGTCGTCAGTTACAATTTGTAAAGTGTCTATGCGGAAACACTAAGTGGTACTTTTCCTAGTCAGGGTGTCCAGCATACGCAAATTCCGGGAAAACCAGAAATTATACGGGAATTTTTGATTTATGGGAATCATGCGGGAGATTCGTCCCTAAATCGGGAAATTTTGCAGAAGGGATCGCTAGTGATTATGTCACGGACGAGTCTAGATACTGTTGCGAACGGTATAAAGTCGTGATTTTGTCGCGGGCTCTAGCGGGAGTCAAGAGTTAGTCAAGAACGGTTCCAAAAGTCATGATTTCGTCCCGGGTGCTAGCGGGAGTTGGGAGATCGCCGTGAACAGTATCAAAGTCTTGATTTTGCCGGTGCTAGCGGGAGTCAAGAGATTGCCGCGAACGATAGCGTAAGACATGATTTTGTCGCGAACGCTAGACAAAGTCGTGGTTTCAACAAAATAGCCGTAATGGGTGGGAGTAACTATGACTTTATTTATTAAGCTACGGGAAATCAGCAAAATTTACTTGGAAAAATACGGGAATTTTGTTTTTCCTGAACGCGGGACACCCTGCTAGTTAATTAAGGCAAACTTTATTGCACAAAAGACGTTTTAACATTGTGTAATACAACAAAACTGGTGCATTGTCACATGTTTCTTAGCAAACTAAAGCATAATGTTTAACTCAAATTGTTTACAAAATTAATAACAAAAAGTTAATTATACTGTATAGTTAAAATTTACAATGATACATTATTTTAAATTAAGAAAAAATTTGCTTCAAACAATGATATTTTTTAATATTAGATAATACACAAGCATTACAAAACGTCTTTATTCAATGTCCAGGACCGTCAAAGAATTCAGACAATGAAAAATAGGCATTAGTTAATAATACATCTTTAAGTTTAGCTAGAAGATTTTCATGGGAAGCTTTTATAATATCTTGAGGCAAGTTGTTAAAAACTTTTAAGTCCATGTATAGAGTGCTCTGCTCAAACAATGTCATTCTATGTGCCGGATAGTTAAAGCACTGCGGTTTTCTTGTTTATATTTGTGTGTAAACTCAAACTCTTTAAACAACAAAGGATTTTGTATTATATATTTAACATGTTCAAAAATGAAAATACCAGTTAGCGTTAAGATATTGAGTTCTTTGAATGCATTTCTATAACTGAGTCTCTGAGGAATATTTAGAATATTTCTAACTATCCGCTTTGGCCATAAAATACAAATTTTTACTTTTGACTTTGCACTTACCGAGACATGTGTCTGCTTGCAGAGGACGTTGTATTTGAGGAGAAGAGCGTGAAAGTGACGGCTAACACTCCCGACATTGGCTTACTGGTTCCCTCGCAGTACCGTGTGTGTGGTCAGGTGACCTCGCCTGAGCGAGAAGTGCACTTTGTACACTCGGACACGAGTGAGATCCACCACGTCGTGTCAGACACTCGGGGGCAGTACTGTATCTTCCTCCCTCCTGCCTCGTACTCCGTCAGTCTGCCTGTCACTGAAGCTGAAAGAGCCGCCGGCCTACAGTAAGTGTATACAGCCTTTCTGCCAAGGCTCAAAGAGTTTTATTGATGTTTTCCACAGATATATAAACACACACCTTTTATAGGCAATATTTTCTATTTTTTCTGAAAAGAGCCTGCCCGAGGTTTCATACTTACGAATATAAATAGTGAATGGGTGCCCATGTTTGGGTATGAAATAGAATAATATAGCTTTTAGTGGTGTAGAAGTTTAACAAAGTCAAAATCACTATGGGAATGTGTGTTTTTGACCTCAACCAGACTTTGTTAAAAAAAATTACTATAGAAGCTAACAAAAATATAACACTAAATAAATATAAGATGTTAAAGTGAAAAAAGTGAAAACTATGTACCCTTTGTATAACATTTTATTCACACTACCGGTTTCGGAGATGACTCCATCATCGGGTGTGTGTACAAATAATGAAGCCTTAAAATTGTTTGTCAACAAAACTAAAAATCAAATTATTAGTAAAATTAATAAACCATATGGTTAAATGTGGAAGACTACTTTGAAAAATTCCTTGATGTTAATACTATAATATGACTAAACTTGTTTCATTTTGTAGATGTAGTCAAAAATAGGATTCTTGTAGTTGTAATGCGTGTTGTTCAATAATCCCCCTTCATCTCTTTTTTTACTCATATATATATGCAGATCTTCCTTACAATCCATCTTCTCTCCTTTCTTAGCTAGCTTCGACTATTTCCATATTGTGTTCCATATTTGTGTAAGAATGGTTCGAGTCTAGAAGGTGTTCAGCGTAGGAAGATTTCATGAATAGTGCTGTTGTTGATCTTAGGGCCTGGATGTGTTCCCGAAATCTGCATTTAAATGACCTTCCGTTTGCCTAGTAGTATTTGTTACAATCATCGCAACATAATTTGTAAATTCCAGATTGCATGTACTTGTCGTTGTTTCCGTTGTTTGAGTCTTTTGAGAGAATCTATTTATCATTGAAAACACGTTGTTCTTGGTTCTGTAGCCGACATTGAAGTTTGTACCTTAAAAGTTTTTTTTAAGCGTTCTGATTTGTTGAATGGGGCACAGATGTATTCTTTAGTGACATTTTCATTTCTTTGTTTTTGGTGTGCTTCTTCTTAGATCTTTTCTTAATCATATTATCAATCATTTTTTCTTTATAACCGTTTTTCAAAGCTAGCTGCTTAATAATTCTTTTTTAATTTTCATACAAAGGGTACATAGTTTTCACTTTTTTCACTTTAATATATCCAGTATCCCTTTTAAGTGAATTTCTCTTTTCTCAAATATAAGATGATATTCAGCAGCTAGGCTTGCAAGTGCAGAACAACTAAGGGCTGAAACTCCCCTGCAGTTATTGACTCTCTTGGTGATCCCTCAAGGTCTTATCAGACTGAAAGCCCCCCCTAGAGGTGTTCAGTCTATTAAAGAAACGGCAGTCTAGTCTTGACACTGGTCATTAATGCTTCAAGCAATTCCCATGTTCAAAAATCTCTCAAAGGTCTACCGAGTTAAAATTTAATCATGATTTCAGGTTCGCGCCATTGAAGAGAACCCTGGTGGTTTCTGACAGCCCTGTGACTGGGATTGATTTCTCTCAACTGCAAGCTACTATCAAGGGAGTAGTCAAGTGCCTGAGTTCCACCTGTCCCGAGGTACTGGTGACTTTGCAAGGCAACGATGTCGAAGCCAACACTTTCATTTCCAAAGGTAACTGAACTAAGGTAAACTAAGGTAAAACTCCGAATCAGGATGGCTGAACTTATGACGAAACTACAGTATTCAAGACTAACCACAAGGTTTATTCAAAGAAAAATTTATAAACAAGAATTATAGGAAACAACAAAAATATGAAAAGTAATTTAAATGGTGAAGGAAAAATTTTACCTCCCGTAGTTTTATTGATACCATAACTTTGAGGAGGTCAAAGGCAACTAGCTCCCTTGAGGGCTACCTGGTGTAAAGTTTTACTTTAAGAGTTATTTAAAGGTATCATAATTATAGTTTTAAGTTAATACTCACCCATCAAACTCACTGGGGGCTACAACCCCCGCTTCGGCCTGCGGTCTCTCTTGGTATAATAAGGCCACTCGCTGTGCTTATGACATTCGCTTAGCTCACGGTAGCTTATTGATAGGTGCCATTCCACGCTGCGCAACACACGAAAAAGTAAATTTTGACCAGTTCATCTTCAAAGCTAAATAGCAAAATACCTATTGGAGATAGGATAAAATGTTAAATACAAAAGTGGTAGAAAACTTCATTCCACACTAACGATGTTTCGTCAAATCAAAGATCCGATCACTAGTTCAGCCACTGCAGTCAAAATAGTAAACCACTGCACAACCCCATTTTCGGCCGATGCCATTAACGGCCGCTACCGTGCCGGGGGTTAAGAAAAGTTGAGTTTTCCAATTTTTCCTGGCGGTTTCACACCAAGACCTTTAAAACGAATATATGGTTGAGGGGGGTAGCTCTACGGGAAGTTACTTAACATTTCTTTTGTTCACCAGTCAGTCACCCAAACGGCTTTATAGTATATTAGGTTTGAAAGGAAGAGCCTTATGGCTAAACTAGGTGAATGTTGGCCCCTAAACTTTTTTCTTAGGTAAGCTAGCTACTATCCTCTGTATAGTATATTAATTAACTGGAGAAAACGTTACAAAGAACCATTTTATAAAACTTCTTTTACAAAAACATCAACAACATAATCATACCACTGACGAAATGGTTGACGGACAGACCATTTTACTCCATAAACGAATTTCTGGGCTGGAGACAGGGAACAACCTAAGGCTCGACTGCAACATCAAGATACTCTTGTAACTAGTTTTAAGTTTTGACACCTATGTACTTATCTCAATGATAATGTAATAAAGCTATTTGACTATTGACTCATACAAATTGTCCATTATTGAGAAATAAATAACAAACCACTGCATAATTAAGCTAACCGTTTATAAGTACTACCTATGTTGTTAACTATTTCTAACAGAGGGAGCTACACCCAAGCCTTTACACTTTTATCCTTAGAGGTTAAACGAGTCCTTAGATCTTGGATTTGACAAGTAAATCGTCAGTGGAATGAAGTCATCTACAACTTTTGTATTTAATATTCTTTTCTATCTCCAGCAGTTTTTATGTAATATCGCTTTAAACTGAAAACTAAGGATTTTACTTTTTTTGTATGATTGTAACAACAAGAAATGCATATATCAACTCCCTATGACTACAATACCTTATATTTCAGTTATATAAGTTCCATTGGAGTCATTGTTTGGTGACATGTGTTGAATTTTGTATTTGTATTATTGTGAATTATGTAATAACGCCATTCAGGAATTGTACATAGAAATGTCCTGTATATTTATGTGTCAATTTTTTGAATAAAGATTATTTGATTTGATAGTTTACGAAAATACCACATTAAGGACATTTTAGCCCAAAGCAAAGTCATGAATACAGCAGCTAGTTGCTTTATGATTCGGTGCTTGTTATGTTGTTTGTAAACTGACCAGTTGCTAAGTACGAGGGCTATCCAGAAAGTAAATTACGTTTTGGAATAAAATTTCTACGAAGCATAGGACAAGATTTTTACCATACACATTTGAAAGCCACACTAAATACTACTTTTCTACATAATCGCCATACAAATTTAGGCAATTATTATACCGATGGACGAGCTTTAAAATTTCTTTGTCATAAAATTCTGCCGCTAGTTCTTTCAACCATTTTGTTACTTCTTCCTGCAGCTGTTCATCAATGTCAAAACACTGTGCGTTGCCAGCCACTTCTTCATCGTTGGAAACAAGTGGTAGTCACTTGGTGCAAGATCCGAACTGTACGGTGGATGAGGAAACCGTCCCAAAATACGGTCACCATAATCTTCCTTATCGACATCGTTTGCATGCATTTTTTTGTTTTTGAGAGAAGTTTGTGTGTTCCCACTGCATTGACTGCAATTTCGTCTCACAGTTGACATGTTTCACCCATGTTTCATCACCAGTAACAATCCGATTAAACAGTGAATCACCATATTTGTGGTAATGGTCCAAAAACGTTAACGCTGACTCGCTGCACCCATTCGCTAATTTTTGTGATTTCATTAACTTTTTCCGCAAGTTCGGCATTCGCCAAGCTGGGTCTTCCACTCCACTTTTTGTGCTGCACATTTGTTCGGCCATTTTTAAAGCGAATTCTTCATTGACGCACTCCACCTTCAGTGATGGTGTTGTCCCTATACACTTCACAAAGCTGCCGATAGATTTCAATCGGTTTACAGTTTTTTGCAGCCAAAACCTTATTACTGCACACAGCTTCCTTGGGTTTTCAATTGACAAAGATATTTCCAAGCGACACTGTAACATAAAAAAGTACGACAGAGACCTGAGAGTTGATCGGCTAGATGCAGACTGAACTGGGGAACAACCACATATCAAGATGGCCGCGCTGGCTTGCTTCGCGGAGGTTACCGAAAACGTAACTTACTTTCTGGATAACCTTCGTAAGTTTGCAGAAGAAAACTCTAGGCCTGGTGGGAAATGACTGTGAATACTGTTGTGATGTTGTGCTCGTGTTGTGTTGTAGATGGGAAGTACAAGTTTGACAATGTGCTGCCTGGAGAGTACAAAGTGTTTGTGGGCAAAGACGACTACTGTTGGCAGACCAGTGAGTTTCCGTTGACTGTTGCTACGGAACAGGTTCAAGGGCCTTCCTTTATACAGACCGGTCTCCCGATCCACTTTGTCTCTTCTCATTCCACTAAGGTTAGTTCTGGCTACGCTTGCGTTCGGTATTTTTCAAGTTTAGTAACTTTTGTTATACTTAATTAAAATAGATTAAGACCAATATAAAAGTGAACCATATCTTTTGTTTGTTTTTAGGCAATAGAACTTATTAAAAAACAGTATTAAAGTTGAAAGTATTTCCAGGTTAGGTTAACATCATTTTGTCTATATTTCTGTTCATTTTATCATCTAAAAATCAGTCAATTTTGGTAATATTACAAGATTTTTACTTCAAAAAGTGTGAAACCACAAAAGTCACTGAACCAAAATTTCACCTGACGTTCTTCAGCTAACTTTGATTTGAATTCTACTCTTAGAATAAAGGAAAAGCTATGGAAATTTCACAAAGATATTTAGGAAACATGAGTAATTACTTATCTAAGTTGGCAGACAAATGAGTGATTTACGCTTAATGGTAACACATGAATAGAATCAATAAGAGTTTACTAGCAGAGAGGTTTTCAATGGAGAGTGAAACAAGTTTGTAACTTATTATCGAACTTCCTTTGGAAGAATGAGATAATCAAGCCATCAGCATGCGGTAAGACCCAGGCCCAGAACCATGAAATGAGCATCGATCCTAACCCCCAGAACACGTTTTGAGCATTGTTCTGGTATATATGTGTATCCTCTCTACCAGTCACATTTATTGCTTGTTTTTTGCCAAATTTAGTACAAGTGTTCCTTTTGTAAATATTACGGTCGAGTTCGTTTACCAGCAAAATCGGATCATCAGAATCTCTCTTTTGGGGGGAGGACTTTTCACCAAAAAAAGGGGTTTAATGACCTAAAAACAGTAATATCTGTCCGATTTTGCTGAAATTTGAAATAAATATGTATTTTGTTACTATACAACAATATACCAAAAATTATTAAAATCCTTTAAGTAGTTTCAAAATGGCTGTCAAAAAAGTGATGTTTCACTGTATCAGCGGGATGAGTAGTCCAATTGTATTGAAATTTTGAATTAGTTTTGCTTTGCTTTCATGATTTTTTTCCAATTATTCTGAGGTTGAAGCAAGGCTTTGAGCGTAGTGAATTGGAGTAACATAATTGCAAAGGGTTCACTCATGCCAGTGGCGCTTTAGTACTTGGCTGTGTCTCCGGCTGGTTTTAATCAAATAGAATATCAACTGTGGTGGTTTCCAGGTGAAGTACAGGATGGAAGAGAGCAGCAATGTCACCAAGACTGGAGAGGTTGACGTCACCGCAGGTCACAGTTCAGTGTGTGTCACACCAGGAGTGTACGTCCTAGAGCCGACCGGTTGTCACGGATACGCTGAGTCCTCTATCCGCTGGCTAGGCGGAGTGGTGACACTCACGGCCTCCTCTCATCTGTACACTGGCACCGTGTTGTCCTCTAACTCAGTGTCTGACATGATCATCAGTGTCATCCCCTCCGACGACACCGGCAGTGCGCAAACTGCGTGTAGGTAATCCACACAATGGAAGTTGTCATATGTATGTAGCTCATTCCAGGCTAGCCACACACGGTGGGAATTTTGAAATAACAGGAATCATGGGAATTTGACCACCTGGAAAAATTTGGAATTTTGGTATTGTTAAAGAGCTTTAACTCTTAGGCTTTCGCGGCCGATTCACAACTATAATCTAGTTGTTCCAAATCACACCGTGATCAAATCATCATAATAATTAGTCTGAGATATTTCTGTCTGGGTGTGGAGTACCATCTTCAGTCAGTCATGAACTGAGGTACTTGCTGTCTGCTATGCCTTAACATCGACAGTTGGCCTCCCTGCTTCAATGGACAGTTGGCAGCCCTGCCGCCAATAGGAAAGCAGACAGCAAGTAGCTCAGTTTTAGCCAATTGGTGACTGAAGATGGTACTCCACAGCAAGACCGAAATATCTCAAGCTAATTATTGTAATGTTTTGTGTGAACCGAAAGAACTAGATTATACCACTCTACACCCTTGTATAAGACGCACCCGTTTTTTATAATGTCAAAAATTAGAGGGCTCTGATTTGTCAGGCCCCTGACCCCTCCTTAGCAACCAGTGATGTAATTGCCAGCTGCAGCTGTCAAGAGGTAAAAGCAGAACAAAGAATGCATCATTTGCCTTCTCCTTCCCATCCTACGCCCTGCTATGTCCACCACTGCCCCTCCCGCAGCACAAAAAATGTTGGGTTTGAAATAATTATCAAATTAACATACAAGGGTCAACAACAAGAAGATAAGGAAGGCAGGTAGAGAAAGGACCACCTGGGGTCTGGCAAGGGACTATTCTTTGTAGTCAGTTAGTTCATGTTTTTGCCACTGGTGATTTCCCCATATTTCCAAACTTGTGTTTGATTTTCAATAGATGTGCATCACCCTCTTATATGCTACTGCATCCCTTCTCTTCTTTCTTCTCCCCCATCAACCTGCAGACAAGGGGGGTGGGAGAGAAGGAAGAAGAACACGAATGCAATAAGAAGCAATTCTGAGTCTCCTCTTGTCACTTTCTCTGTTTTTGAACTATTCTTCCATTCCACTCTTCAAAACAGGCAACGCAATACAATACGCAACTCTGTTGTGGTTTATGTGTTTCCTACCTCTCTCTCGTGGCCTACCTAAATGTTTTTGTCTATGTTTTGAGTGTTTTTGTAACTCTTCAAATGAATCCAATATTTTCATCCTATAGTGCGAGTCCAAGGCACACCCTTTTTTTAGAGCCTAAAATATGGTAAATTAAGTGTGCCTTTGATTCGAGTATATACGGTAGTTTTAAAAAGTTTTAATTACTCCTGCGGGCAAAAATGGCAAGTTGTTGGAAGTTGCAACACTCATAAATAATCCAAGGAACTCTTGGAGCTTAAAACTTATCACAAAAGTGACACAGCCTTCAAAACTTTTCGGAGGATTCAAACAGTAATTGCAAGTCATGCCGGCTGCAAAACAAAGTTGGAAACTATCGTGAAAGTAAAACTGTACTCGAAGAACATGATTAGACCTAGAAATCATCCGGTACGAACCCGTATCAACACAGAAAATAGACTAAATTTTGTCAGATTTAGGAAAACAGATACTGACCAGGATATGCTTTCAAAAATGAATAGAAAGGAGAGCAGGCTCACCTAGATAAAGTAGAAACACAAAGGAGAACACAGACTGTCAAATTTTCAGCCCTACTTGGGCCTTTGACACGACAAAAAGTGGCAGGATGGATATAAAAAAGTAATGCTGCAGGAAAACTGAGAAATATACATTATACGAAAGTTATCCAGAAAGCAAGTTACGTTTTCGGTTTTCTCCGCTTGGGGCGAAGCTAGCGCGGCCATCTTGATACGTGGTTGTTCCCCAGTTAAGTCTGCATCTAGCCGATCAACTCTCAGGTCTCTGTCGTACTTTTTTACGTTCAGTGTCACTTGGAAATGTCTTTGTCAATTGAAAATCCCGCCAACTGTAAAGTGCGCGCAGTAATAAGGTTTTCAGCTGCAAAAAACTGTAAAGCGATTGGAATTTATCGGCAGCTTTGTGAAGTGTATGGGGGACAATACCATCACTGAAGGTGGAGTGCGTCAATGGAGCATTAAGCTTCAAAATGGCGAACAAATGTGCAAAGAAAGCGGAGGAAGACCCAGCTTGGCGAAGCGAACTGCGGAAAAAGTTAATGAAATCACAAAAATCAGCGAATGGGTCGTTAACGTTTTTGGACCATTACCACAAATATGGCGACTCACTACTTAATCAGACTTTTACTGGTGATGAAACCTGGGTGAAACATGTTAACTGTGAAACAAAATTGCAGTCAATGCAGTGGGGACACACAAATTTCCCTCAGAAACAAAAAAATGCAAACGATGTCGATAAGGAAGATTATGGTGACCGTACGAGTGCGAGTTGTTTCCTCATCCACCGTACAGTCCGGATCTTGCACCAAGCGACTACCACTTGTTCCCAACGATGAAGAAGTGGCTGGCAATGCACAGCGTTTTGAAGATGATGAACGGCTCCAGGAAGAAGTAACAAAATTGTTGAAGAATAAGCGGCAGAATTTTATGACGAAGGAATTTTAAAGCTCGTCCATGGGTATGATAATTGCCTAAATTTGTATGGCAATTATGTAGAAAATTAATATTTTAGTGTGGCTTTCAAATGTATATAGTAAAAATCTTTTCCTATTCTTCATAGAATTTTTATTCCAAAACGTAATTTACTCTCTGGATAGCCCTCGTATATCTAAATACTCTTGTCCTTCCTTGATTGTGTCAAATCCTCCTCACCCTCATCCAACTATTTTCAGCTATCCAAAACATTTACAACCTAAGTCAAATAAGAAAATATTTGGAAGCAAGTTCAAAAATACACTCAATTGTTATGTCGGCACTATTTTACATGACAATATTCTATACATGATTGAGTGATGAATGATGAATGGATCTGATTGTAGTGCGCAGAGACTGGTACCTGTGAGAGGTACAGACAAGGGAGGTAAGCGTGAATACACATTCAGTCTACAGTTGATTCCGGGAGAGACAGTGACGCTGGTGCCTGCTGCAAGCACGTTGCTGTTTACACCCACCAGTGGCGTCGTCACAGGAGCAGACGATTGTGTCACCGGCATCCAGTTCCAGGCTGAGCAAGGCAAGGTACTGTCCAGTCTGAACAATTATACAATATACACTCTGTCAATTCAGTCTGGAGACAAATGCAAAGTAAACTCACCAAATTTTACAGACATTTTCAAGAGTCAAACCCGGAAGTTTTAGAAAGGAGGTCGTGATTTTGTCACAGACGATAATGACAGTCTAGATATTGTTGCGAATGGTAACAAAAATGGTTATTTAACAGCGGGCACTAGCAGCGGTAGACAAGAGAAGCGCCCTTGACGAATGCTTGAAAATTAATTTAAATCTCTTAGGCGCTTCGCGAAGTCAAGAGATCACTGCGATCAGTAATTAAGGTCATAATTTTGTCACGGGCACTAGCGGGAGTTATTAGAGATCACTGCGATCGGTAATGAAAGTCAATTTCGTTTTGGGCGCTAGCGGGAGTCAAGAGATCACTGCCATCGGTAATGAAGGTAGTAATTTCGTCACGGGCGTTAGTGGGAGTCAAGAGATCACTGCAATCGGTAATGAAAGTCAATTTGTCGCGGGCGTTAGCGGGAGTCAAGAGATCACTGCGATCGGTAATGAAAGTCAATTTTGTTTTGGGCGCTAGCGGGAGTCAAGAGATCACTGCCATCGGTAATGAAGGTAGTAATTTCGTCACGGGCGCTAGTAAGAGTCAAGAGATCACTGCGATCGGAAATGAAAGTCAATTTTGCCTCGGGTGCTAGCGGGTGTGTAGAGATAAAGTAGAAACACATAAGAGAACACAAACAATAAAAGAAAAATGTGTTGTTACTTTATTTAGGCTAGCCTTCTCCCTTTTCAATTCTGTTGCACAGCATATCCTGGCCTAGTGCCCTAATTCCTAAATCTAAATACTGTTTTAACTCCTCAAAATAAAATCTTGGCTCCCTTGGTTCTACATTGCTAGTTCCACTTATCTTATAATTTGAATTGGGCAGTGTTACAAACTAAACAGTTAAACAAGCCATTATTTTAATGTGGCGCTACTACAGGTAGAGACCAGCGTAACTACACTGCACTGACTTGTGGTACTACTGGTAGAGTAATAACATTTTCTAACGGTTTTGCTCATATATGCTTAAAACAGAGACTTATGGAAAAAAATACAATTTAGGGAGTTTAGAAAATTTGTTGATCAACGTGTTGTTTAATTTAAGAGTGTTTAAATCAAAATTGCATTGATAATAACATTTACTTGTACAATGATGTTTGTCAACCTTGTAGAACGCACCCTGAAGTAGGTTGTTGGAAATGTGTGTTGAAGGTACTCGAGGGCCGAGTGTTGGGCAACAATCTGCCAGTCTCAGGAGCCACTGTCACCATTCTCGACGACCAAGGAGCGGTTATTGCGACTCAAGTCACTGATTCCGAGGGACGCTACATCTTCGGCCCTCTGAGTGCAAACAACAAGTACAAGTAAGAGTGATGCTTTGCTGCTTCACGTAAGTTGTACTCACCTATGCTATTGACTCAGCCACAGCGACCGTGTGCTCCCTTTATAGTTTCTTATGTATATTATTTTTAATCGTATAGAATACTATTTTGATCTGGAACACACGTAATACGTATGGAAGTATGTATCACGTGTACATGTATGTATTAAGGAATCCTAGCTGTATGTTTACACATTGGTTACTAGCTAGATCAGTCAAATTTCAGAAATATCTGTTTCATTTTCTTTCATGTTCAAGTAAAAGTGCATGTTTGTTTTGTCCAAAACATTTCAAAGTGACAAATTCACATTTAGAAATCCTAGTTTCCTTAAGTAGGACCCTGGCCCCTCCATTAACAGATAATTTGACACCTTGAAAATATATTCTTTGATCTGACTGATTGTTGGAAAAAACACTAAACTTCACACATTTATCTAGAAGCAGACGTTAAACATCCCTGTGTGACTGCTCCATTTAAGATTAACAAGATCAGAAGTGGTTTTTAGATAAGTGGGTTTTATTGAAGTAAAATTTTCTAAAAATAAATTATCTCAGAAGACCTTTTTTATCAAACTCCAGATCTAAAGAGTACCTTGAGTAAGATATGTTGCCCACCAGGTGATGTGTTTGTTATTTTTCCAGTGTGACTGCGGAGAAGGAGGGCTACGTGCTTTCGGGACCAAACAGCAAAGGAGAGTTCAGTGCTCACAAGCTGGCAGAGGTGATCGTCACTGTGAGGGACAAAGCTGACGCACAACCGTTACAGGTACAACCCCTGTCTTCATTACAAATGTTCAACCTAGTCAACTTGAAATTGTCACATTTTATTGAGAACATCGTTGCGATATAAAATTGTATTTTTCATCTACTTTTGAGACTCAATAGAATGCATCTGTAAGTTTTTTTGTATTTTCAAAACTTGTCGTTCCGAATTTGTAATTGAGGATTTCAAAAAAGGGAATTCTAAGAAATGAGGCAGTTCTGAGGAATGCTGGAAGTGAGCCAAGATCGTCTGGAGGTTAGTACAGTCCAAACTCTTATTACAACAACATGGTATATGAGCTACCGACCGAGTGTAGACATTATTCTCTGTATTTTTTGTCTAGATTTAGTACTACAATGAGTTTGCGCGAACAATAAAATTGCTTAACAAGACAAAAAGAAAACATAATTTAAAACAAATACAACAAACAAATTAAATGCCAACTAGGGGTTTGTGGGTGAATTTATTATTGCTTATTTTTTAGTTGAGTATCACCAATTCAATTTTGAGCTATACAAATTCAATTATAGTTTTTCAATTTTGCATTATTGAATGGTCAATTATTGCCTTTTGCAATGGTTTATATATCGTACAAGTAGTAGTATGACACCATTCAAGATTACCAAACCAGTAAAACTTGACAATTTTGAGTTATTTGTGCCATACATTGAGCGCTTTGATATACACTATCGATTTACGATGAAAGTTGAGTCATCAGCAAGTATTAAATGTTGAATTTAGTAAAACATTGTCCAGAGTCTTGTTTAAATTTAGTGTTTTAAAAAACACCAATATCTGAAGTTGCCTTATTATCCCCTATAAGATTAAAAGTGGTCTTTTGGCCTCTAAACCCGACTCAAAAATTAGTTCAACTAGTGAGGTTTTTTTAACTCACTAGGAACTAAATAGTTAGTCTTACAAAAAACTACAAATGACACACATACAATGGAAACAATTTATTTAGTGTAACGAGTTGATCAGAGTGATAAGACCTTCACAAAGTAGCAATTGTATTTTTGTGTTTTTAACACACTTAAAAAGCAGTTGTCATCTGGGCGTTGATTCACATTTTCAGATGTGGAACTTACCATTCCGATGACATACTTTTACTATTCCATAACTGATATTAATTTGTGTCCCCAGGGAGTGCTGTTGTCTCTCTCCGGGGGTGAGAAGTATCGTCGGAACAGCCAAACCGGAGAGGATGGCAAGATGGCTTTCCTGTCTCTCAGTCCCAGTCAGTACTACTTGAGACCCATGATGAAAGAGTACAGGTTCGATCCTCCATCCAAGATGATTCAAGTCCAGGAAGGAGCTACTGTTGAAGTTGCCCTCAGGTAATGTGTGAATACAAAACACTCATGGTTTCAATCCAATCCGTGTAACTTTAGTATGTGAACCTTAGAAAATATTCATTTTATTTTCATCAAATGTAGCTGTGATAATCACAAACAGAGGTTAAGGTGGGTGTCAGACTGGAAAGGGTTGAAGATCAAAGAAGTGTTGGTGATAGCTGTCTGGAAATCTTGATAGAGATTCCAAGTGTGAGGGCAATTCGTCTTGAAGAAACTATCGGTATCTTCAGAGAGTCATAATTTTCCCCATGGGTCTTCCAAAAGTTGAGTTTCTTATGTCTCACACGATGGTTGTTAGAGTAACCAAAGATAATATTATGGTAGGTAGATTGAGCTTAGATGCCATATGGCTGAGGCAAGAAAATCAACATAGTTGCGGTAACTCTGTGCTGCGAGCACTGCCATATCTGTTTTGTCTTTCTCCCCTTCGGCTTGACATGCTTCAGTTTGTCCGATGTCTACAACTTAACTGGGACCAAATCGTGCGATTTTCGAGAACGAACAAATTTGCGCAAGCTTCAGTGGCTCTTCTTGAGACTCTTAAATAATTCCCTTGCAGTGCTTTATGTGCTTGGGCTGCCGAACTATGTTGATTTTCCTGACTCAGGCATTTGGCAACTATGCTCAATCTACCTACCATAATATAATTTATGGAGTAACTTAGAACCTAGCAAGACTTATTTAATAAATATGATTGTAATGTATTTCTAAACAAATTTTATAAATGGTTATTGAAGCACCCTTTTTACAAGCTGAATGAGTTCTTTGCAATAAACCTAGTAGTTTTTGAACCTTATAGTTTTATGTTACTTCAGTAAGTTGTAGTTTCATACTTTTATACTTAACTACATTCATCAGTAATCGTGTTTAGTTTGTTTCTTTAATGTATATATTGTGTCTTGGCTTTGAGCTGAATTTCAACCTTTGTCAATGAGTTGTAACTTCTTATGGCAATAAAATATTCATTTCTTCAAGGTTGAGGCCTAATTGCCAACTTTTGCCTGATGAGTGATGACTGATTGCAGTGGAGAGCGAGTAGCGTACAGTGTGATGGGGAGTGTGACGTCGCTGAGTGGAGAAGGGGAGCCGGGGGTGGTGGTGGAGGCTGTGGGTCAGGGCTCAGACCCGTGCACACTGCTGCAGGAAGAGAGCACCACAGAGACTAACGGCTACTTCCGCATCAGAGGTCTCCAGCCTCAGGTCAGTTCACTGCTCAGATCAATCTTACATTTCATTCTAAATTTTAAAAGATGATTAAAAGCAAATGTTTTAACTTTCAAGATGGTTAGCTAACGTTCTAATATCACTTAAGGTGGAAATGCGTTCGAATATCACTGGGACAGACCAGCAGGTATAATCATTATCGATTCTTAAATGTAATCGAGTGATATTGTTCTAGAGTGAATGTATTTCTAGAAAAGCCAAACTTCTTCTAAGGCCGATTTGTCACTAGGTGCTTGATTTACAAAATCGTTTTCAGTATGTTGAAATAAAGCACACTTCAGATAATCTCCGAGTAACAAGGGTAAAATCTACATTACAACCAATAAATTTTGGAGTTCCACAAGGATCGATTTTGGGTCCATTACTATTTTTATGTTATTTAAAAAACATGCCCTCCATATTAACACAAGGTCCTAAAAAAAATCTATGCTTCAAGAATCAAGATCTTAATTTGCCATTAAATAACAAGGTTACATAATGATTGTATGCAAATGATGCTAATCTTAAAATTTCATCTAAAACGGTAGATGAAATTGAGTTTGTGTCCTCCATTGAGCTATTAAATATCAATCTTTTTTAAACCAACATAATTTAAAACTAAATGTAACAAAACCCAACTATCTAATTTTTGCAACCCAACAGAGCAAAAATAAAATTAATCCAGTAATTAAATTTGATAATCAAGTAATTGAAAACAAACAAATTACCAAATTCTTAGGACTTGTTATTGATGAGCACTTGAATTGGAATCAGCATGTTGAAAAACTATTATCTAAATTAAATTCAGGAATATATGCTCTTTCAAAAATGTCTTACTTATGTAACATTAACACCTTAAAAACAATATATTTTTCATATATACATTCACACATTGCTTATGGGTTATGTATATACAGATCAACAAAAAAATCTAACTTGGATAATATCCTTATATTACAAAAAGCTATCAGGATTATGTTACATATGGAGAAATGACTCAGTTAAAGAGTATTTCAAACAACTAAGAATCTTAACAGTGTACTCTCAGTATATTTTAGATAAGGTATTGTACACTAAATTCAATACTTCAATCAGCGCATTAAACCCTTCCACTCACAATTACAACACTCGAAACAGAGGGGAAGTGGTTCCTTTACATAGACTAAAATTTTACACAAAAAAGCCAACCTATATGGGTTTAAAGTTTCTGAAATTCATTCCACACCAAATTAAGCAGGAAACTCAGTACAATAAATTTAAAAGACAACTGAAAGAATACTTATTAAGTAAAACTGTGTACTCATTAGATGAATTTATCAATAATCAAGATTGTTAAAACATAGATTTGAATTTAATTTAATTTTCATTTGTATAAACTATTGTAAATTTAGTAATGTTTGATTAAGCTATCGTAACCTATAGGATATGAATAAATCCTATATGTAAGAAATTGAATTTGTTATGTAAGGAGTTGGATTAATTATTAATTTTGTAAGAAATTAAATTTTGTTTGTTTGTTAAAAGGTAGACATCTAATTAATGTAACAATTTCTGACACTATTCACATGTTACTATGTAACTTTAATGAATAAAGAATATTTGAATTTGACTTATGTCACCTGAAAGCATATTACACCTAAAAGTTGTTCAAGTATAAACTTGGAAACTTAAATTTAAAATTACTTTTCCTAATCTTCCCCAAGCATGAATGTAAAAGACAAACAAATTCAATCTATACAATAAGAAGTTAAGTATCTTCTTTCGATAAGTTTAATGAACTAATGAACTTGTAATGTTTCAGTGTGAATACTCTGTGAGAGTGAAACAAGGAGCACAAATCAATCAGCACATTCAACGCTCCACTCCAGAGCACATCAATGTCAAGGTAATACTTTCACACAGACTTCAATAAATAAATAAATGAGGCGGAAGTCCGAGTCCTCCTCGGGCTGTCTATTGAAGTAGTTACCATGATTGCTACTAAGACTACTAAGTGTGAGGATGGCCGCGTGGTCTAAGGAGTCAGATGGCGAGCTGGCAATTTAGGTGTCACGGGTTCGAATCCGGCAGCACGAATGATCCATATCAAGCTTTTTTACGTGTGGTTTAATGATGGGGAGGGCCAACCATAAATAAACGGTACCGGAAGTACCGGTTGGAAGTTGGCGGCGTAAGGGAGTTTAATAAGGATTATTAAAAACACCTGTTTTGCTACTTTTTGCTTTGTATAGAAGAGGAGAAGGGACACATTTTTGTTGTTTTTGGGTTTATTACATTTCCAATAAGAGATTGCGATAGAGGGCATGTAAGAAAGTCACGGATAAGTAAAATAAACAAAAAAGGCGGAAAACTATCATTTTAAAACGGTTGGGCCAGGATTCAAAGTGTGAACAACTGCTGTGTAATTGTTTCAATCTATATTTTCTTTTGTTTTGCACAGGTTACAAACAAAGATGTACTCGGGGTGAACATAATTGTGTTCAGGCCGATATCGCGCACAGACATCTCCATCTACGTGACAGCTGACAACAGTGAGTACTTGCGCAGTCTACGTGTGAAGATGTCACGTGACGACACAACCGTACACTCGGTGCGACTGTCCTCACTCAAACCCACGGCGAGCTTTGCTCTCAACTCTGCAGCCTTGGTGTTCCCTCCCGTGCCGGCCGACGGCAGGATGTACTCTGTACAGCTAGAGTCCACCCTGTCGCAGAAGACTCACCAGTACAGAACACACCCGGTGTACTTCAAGGCTAACGCTTCGTTCCAACTGGTCAAGCTCAACTTCTCCCCGACCAGTCAGTCGAGTGACGGCGAGCTCTCGCACACGTCGTATCTCGCTCTGCCGCTGTTTGTCATCGCACTACTCGCGATCTATCACAGAGATACTGTCTCGAGAATATTTGCTAGTCTGCCGCAGTATATCAATCGCCCCGCAGAGAACTCTTCTTTCAGTGATTCCTCGGACGGTCTCACTGTCGAGCAAATAAACACTAAAAAGAAAATGAAAATTAGGAAAACGTAGGTTTTAGGGTAATTTATTTAGAATGAATTTAAACCGTATAAAATAAGGTATGGATTAAGGTTGTATGTGTTCAATAAATTTTATACAACCATATTGAAGTGGTTTCACATTATTCATCCTACCTCTCCTACGTTCATGGCTTTGTTACAGTGATGTGCAAGTATGTAATTTTCCTGACAAGCGGCAGGTTCACAAAGGCGTCTGGTATACATTCCAAAAAACACAAATAAATAAATAGTTATTGAATAGACATGTTTACGAGCATGTATCTCAATCGTACATTATTTGATCTACAATATAAAACATTGAGTTTGTAAAGCTACGATTTCTGGCAGCTTGCCGATTTCATTTGGTCTCAACCTCATTGCACATACTTTATTTTCGTTTTATATGTTGTGTTGCTCAATTGTTCCAGGAGTGATATATTATAAAACAATTTAAGAGAACCCTCCTTTGGTGTCAACTGAACAGAAGACGGAAGTAGGCGTCATAGTCTCCCTTTTCCTCTCACCATTTCCACTCCCTAGACCTTGTCCAAAAGGCGTAGTATCGGTTGGAATAAGAATCTTCCAGGACACAGGTAAGCCAAAGATCAACAGTGTAACAAAGATTGTCTCAAGTAAGTGTATTGTAATTAACTTCGATTTCTAGTATAAGTATTAAATATTTCAGAAAAGATTCACTTAGGGATACTATTAATATGATCATATATATAAAGAAAAGTACATAGTACCCTGTAAAATTATACTTTCTTTTTATGTAATCACATTTTTATTTTATTATATCTAGTCTCATCAAGGCCTATATCAAATATTAGATAAAATACCTGTTTGGTGCCTGTAGACCTTGTGAAGGAAATTAATGAAAGTCCGGATGTACATTTCGCGACGTTTGTCGCATCTTCTGGGGTGGGGGGTTACTGTCTACATGGATGAGCACTTTATATATACTATTTACACCTGTATATACTGTCTTAATTTAGTCACTTTGTGGTCGCGGCACGGCTGGCAACTCTGGTGGGTGAGACTTGGTGCGCACGGTGCGTAGTCACATGTTGCACTACCCTTGAGGCGTTACCCGGGGCTCTTGCCGCCGGCGAGTTGGGATTCCCCGGTAGGTTTTGCACAAAGGAGCAGATCTGTGCGGGGCTTCTGAGGTAGTGTTGCGTTGACCTGGTTCTTCTTTTCGTATAATCGTCTTCAAGGTCTTTTGCATTTTTGAAAAGTATTGAATTAAAGTAATCTTTTTTGTTGAGAGGATTGTCTCCACCATTGTTTTCTATATACATGTATTTGTAAATGGCGTAGCCTTCTTGTGTTGTGTATTAACTAAGTTTTTGTTGCTGCATTTACTGACTATCCGTAATAAGTCGGGGAAAGTTATGTTGTGTGTCGGGTTTCGTAGGTGTGTTCGGTAAAACGTCTTTTGAAGGTTCTATTAGAGTATCCTATGTATTCTTTATTACAAAAGGAGGATTTGCTACTATATTTGATTTGATATACTCCTTTTTGGGTTCCTATGGTCTGTGTCGTAATGAAATTTCGGTGGTTTTGGATTGGTCTTGTAGTTGTTTTAAAAGCTGGTTGGTAGTGTACCGATTGTTTGAAGGTTCTGCAATTTTTTTTGATAATTTTCTTACATAGTTAATTCTGACGTGTTTGGTTTGGTCATTAGTAACTGTATTTGGATTGCGGTGCTTCATCTGTCTGATTATGCTTTGTACTAATTCTACTCGATAGCCATTATTTAGAGCAATTTGTTCAATTATGTTTTGTTCTTTTTGGAATTCTTCTGGATCTAATTTGTAGTTCAGTAATCTGTATATCAGGGATCTAAAGGCTGCTATTTTTTGTGTATAGGGATGGTTTGAATTTTGAGGTATTACTAAGTTAGTTAGAGTTGGTTTTCTGTAGATTCCAATTGAGAATTCGCCTATGTTTTGTTTGGTGATTGAGATATCGAGAAATTTGATGTTATTGGTTTGTTGTATTTCCATTTTGAACTGTATTTGAGGGTTGATTCTATTGATATAATTTAGGAAGATAGAGGCTTGTCGTGTGTTGGCTTTCAGGACGATAAATGCACCATCTACATACCTTGAGTAAAATTTTATTTTGTTTGCATGAGGGTTTCTGTTGGCTAAAATGTGTGTCTTTTCTTAGTTGTCCATGTACAGTTCAGCTAGGGTTCCAGATAAAGGGCCTCCCATTGGAAGTCCTTAGGGATCATAGTACACTTTACCATCATATTAAAAGTAGCTTTGTTGTAATATTATATTTGTGATTTATAATATATCTGTGATTTCTTCATCTGTAATGTTTTTGGATTCTTACAAGGAGAATCCTCTCCTTGTAATAAAGAATACATAGGATACACTAATAGAACCTTCTAAATACGTTTTACCGAACATACCTTACACACTTTAGCGGATCCGTGGCGGATTGGTATCGCGCACGACTCTGGAGCTCATCACTCCGGTGGCACGGGTTCGATATCCGCAGTCACCACTTACATTTGTAATGTGGCTAATACAGTGACGCTAGGTAAAGGTCGAGGTTGAGTGGTAGAGAGGACTTTGTAGTCCTAACTTCGCCTCGTTAAACAAGACAAACTTTACCTTTTTTTACATCTACCGACCGAAACCACACTAACTCCTCATCCGTAGTAGCAAAACACCTAAAATCAAACCCCTCGCACAACATAACTTTCCCCGACTCATTACGGATAGTCAGTAAATGCAGCAACAAAAACTTAGTTAATGCACAAGAACTATGATATTTGGAACATGTGAGGATAATAAAACCGTAACATCAATGCAAAATATGAGGATATTATTTGAATTTCTTATTTTACTATGAAACTAGTCGAGTTTTTAATAAGGCATCAGCAAAATCACTGCAGTACATCGTCATCTTTATAATAAAACTTAATTTATTTAATCAAATAAATTCCACAGTTCTTAAGAAAACTGCTCCTTATATAGCTGATGTAATTAGAACCATATGTCAAGCAAAATTTAGGGATCACTGTAGATGTCTTTTTAAACAGCTTAAGATCCTTACTGTAATTAATCTATATATTTACCATGTACTTGTATATATAAAAGTAAATCTCAGTATTTCTTTTGTAAGAAATGAAGTACACAGTCTCAATACAAGAAATAAGAATACACTTGACATCCCTAAACACAGGCTCACCAAGTTTGGTAGTTCTTATATGGTCAACTGTATAAAATGTTGTAATAAGCTCCCAGATGAAGCCCGCACTACTTCTATGAGTAACTTTAAAAGTAAATTGTATAACTGGCTTGCAGATAATCCTTTTTACTTTATTAACGAAGTTTATGGTGACTAATGTAAACATCCAGTTTTAAATTCAATTTTTTATCTTTAGACTATTAAAATATTATCTTTTAGATTTAGACTTGCCATGGCAACTATTACTGTATAGTCAAAATATTTCAAAGCTGATTTGATTTTAATATGTAATTGTTTTAAAGTAACGTAAACATGTATTTTTTTCTCTCTTTTTTTTAAAGAATGGTGTACTTAGTTTAAATTATATTATAGTTTTAAATTATCATGCAAGCAAATTTTGTAAATAACAAAAGTGTATTATGTACTGTAATTATGATTGACAATGCCTATTTCATGTATACTGTGATCAACGGCTATAAACATCTTATGTCTTATGTACTAACTTATCTCTTTAATCTTAGTTTTCCCACTGGAGAATTTCCATCATGTCTAAGGAAAGTGCTTGTTATTCCAATTTTCAAGGGGGGTGACACCAGTCTACCTGACTATTACCGACCCATTTCTTTATTGTCAGTATTTGCCAAAATTTTTGAGAAGATCTTTAAGAAACAACTTATTAAATTCTTAAATAAAACAACTTTTCAGTCTAAATTAATTTGGTTTTAGAGAGAATAGGTCAACAGATGATTCTTTACTAATGTTTGTGGAGTCTATTTATGAGCCATTAAACAGTGGTAAAATGTATCCGCTTTATTTATCGATATACCAAAGCTTTTGACACTATTGACTATAGAATTTTATTTAACAAGCTATGGAAGTGGATAGAGTGCTTCCATTATCATGGTTATCTAGCTATCTATATAAAAGGGAGCAAAGTAAAAGAATAGGTAGTTGTGTAAGTATACAGGCATAGTTGAATGTGGAGTACCACAGGGTGCTGGTTAACTCAATTTTGTTCCTAATTTACATCAATGATCTTTGTAATAGACGTTTCAATGGTCAACTTGTGGCCTTTGCAGATGACACCGCATTTATTTACCAAAACAATATTGTCGAATCTCTCTACAACCAAATGTCACATGACTTACTTCTTTTGAGGCTTTGGTTTGATAAAAATTTTATGGTACTCAGTGAAAAGACCAAGTTTATGCTTTTGGTTTGAGAAACAAAATTAATTTTAATAGGTCTATTTATTTTCATAACTATAGCAAATGGGCAATTTCAACTGTAATTGTTTGATAATAGAACATGTTAGTAATATTAAGTACTCAGGATTAATTATTGATGACCGTCTGTCTTGGAAAGAGCATGTAAAAAACTTAGAAGGGAACTTTTTATTAGTCTAAGAAAATTCTACCTACTACAACAAATGTGCCCAACTAAAGTTTTAATAAGTGTTTATTTTGCCCTTGTCGAATCTAGGCTTTCCTATGGTATCACATGTTGGGGTGGGACTTATGGTTCTACTGTTTATCCTATTGTAATAGTTCAAAAACACCTTATAAGACTGATTTATAAAAAAGGAAGACTAGATCATACTTGGCCAATTTTCACTGAACTCAAGAGTTTTCCTACTAATATTTATACTTATTTAAAGTTTTGAAAATTTTCTTTATTAGAAGCACTTCTTTTCTATTAAATGGAGAGCCAGTTTATGGTTTACGGAAATATCAAGTGGTATCAGTACCAAAATCTAACTTCACAGCACATCAGATATTTTATAGCAGCACCAAGAACTTTCAATATAATTAATAATAAACTAGGTAAATTTTCAACACTCAAACAATTCTTGCAAGTAAAGGGATGGCTTTTGCAGGAACATGTTGATTTATTTATTAGAATTATTTAGCAGTTCATAGCAAAGGCTTTTTTTTACTTGAACGTTTTCTCTGGTTTTCCTATTTTGTACAGTTATCATATTTTGTAATGTATCATAGCTAGGTAAAAAAATTATTACCATGTAGTAGCTTTAATTTTTTGTTGCATTGTCTTAGATTATTACTAGATGTAACTTTCCACCACAACTGTATTTGAGTATCTTTCTTTTTATTTCTTTGTTTTCAAGCACAGAGAGTTTATGAATTATTTTACTAAACATTATGTATGTATTATTTATATTTGTCACTATGCATTTTTCGTCTTGCTGCTAGTTGTATTTTTTGTTTGTTTTCTTAAAGTGATGGCGACCCCAACACAGTTTTTCTAGGGGTCCCTATTTATTTTGCAATAAGTATTGTTTAATTTGTATAATTAATTTACATATTGTTAATGTATACTCTGAGTTGTAATATTGTTACTTGATGTAAAACTATGTACTATTTTTGCAAAATAAAAAGGTTTTGAATTGAATTCCCAATCTAAAAGTTCAGAATTTTTATCTTGCAAAAGAGATATTCTTACAAAAAACATTAGAAACCCTTAAAATGTTGACCTTACAATCCCTGTACATTTATGAAATAATAGTTTATTGTACATTTCTAAATTTGATATGGTACAAGGTAGAGAAATTCATTTCCATAAGGGCATAAGACAAGATTCGCAAAATCCTTCTGCATAAACCAACACTGATCTAAGTTATATTCCCTGCTACCTTCACAGGCGGGTGCATGCTATATAATAAACTTCCAATAGAAATACAAAATTAAAAAGCTTTCTTCTTTCAAAAGTGATTATAGCTTAGAGGAATTTATTGATGGTTCCTGGAAAAATTAGCAACATTTGATCTATAACTACTGTGTTGTTATTAGAGACTCCTTATTGTTATTTCAAAATTGTGTGTACTTCAAATCAAATACAGTATATTTATAGTATTTATTTTGAATTGTTTTATACCTGAAACAAATTTTTTTTGTAATGGTTTAATAAATAATTAATAATTCAAAAAGACCTTATGAAAATTGAAGGCGTAAGGTTTCTCAAGAAAATGCTTATTTTACATTGTTCTTATGGGACAAAATGGCTGTCAAATATTATGCACTCTTAAAAACTACACATAAAACTTTGAATTTGGTTAATGATTCTAAGGGCACACTATGTATGACGTAATCACCACGGATAAGGTTTAATTTTTGTGAATAAGTAATTGAAAACATTTGCTTTCGTTTAGATTCAACTTGTTTGGACACCAAGTTAGATATTGATTTATTGGTTCCTGTAATAACTTAGTTTATAGACTTATACAATTTAAGATCATGGTCAAATAATTAACACTCACAATGAGTAAAATAAGAAGGTTAAGATATATATTATTATATTTCGCTAATTGTACTCTACTGTAGTTCGCTATGCTCACCGCCTCAGTTCAACCTCTCTCTGCTTTCATGTTTCTATTGCCACTGGCGTGTATTTATAAGAGTGTCTTATTTTTGTCCTTACATTAGTAGTACCGTATATAGCGATAGTTCAATTTTCATGGTTTTACTATTTTAAGTAAGTTTGAAAAGAATCTCTTTTACCTTCAGTTTTGACTACTAACACATTCTTTCTAATAACATAGTGTACAATGTTGTGCTGACAACCTCCAGAACTGCTTCCTTGTTATCAAAGCAATGTTGGCCAAGCTTGTTACATTTCTTGTTGTATTTTCTTGTTTTGATAGTCAAGGTTATGCTGAGCAGTGAGCAAGTACGAGTAATAAAAGGTGATTGGCTTAGCTCCTCTGGGTTCAGTTGCCTAGGAGAATCCCTGCGTGTGGGGGTCTCCCTTCACGATGCTGCCCCTTGGGAGGTAGGTCCTAACCTAGGTCCCAATCTAAGTCTTAGTTCCAAAGTCAGTTTTTTTTGTTCTTTTAATTTATTTCCGATACTTATTTGCTCAGCTCTTGCAGTTCTAGTATCTCACATTTATTTAGATTTATTTTATAATACTTTTATTTTAGCTTACTTTTTAAATGAGATTATTTTATATAATTGGATTCAGCTCTTAATATTTAATATTCCAAAATTTTTAAGTTACTAGTATGAACACATCTTAACATAGAATCCAGTGATGATGACCATTTTAGTAGTTCATATGTTTGACAATTTAATTTTGATTTGCTTTCTTAGCTAGTTTGTTATTCCAATAAACATAAGTTTTAATTTGGTTTGCGAGTGCTTTTACTTTAACATCTGGCTACACTAGTCCCTGACTCCCTTAGCTTTCAAGGGGAGCGTAACACGTACGTAAAAAGAAAAAAATACAAATTTTATAATTAAAGCGTTTTGATTAAGTACCCGAACGGGTGAATGTGACAGATAAGAGAACAAAATAATTACACATGGGCAAAACGGTAAATTTCCCTCTGCAAACTTGACAAGCCGACAAGTTATTGAAATTATAAAACAGCCCGTGTGAAAAAATATCCTTTCATTTTCCACAATCTAGGAGAAAGATAATACTTGTTCTTGTTCAATTTATTAGTTTTGATTTGTTGTGTGTCAAATATTACACTCAAAAAGTAAAACGAAAACTACATACAGTCTCAACATTATTGCTTTGACAATTTTTACTCTTAGAAGCAATTAAAACCAGTAAAATTAGAACAAGGCAAAATATCAAAACATAATTATGTTAAATACGTGTTTCGAAAATGATCCTTTTCCCATGGGAATAATGCCCACTGTTGCCCCTTTCACGACGAAAGTGCAAAATGTATCGAACTGTACTTATGTGCCAGCTTGGGAGCATTGATCATAGTCAAATTGATTTTAAGAATATTTATTCTTATTTAAGTCAGGCATAATCTGTGGTTTGTTTTGACTCGCATCTTATTGATTGTTAACTGAGCGAACTTTTCCTCAGTAGATCAAGTCGTTACATGAATGTTTACAATCAATGGGCCGTATGAATAAAGCTGAGCAAAAGCTCTTGCTAAACTTGTTTTAAGCAAATGCTCCATATTGTTTGAATAACAATTAGCATAAGATTTTGCTCATACTCTTAATTTTAAAATCAGATGTTTCTCTGAGCAAAAGCATTTGGTTACAGAAATTTTATGAATAAAACAGAGGTTTTGCTTAATACCATAAGCATTTACTCCAAAAAATCGGAGTCTAGTTATTAGTAGACTCAAGAGTAAGATGGCAAACTTGCCGTTCAATATACGACGTCCAAAAGTGTACAAACTACTCAGAACTCCTGTTTTACACAGCCCTGAAGTATAGTTTACAAAGTTGGTAGTATAGTTGGATTGGAATCACCCTCCATAATTTCCAGAAGTATTTTTTCTGTCCTGTTTGTATCAGTTTTGATTTTGAGTCTGGATTTCATATCATTAATTTTCTTCTGCATTTGTTTGATTGAAATAGTTTGTCCGTAGTTTTGTTCGTAACTTTTTATCATTAGGTTCAACCCATTCTCTTTTTTCTTTATCATAGCGGGTAGCTGGGACTTGTTTAAAGCTTCTTGATATAGCTTCAAATTGGTGACAAAAATATCATAGAGTTTTCACTTACTTCTTTAAAATCATTCTCAGACTTATCATCATCATCCAACAGAGATATCTTGGATCTAACTAAATGCAAATATATTGTAAATTGTTTTTAAAACAAAACTACATTCACTTGCTATCTATGTTGGTGATTGTGTTTTGTTTGTAAATTGAAGGAATGCAAACAAACTACAAAATAATGTAAGCTGACTATAGACTTGAGCTTTTGCTCCAAATACACAGAGTATAAGTTTTGAGGATAAGGTAAAGCTTATTCATAATAAAATGAGTAATTGCTTTTGCTCCTACTTTTTACTCCAAGAGCAAATGCTCTTGAGCTTTTGCTCAGTTTTATTCATACGACTGAAAAGCTTGTGCTTATTGAAAACATCAGTTGTGAAAGCCTTATGTGGTATTTACATCTTTAACCAAGTTTATTACATTTATTTCAAAGTTTAGTGTTATGTAAAAGGTTTATATGGTGTTAACTATATTGATGTTGCAGTGTTATTATGAGTAGCAGTTCCCAGCCTAGCCTAAATGGAATTCTACAGAAAGGTATGAATGAATGAATGAATGAAAAGTCTTTATTTACGTGGCGAAGTTAGGACTTTATAGTCCTCTCTACCACTTAACCACTCTACCACCATAAGGTAACACATTATGCTCGTATAACTTTTAGAAATTAAACATATTTTGGTTTAAACCATTTACAGTGTTCAACTAAGTAGTTGAAAGGGTTTCTGCACCAGCTTGCTATACGTTTTCGTTAGGCAAAATTTTGGATCAAGCTCTTTCGTCTGCTACTGGTTTGGAAGTGTCTAAAGTTGGTTTGAAAGGTTTGTTCCCTCAGTCTACTACACGAGGCCGAGGTTGCTGGGGAGTGGGAAGTTGTTGCACCTGTGAGCTGTGTGTGAGCGATAGTGAGGTGGCGCGGGCTGGAACTAATTTTAAATGAGTTAATCCAAGAGGAAAGAGACGCGTTCGTCCATCTCCGTCACCCGGCCTAACGTGGAAATAATGCAAGCTAATAGTGATATAATGGATACAAATAGGGAGGCATGAATGGACAAACCATAACGTGAGAATTCGTCCAAAGACAGGATGTCTGTTGTCACCTTTGTCTGCCCACTGTGTCTGTGTGTGGTGCCTGCCTTGAATACGCCGTCATGCCATGACACGTCGCTCGTGTTGAAACGTTGGTGCAAAAATCTACTTAAGGATAAAAAGTACAACTCATGGAAGGAGTCTCCTTGGAAATATCGGACCCCCTTCACTATAGTTTTAAAGGTACTCAGAAACGCCACAAATTTAGAACCATAATTTAAACCGTGCTGGCGATTTCTCCCTAAAACATTGTTCAAAAATTGGCAAATTTCATCAACAAAAAAAACAACGTTAAGCTTTACTGGAGATAAAATTAGTTTGGTTGGAAAATGGTGCCGTACAAAGCGGCTTTCGCGGCCGGAGTCACAACTATAATCTATCTAGTTCTTTCGGTTCACCCCACGTCAAAACACCATGATAATTAGCTTGAAGTATTTCGGTTTCGCTATGGAGTACCATCTTCAGTCATTGATTGGCTGAAGATAGCAGGCCTACTCCACAGCAAGACTGAAATATGTCAAGCAAATTATAATGATTTATTTATTTTAACTTACGACAATCGCCAATTGTACAACAATTATAGTTGTAGCATTGAGTAGAGAAGGTAGAAGCATTATTTACTAGACCAGTGAACTAGTGAGTTCGCACTGTATCAAGGCACTTTCAGGACCTTAAATAAGGAGTTCTCCCACATATTAAACGTATGATAAATGTTTAAAAAATATTAAATTGAAAGCTAAGGTCATAGACTTAAACGTAGGCCTAATCCGCAAATCGTGAATGAATTTGAAAGGGTTCCATACGATTTGAGAATAGTTTGTTTGTGTAGTGACTAGTGAGGAGTGAGTGAGTGAGATAGATTCTGCAGTGATTGAGGTGGCTAACTACGACTAGGAGAGGTTGAAACAATGGGGGTTGTGAGTAGAGACGTGAATGGAACCCTTGCTGACTGTACAGTGTATAGTGCACACCCCGGGGCACACCACTGTGAGAGCTAATCACCATTACTGCCAGTGCCAGTGCCTACCCCAACAGTGCAACTCGCTGCTGACATTGCTACGAGACCCTGGTAGAAACAAGTATAAAATTACATTTTTTCTGATTTTGTTGCCCAACATATTCTCCTTTTAGCTAGCTGTACACTTCATTAAGCGTTTCTCTAACGCCACTTAGAAAGTTGGATTTCGGAGGTTTGCAAATAAGCTTTTGTGTCAAAAATGATGTCTTCGTTAAGTAAAAAATCCACATATTTTTTTTATATTGTGAAAACACAATAGTTACTACTTTCAACTGCTATGTATCTACGTAAAAATTCGTAAGGATTACTTCGATAAAGAGCCAAATGACTTTAGAGTCAATGGTACTGTTGAGCTTCTTCTCCTCTGTCAGCAAATGCGGTGCCCATCTAACCAAAATCTTTTTCACTCCAAGCTTTTCATGTAAAATTGAAAACACAGTACCTTGCGATATGCCAGGAGACGCAACACAATCTCGAATTTTGATTGGTAATTTTTTCCAAAACCAAACCTTAGGGGTTGTCACTTCCAACGGGCGCCCTGAGAACGGGGTTCATCGTTTGTTAACTCACGACAAAATTGTAATTTACTATAAATTGTTGAAACTAAGGAGAATACGTTATTTGTACTGCGACCAACTCGGTTTGTTTAACTTTCGGGTTTAAATTTTTGATAAACGAAACTCGTTTACTCGCTTTTACATTTTGAAAATACCAACCCCCCGCCACGGCCGCACGATGTGGCAACAGCGCTTGGTGATGGATTTGACGGAACCACTCTCCTCTCCCTATCTCATTTGATCTCTGTAGTAGCTATTTTATCTGTGTATATAGTACCGTGTGAGTAGCAGCCGCAATAGATGTCCCTTGGCAATTTTCCGATAGAGTTGGTAAAAGATGACAAAAATTATCTTGACAAGAATTTGGGTTGCAATGTTCTGTAAGCGTGTCTAAAATCATTGAAATCACGTAAATACAAGTTAACACAGTTAAACTATTTCAACAAGTTCATAACATCCGTAAAACAACCATTAAAAATATTTAGCTGATTAGAAATGAGTTAGCAAATAATTATAAAACACTGATCACCAGACACTTCCTAGAGCGCGTCGGTTTGACGGATGTAAATAATGCAGTGTCGGTGATGGAAGGTGTCTTGAGAAGACTGGGCATTATATACGCTAGCTCGCCTTTCACACGTTTAATTACAGATTCTAATCTCTCAAATATAGGCCAACCTCCTCCTCCCCTCCACCTCCCTCTCTTCCCTGCACAATATGCAAGGCAACTCAACTTGAATACAGTTTCAGGTTACTGAGCGGTTGTGCCAATATATTTTTGACACAATTAAGATACATTGATACTTGGCTTTAAAACACCGATCACTCTTAGAGGGTATTATAAGGTGAATGTGGGATGATGGTGAGTGTGATGAGTGTTTTGATGGACGATAAGATGTAGTCTTGTTACAGACTAGGGCCGACTGTTCCCCAGATTAAGGGTCTGTGGTACCCAGAAATTATTCGAGAGTTGGTCTAGCCGGCACGAGCACTCAGTCCTCCCGTTACCGGCACGATTGGTGTTTCTCAGTAACACCGACAGGTAGCGTTAGTGCGCACCTTGGTGAGAGGTTAGGGGAGGAATATCTGGTGATGCTGCGATTTATTAATTACCCAACGACCAATGGATGGACAGGGATTGTCACTGCAAGGGTCGGTATCGAACTGGGCCACAGGGCCAGTGGTTGACGTTGGGGTTTGAGGGGTGAGGGGAGAGTTGGAAGGGCTACTATTGTAAGTTGTAGTTGACCGGTTGATTTTACTGTCACGGGGAAAGCAAATATTAAGCTAGTAATTTATAAATTTCTTATAGATATGCGCTAATTAGTTTAATTTCAGCGATAGTCCAACTTGGATATTAGCCGGTACACGAAACCGCGCTACCTTGGAAGACGACGCGCTGCCTTTATTAAAACATATATTTTATTTATGTTCTGTTTTTACCACAAATCTACAAGTACAAATTCATATGAGTGAAGCGTGTGAGCGGATGTTATTTTTTAACAACTGAATACCATACTTATAAAAGTTTTAATTGAAACTAAAGTCAAAAATGCATTTAAAAAGGATTAACCACAGACCACTGGTCCAGTTCGGTATCACCCGGAATGGATCAACGGCTTAACGTAACTTCCGAACCACGGGGAGGGGTAATCGTGAAAAGTGTTATAAATAGCTCCCTTGGATTCCTTAAATGACTTTGGGTTTGAAGAATACACCTTGTCTTTCACAAAACCTCAAGGGAAACTCTGTGGGGGCTGTAAACTTGAGATGGAATATAAAATTGTATGAATGTTAAAGACGTGTTTTATTAATGATGATTAATTAAAAACTTACTTCTTTACATTGAAAAATAAAAACTCTGTCAACAATAGAAATTATTTGAAAATATAAACAAACACTGATTATGTTACAGGTGCTGTAAGTTCACCAGATCTTGGTGGCATTTCCATCAACGTCTAATCACATTTCCTTGAAAGACTCCATCGACGTAGTTTCGTACAACTATTGCGTGATGGGAGGGTCTTCATCGTGTCGGAGGTAAAGGCAGTACACATTTTATTGTAGCCCCAAGAATAAAATAATTATATTGTCAACATTTGTAGGCATTTTTCTCTAGTTATTTATTGTTTTATTGTGCCTTACAAAAACATTGTTTTGGCAATACAAAAATAGTTTATAATATTTAATACATAATTTAATTTACAATATAAAAACCTACCCATTGGAAAGACTACTAGTGTATAAAAAGTTTATAAAATAATAAAATAATTTACTTAAATTTATGTTCTAAGTGCCACGAGTAGTGACAGATAACTATTAATTAAATTAAGGTCCAGCAATAAATTCTTCTACGCTATAGAACGAATTTAAAAGTAAATAACTTTTTAATTTAGTCTTAAAAATACTAAAGATTTCAACACTTTTTAGCTCTGTTGGAAGCTTATTGTATAGTTTAACAATAAGAGACGGTAATTTGGAATAAACATCAGATCTATGATGGTTAGTTCGAAATGTGTTTGCCAATCTTGTTTCATGGGAATGAATTTCGTGTCCTTGGATTAAACGACATTTTGAAAGACAGTAAACTGAATTGCGGTAGGTTCAAATGGACGGGTAGTGACTTAAGCGACACCCTGTATACCCTAGTCCGCAGAGTTGTAACAGAAGGTTTGAACTAGTTTGTGAGGGGAGGGGCTAAAAAAGCTTTAAACCCCGAAGTCAAACTGTAACAATGCACATGACAACACATACAGATGAAATTAGCAGTACGAGGGGCGCGAAGTATATACAATACTCATGTAGATCCTAGTCTGTTGAAGGTGATGGAAGGGTAGAACACCCTTGTCAATACTGCAAGGGCAGTGGTAATTATAGAGCGCTCTCTCACGCGTTATGGGTTTATAATAGAGCTGATTTTTTGTCCGGACCGAGCAGCGAGCAGACAAATGGACGGAAGTGATTGTTAACAGCTGACAGCGGCTGAAATGAAACGACTGCTTTCAAATTAGTCGGATTCGGATAGATGATGTTGAATATACAGTACGTAGAGAGCGACGTTGCAGAGGTTGGCGGAAAGTCAAATGGAGACTTTAGTATTAATGTTATTTTGACGAAACGACTCTTAAATGAAAAATAAATATATTATCTAAATTTGCCTGTAGTTCATTTTTCAAAATGTCTTTTAGTTTTTATGCTATTAACGGTTAGAAAATAGAGTGTTTTTAAGACCACACTTAAGAAGCTAAAAATAGGTTTATCAACAATGAGGCAAACACAGATACACTTTTTTCTCATAAAAATTAATGTATGCGAATTTAACCATCATATAAGAAGGCTATTTATTTTCTACGAAACCCTTGCAAGCGGACGGTTTGACAGTTAGGCCGCATCAGTTGAAAGAAAGCCCGTTGCTACGTCATGTATTCCTTGGGCGGACGAATGCACCATTTCTCTGCGGTGACCACTGAGGCGGACCCTTAAATTGTTTTGTAATAAAATAAAATAGGACGGTTTGTTTACGCGGGAAGGGTGGACGAAGTGACGTTGTAACCCGAAAATGCCGTCGTTATACAGTACACACAGTTGGTTAAAACCTTCGGCTGAAAGATCTACACGGTACACTCCCGGGCGCGTACGCCTGATGAGGCCGAGGCGATGTTTATTGCCCGACACTGAGCGCATGCGCAGTATATAATTGGCAAGTGCGCAGCGTGAGAGCGCATGCGTCATAACTCACACCGTGCGCTGACCGTGACGTCACTCACCTAGTCACCTACCCCCGTACATAGGACATACTGCAGTTGTGCAGTCCGTGTTTTCCATGTGTAGAATTGACCTCGGTTAACTATTTAAGGGTAGGTTGTATTGGAAGTTTATAAGGGAAAGTTAAAAGTTTTAAAAAGCATGGTTTAGGAATGTTCGATTCCCCCAGTTTGGTAGAGAATGGTGGTCATTCACATAGATTGGAATCTACAACCTGCAGTGTTCACGTCCTCAGTTGAGTGTCCCGGTGGCTTGAGAGCAAATCTTGAAATGAGGGCCCGGGCGTCCTCTTACTGATAACTAGTACAACTTCAGGCTTCAGGCGTTATAAGTCTAATCTTTCACTTTTAGACAATACAAAAACCGTTAATTATTTAGTAACTTTTAAAATTAGTTGGTAATAACTCTTGTTTTGTTGTTGCTGCCAAATTCTGGCTACTCCGCCATTATTTTATAGTAGGTAGATAGTTAACACCATGGTTGGTTGATAGCTGCTACATGGTTGAGGCAAGAAAATCAACATAGTTGCGGCAGCCCAAGCACAGAGAGCACTGCCACCTCTTGCCGTCTTTCTCCCTCTTCGGCTCCACATGCTCGAGTTTTTCTGATGTCGATGACTTAAATGTGACCAAAGGTACGATTTTCGAGGACAAACAAAATGACTTAAAGCGACTTTTAAAACAGTTCTTTCGCAGCGCTATCTGCGCTTGGGCTGCCGCAACTATGTTGATTTTTCTGCGTCAGCCATCATCTATATATTTAGCCGTCATCAACCTATAACCATAACATAATCTTTGGTAGATCATAACAATGCAACAGTACGGACATGCAAGTTTCATCTCCCGGCCAGAGTTCAATATGTTTAAACACTAATTATGTAACTAGCAAACTAACACTGATTCACTCTCGGCAGCTTTGTTTCACTAGCGGATAGTTTTTCCTCGTCGCGAAGCTCATTTAAAACAATGAACAACATAACACAGACATGGGCCTGATTGCAACTGGGTGATTGGCCAGCTGTTTAGCAATTAAAATATTTACACGCAGTTTGCAATCAGCTGCGACTGGCCGGATAAATCAGCATCAGGTGATCAATATTTATAGCAGAGATCTGCGACACAACCACGGGAAATCAATTAAGCCATCGAGGCCGGTCACCCCGCCGCCCCACCGCTGCTAGCCAGGCACCGGCCCAAGATATACTGTACTACCAGTGGTCAGATTAAGTGCTAAACAGGGGTTTGGTAAAGAAAACTCCATTTTCCGGGAGGTTTGTAGAACGGGAGTCAAAAAATGACGATATAGTCTGACCGGTTCTATGTTCCTTGTACACAAACTTATTCTATGGAATTTTTATTCAAATACATCCTTCTACTTGCATGTACCTCTTACTCGAAGAAGAAATCTCATTACTTTCTTCGGTAATAGAGCATTACCATTCTTATAAAAATACAAAATATCTTCTTAAAAACTCAGTGTTTTCAAACGGTTGTCTACCTGACGGGAACAGGCTTGATATCCCAAACATTGGGGTCTTGCATTTATACCACTGCGAATGGCACACATACTGCGTTGCAATACAAATTAAAGACTGTACTATAGAAGTGTTCAAAGTTCAACATTGGTCCGAATACGCTAAAAAAAACGTGTTTTTAGACTTTTTATATCTGAACATTTGTAATTTTGCGTTAAAAATGATTGGCTTATATGATCTTACGTAGAATTAAACGGAGGAAATCTTGGTGTGATAGCCATAATACGTTCACTGAGCTGTGTGTAGGGCCCGGTCAAACTCGAGCATATTGTTTTTGAATCCGATTGTAGTTTCTGAGCTTCCATGAGCTTCCATAGTATTGGGACACCCTGCATAAACTACAATAATGTGTGAACGAAATTGAATCAGTAATGTGTTGTTGATAGTGAAGTGTTTAAAAACTGGTCTAAATAAGTGAATTGTAGTCAGCACGATTGTGTGGCTTCCAAGCCGTGGAAGTGCATTTACCTCTGGGCCTGTTTAATCCGCTTACATTTGGACTGGCCGGGCCTCCCCTTGATATCTTGGCTGAGGCGGATTAACCACCGAGATCCTTGCAAGTTCCATTTCGAGGGAAACCCGAGGAATTTACACTCAGTTATGCAGGCTCCAGGATCAATAGATGTCTGCAGAATGCAATGATGGATTCTATTGTGAAAGTCTGCATGTGTTGTATGTAGCCTGCTCGCCTACGTATGCGTTTTCTTTGACACTTTTGCAACGTTGTTAGTCCAGTAAACTGTCGTTTCATAATAATGTTACACTCCTAGTAGAAGGAGAAGGGCCGCCTAACGTCAAATTTTGGGCCGATCTATTTACAGTAGACACTGTGGACAGAGGTAGCAATGTTATTCTAGTAGGCCGTGTGACATATCAAATAGTATGCCGTTAGTACATTCCATTGGTCGTTGGGCAGTTGGGCTATCAACTCATGACCCACATGGGGACCAGTCGGCCCTAGTTTGTAACAAGACTACAACAAAACACATGATGTTTGTCTCATCAAAACACCCAAAATAATCACACTCAACATCATCCCGTACTCACCTTAAAATACCTTCTAAGAGTGGACAAGTTTCGAATCAAAGTATCAAAGTTTTAGTAAAGATTACATGCAGTCACATTCAAATGACAAAACCACGTAGTCAATCGTGTCTCGCGTTCTACAAGTCATGAGTCATGGATTTGTCTGCAGACCAAAAGCTTCTGCGATGCAAATCATGTGACGACTTTTCAAAGACTTTAGGCTTAGCCTTAGCCGTCGGGATTTCTGGGAGACATAGAATAGGCAGGAGTTGAGAACAAAATCAACAGAATTCCAAATTTTATCAATAGTTTCCCAACGCCAAAGTCGTGAAAAGGGTCATCTAAAACCGTGTTGGTCGCAGAAGCTTTTGCAGTTGAATGGAGTTTATGGTGCACAGTTCCGAGATTGGGGAGACAATCAGACAGTCGTAGACTGAGGTAGACTGGGATGATTCGAGGGAATGGAGATAGTACAAGTGTAAGTTCTTGAAAGGGGTCAGATTTGAATGAATGCGCAATTTTTTACCAAATTGACGATTAAGATGCATACTTGATAACATAATTTACTTATTTAATTATTATGAACCGAAACGTATAAACGCGGGTTTATAAGATAGAGCAAGAGTGGTTGTTCCTTATACACAAAAGGCAAAAAACGGCAAGTGGAAAAAATATTATACACTTTTAAAATAGTCTACTTAGGCCAACTTAAACATGTTTTGCTGATTTTTGTGTAAGACTTTTTTAAACCAGGTTATATAAACCCAGAGACAACCTTAGAGAATATGAAACTTGTCTTATCTGTCCACAAAAAATAGTGTCCTAAACAGGGGACTACGAGAGCATGTTTTGAGCAGCCTTTCCTGGGGTGATTAATCCTCTTTATATATTTCCGTGTTGGCTATTTAGCTGGCTTCCTCCCAGTGTTGTATCCAGGTCTCACGCTCAGAGCTCAGTAGCGTGGTGCTCATTGCAGATGTATGAGATTTGGCGACTGCATCACATCCCCGCACCACGCTCTCTGCTCTATAAGCTGTCTGCGTGATTCTATTGTGCAGTTATCTTCTCGATACAGACAGTTAATGTTTAAGCTGATTAGTGGACAGTGGTGGATCAATAACTGAAACTATTAAAACACCTTTGTTTGAAGTTTGTTGTTGACGATGGTTCACATTCTGAGTTTAAAATATTATTACGGGCGTTTTCCATCGTTTTTGATTGAGCAGTACACGACGTACTGTTTTCGTGATCTGAAATGTTACCCTGTCTTCAGGTGGAAAGTAACCTAAAACATAACCCAGAACATTAGGAAAAAAGCTAGCCTAAAAGTTATCAGCTCAAGCTGACCGGTTATTCACCACCAAATAACTTAATGTTTTTGACTTTTTTCCTTAAAATTATTAATTATAATTTTTGTCCTAACTGTCAGCAGAAAAAGGTAAAAAAGCTCATAGCATTAAGGACTAAAAACAGGCTACATAATACCTAACTAGTATAAGACGCCCTATACATGTATGAGTTGGCCAAAGTTCATAAACTCAAACAATCAGTGTAGGCCTATAACCAGCTTTCGTGACTCACCGCGTAGGAATTTATCTAAAGTTTGGTTAATCATTTTTAGTTCTTTTGGTAGTAAATCCTGAATCATTCCTCAAAACTCTAAAAAACCCTTCCATCGACTGTGCATAAATAGGTAATAATAAATAAATATTTTTGCACAGTAAAACAAACTTCCATTGGGAGTAAAGTCTCTTCCAATGACAGACGATACAACAAACCAATTAGCCTACTTACTTCCCGTTTCATCACTGTTTTCCCACAAATGTAATTGTGTTTAGTACCTCCCTACACGTTTTATTCCCAATAATGACGCATAAACGAGTTTTGTTGTGATTGTCGCGCGCACAATGGTGGAGTGCACTGTGCATGGGGGATGATGCACTTGTGCACTAGCTGAGGCCATGAATGACATCATTACCACTCTCAGTGTTTCACTCACTCGATGGCTAATTCCCCCCTCTGCGCTGCTGAGTGCTCCTGCTCCTGCTCCTGCTCCTGCCTGTGTGCAGAATAATGCGCTCTCATCACGCGTCCACGCGCCCGCTGCGCCACTCAGCCACTCAACACTCAATGCAAGACTGAATCGCTAATTTCAAACTACGCTGCAATTTTTAATTTTCACAGAAATACGTTTGTTTGTTGGGTGTGATTGCACTTGAATTTGTGTTGTAAGTGTTCAAAACGAGACTACACCTCATCAACAATCAAACACACACATCACATTCGCCATTCACTCCATATTCACCTTAAAATACCCTGTAAGAGAGGTCGGTGTCAGAAATCAAACTATTGAAGAGTTTATATTTATCGATACATCCAGAAGAAAGGCGTTTTACTAACAGTTTTTAATTTATGAGTATTTTCCCCTAAACAATTATTCCATATCTGAGATGTGGGAATATATAAGGATAATATTTAGCATAATCTGGATATTTTTAAAACTCGTAAACTTTTTTATCATAAAGATATCAGTGCATACTTTACGAATAATCAAATCAATCTGGTTCTTGAATTTTAAGTTTTTATGCAAATTTAACTAAGTCACTGAATATATATCAAATATCAATTTATTTATTGTCTTTGTTTTTTATAGGTTTACTTTCTTCAAACCATTGAAGTAAGCGTGATGTGTCAACTAATGTGCCCATTTCCAGTTGAGGTGAAGATGACTGAGAAAGAACAATTGAGCTGTTATCAGCAAATAGAAATAATTCAGAACTCATAAAATACGTGGAAATATTGTTTATGTAAATTAAGAATTAAACCTGGGAGAACTTAGAATAAATAGACTGATTAACAGGCTAGAGTGGGAACAATTCGAATGAATGGGAGAGAGCGAATGAACACAATGTATGTTTGAATGGGACCTCGATGTCAGAATGCTTGCCAAAATTTTAAGTTTCATTATATTCAATTGACGGTTGTATAACATGTAATATGTTTGCTACAATAAATGATATATTTATTTATTTATTTAAACCCGAGTATATAGCTTTTAGAATCCTCTGTAGAGATGGCCATGGCCAGGTCGGTTGACAGCTCATCTCCTCATGGTTTCTGGGACGAGGGCTCAGTTTTTTCCCATTTCTCATTTCCTCCCTCAGTCGATTACTCGCTGCCGACCACAGTTCTTATTTTCCGAGTCACTTGCGCTCCAATCTCGCCCGCCAGAGGGACATCAGTTCTGCCCCTCCGGCCTCCCAGTGTACTGTACTGTATTAGGAAATTTATTAATACTTTACTGGGGAACTGATATTTCGCTATCGTCCCTGTTTGAAGTCAGTAGTGTCGAGCCTGCGAATTTTTATTCAACACAGTTGATATATTAACCTTTTTTTAATTATTAGGGTGTAGATACGTTTAAATATTAATGAAAATGTATGTTTTTATGCCTTCTGGAATTAGTCTTGAATATATAACAGGTTACGTACCTTTCAACGTCACTATTCCTTGAGTAAAACCTAGTTCATTATCAAAACACTAAGAACGATGAGAATCCATCTTCTTACCTGTCACTGAAGAGTTCAGTTTCATGCTGTCTTCTTTGTTGCTCTTTGTTTGATCATTTTTAATTATTTCAATGGTTTATCGGATGACTCTCGGGTGATAATGTGGAATTGTTGTCAATACTTTGGCTTTGTCAAATTCTACTGCATGTTTCGTGTTGTATCTGTGTTCTGCTATGACAGAATTTTCAACATTTTCGTGTTTTGTGTGTCTGGTGTGTTGTTGAACTCTTGTCGAAATTTAGTCTCGCCAATATAGCCTACACACACTGCTCCGCAATTGCAAGGGATTTCATAGTCTCCCGGCGTGCAAAAGGTGTTTGGTCCTTCGCGGGTCTCAACAGTTGATCATTTCACAGCTCTTCTGCTATACATAATCAGTCATCAGTGGTCATCTTCTTTAATTATAATGTCGACTTACAAGACGTCACAAGATTTGAGATGGAGATCACTGAAAATGTAGCACAAGAGCTTCGAAATGATCTAACAACCATAGTAGGATCCATAGGTAAAATTAAAAGGTAACAATTATTTAGAAGGTTCTAACTATTCACGTCTGGGAATATTAAATATTTTCACAAAGCTTCCGAGATCAACATTTTCCAGAGTTTGTCGTTCGTTCCTCGGGAAGTTCCAGTGAAACCGATCGCGGCCAGTAAGGAGCTCAGTGAATATAACTCAGATGCGTAGAGAATGTATTCTGGAGCATGCGCAGTTTGTAAGGTCTGCAGATAAAGGTGAGCGAAGCAGTGTTCAGATCACGCAGCCACCAGGTTCCTGGGAATGCTGCGGTGCTCACGTCACGTGACACGACCGTGAATATCTCAGAATGTGAAGCGTGGTCACGTGACACAAGACTCACAGGACACGTCCACAGCTGACATAGCTGACTTGTTGACATAACTGTGATTATCTGTGGCACCTGAATAAGAGCGACAGAGCGATAAAATGTAAACCAACCTGTGGTGAGTTTTTATGGTGGAAAACATTTCCCGAGTCTACAAGAACATTTTGGCGACACAAATTCAGCAATTTTTGTTTTTGTGCTTAGTAAAGTGGCTTATGTTGTTGGCGTGGTGGCCAAAAGGGAACGCTTCCCTTAAATTTTGAATTAATGAACATTTCTAATCACGCTTTGGCACATGTATTAAGGGTAACATTTTATTTATTCTTCCAACGAAACACCAGTTTTACAATAAAAAATTCCTCAAAGAGGTAAAGATGGCTAAGTCTAAAAACTAATAAATAACAGAGTAGACAATTTGTTAATAAGTTCTGATATTTTACAGATAAATAAAGTGTTTGAATAGTATTAACATTTCTAAGGGTCGCCCCCACTATAGCCCTATTTTGAGGTGGGGACAAACCGCCGAAATACGTCAAAAAGTACTTCAGTTGACTCTTAGTACATAATTATGCCAAAGTGCGTTTAAAAAATTTCTGTAATCAAAACTAAAGGAAGGGAGATCAGACCTTTTTGGACACCCAGTATTAAATATTCGAGCGGTGAATATATGCTTACGTGACTTCTTCGGGAGCTGAATGTAATGTGATTTTCAAAATAAATTGGTCGAGTGAAATATATTTCTTCTGGGATGGATCTATGTTAACAACAGTTTATTTATAACACCGTTAAACGGGACTTTTCTCTCGCGAATGATTGATTATATAACAGCTACACTTTCTTGTGATTCCATACAATATTCTGAGTGAAATAACAGTAGTAGCACTCGCAAACCTCGGATAAACTGTAAAAAACGTTGAATTGTGTGCACAGTTTGAACCCTCCTTCACTCAAGGTAAGCCTCTAGCTCAAACCCCTACCCGACACATCGGCATCATTTAAATAAATCTCGTCGTACTTTTGAACTTCTTTACGCCGATAAGGGTATTACTGGTAAAGAATAGTCGGATCAAGTGAAGATGATAGCCGTGAATGCTCGAGGGTGTATATCCCCCTCTCTCTGTGCAGCTCTGCTTGACGGATTGCTCTCACTCCCGCTTGTGACGTGGATACATTGTATCATACTTAAAACTCTTCTGACGTTTCATTACGTACTGCTGTGTCATGATCCGCTTCAAATCCGCTCCGCCTCCGGAATCAGCAAGCGCTTCACGGGGGAGCAAACATAGGTTCAGGCGCTGGGTGGGCATTACGAGTATAGATGCCACATGGTTGAGACAGCGAAATCAACATAGTCCGGCAGCCCAAGCACAGATAGCGCTGCCATCTCTTGCCGTATTTGTACCGCCTCGGCTCTACATGCCGATGGAGTTTGTCCGATGTCAATGACTTCAATATGTAACCAAATCGTGCGATTTTCGAGAACGAACAAATTTGCGCGTGCGTCAGTGGCTCTACTTAAGACTTTTAAAGAATTCCCTCTCAGCGATATCTGTGCTTGGGATAACGTAACTATGTTGATTTTCCTGCATCAGCCATTCGGCATCTTTGCGCAATCTACTACCATAACGTAATCTTTGGTGGAACCTAAGGGTTATAGGCCACTGTGTGTAAATATAGGCTCTGGTACGAAAAACCAAAACGCAAAGCGCACTTTAAAATTGAATATTGTCTTTAGGGGTTTTATGATACCAACAATTACTTATTTTTAAGAATATTTTAAACAGTTTCTAAGACTTTTTCACTGATTTTTTCATGTTGCCTCTTCTATAAACATATTCCAGTACGTTCATAGCCTCAGCTCGGCCCCTCTGGGTGACTACGGGACTATCGCTCAGTTCACAGCCTTGCTTCGGCCTTCGGCCTCAGACTTACATGATCTTTTATTACATATCGTGAAGGAAAAACGTATTTAAAATTTTATTGAAATCCGACTACTCCATAAGGCTATTAAAGCAAAACATAACTTTTTTGTCCGCCATTTTGAAGTGACAATGGATTTGTACATTTTTCCCCATAAGTCAGTTGACAGACTGCATTCAATGAAATGCATGTTCGTAAACTGACTTATAGGCCACTTGGTAGGCCTACATATTTATTTCAAATTTCATAAAATTTGGTGAAATCTTTTTTTAGATAGATAGAACCACTTTTTGACCAAAACTCTCCCCAAAAGGGCACTTCCGCTAGTCCGATTTTGCTGAGATATTTACAAAAAAACATTTTTGTACAGAATTTTGTGAAAATTGGACAAAAATGCGGCCTGCAAAGAGTACACACATATATTGTATACATATGTATATAAAGTGTTGAAAAAATGCTCTAAACTTGTTCTGAGGGTCAGTATTGGTGTTTATTACATGGTACCGGGTCCGGGTCTTACCTTGCTGACGACATGAATATCTCATTTTTCATCAGGAAATTCGACAACAACAAAATCAATTAAAATTGAATAGCTATTTGGAGTCGTCACAATTTTAAGAAGCTAGCCCAAAACACTAAATAACCTCTCCCAAGGATATATTCCAAGAGTTCATAAGAAAACTTTCTTTTATAATGGAATGATTCAGCTTTATACCTCCTTAGAAATCTTCCTCCAAAACTCCATTTTTAATGAAAAGGCAAAAGTCAAATAGTGCTAGTTTCTGCTAATTCTGAATTAGGTTTTAAGCATGTAAAATAAACATACGCCGCAGTTACACACGCGCAATATTGCGACTTAACAGTTTGAGGAAAACTAATTAGTGGAACTGTTTGTAGTAACGGTAAATCGGATTAGATTAAGCCGAGAGGACGAGAGGTATGTGGCAACTCATCAACCGGTAAAACTCTGTAATTAACAAGGGATCATGAGTTGAACAAGTAGAGAACTGAGGAGACCCGTCTCTGCTGATACACTGACATGACATGGGATCAACTAGACACTTGTAAGCGTTCTAGAAACACACAGACCGCAGAAATAAAGGTATTAAGGGTCCGTCTCAGTGGACACCTCAGAGAAAGCCCGAATTCGTCCATTCAAGGAACACACGACTGGCTAAACAACAAGCCTTATTTGAACTGATACTTGCAGAGGCTTATGGCGACCCGTTTTCACCTTTCAAAATCATCTAAACATTAATAAATACGAGGTACTTGGAAACTAGAAAAGTTTTCCGACACTTGTATAGAGAACGATTTCATAGGTTGTTGAATAGTTTCACAAGTAAACTTTGAAATTGTCCAAGTTTTAGTGCTTTTCAACTCCGTTTTGTACACTTATAACGCATAATTTCAAAAAAGAATCTATACCGCGTGTCAGAGAATTGTTTTCCAAATACATCATGTTTATAAATGTAAAAATTATTTTGACTGTTGAAAACCGGGCCGCCGTAAACCCTTGCACAAATGTATTTATTGTACCGGTGTCGGCGTATATGTGGTGACTGCATGGTAGGGGTACAGATAGAGTAGGTCGCACAAGAGCAATATCCGAGCCACAGTGCTTGATGGGGACAACAATAGCTAATTGTGCAAATATTAACTGTACCCGTTAATGAAATGCCTTGAGTCTGTTGTCACTGGTGCTGTATCAGTGTATTCTCTGTATTTATTCAATAATATAACCTTTTTGGAAGACTATATAGACACAATAGTATATGACTGCAACGCATACTCTGTAAGTCGGATGTAGGCCAATGACATAAAAACTATTTTCAAAGTTTTTGCCTAGAAACAGCTGCTAGACACATGCTTTGACGAGCTAAAGTTGCACTTTATTCCCAGGGAAATAAAGGTTTGTTTTAATGATCTTTGAGCAATCAGCTGTTCCAATGGTGGTTTGATCGGAGTGATATTGTAATGAAATCGACTGTTGTAATTATAACTATTTCAACTATTGATATTCGTAAGGTTTAGGTCTGAACGAGATTATTTGAGAAATAAACTATTCCAAATCGATATTAAGCACTACTGTATTTGATGATCGGTCAGGATGAACTAGCGCAGCAATAGCTGTTTCTTCAAGTAAACATCACAACTGAGATTTTTTGGTGTAAATGATTTTGGGAGTTAAATTTGAATACTTTAAAATAAAAGTACAACTTAATACGAGTAGATAAAATATAGTAAGTAAATAAGTCCGATGAGGGAATCCTACACATTTTTGAGTTGCGACGTTTACGTTTCAATCTCTCATATTGGGGTCATCTTCAGGCTCATAAAGAAGTAATTAAAGTAACATTGATTGAAATTAAATCTGCACCATGAGGAAATTAACTTTCATAGCTCGTTTATGAAGCGTATTTTTAAACCTCGCTCATTTAACGTTAAAACTTGGTTCGCATCAAAAAGCTTCACTTTAGGTTCCAGTGATGAAAGATATCTACCAAGGCCAACAAAACTCGTTTAGAAATAATCTCAATCGGTCCCACAAATTAAAGTTATTTATTAATCCAACAAATACGCCAATTGAATTCTGCCATGGGTATAACCTTAAAACTTTGAGACGTTATTGAGTATACCTTACAAAAGACGACGGTTGATAATGGTTGTCCAAGCATGAACACCATTTTGCGTGTTAGAATTTTGATACAGTTGTGCTGTTAACACGGGTAATACATACTTTTATACGAAAGTTAAAACTACAGGAACAAGATATTTCGCCTAAGAACGAACGAACTTGTGCGTGCGTCAGTGGGTCTACTTGAGAATCTTAAAACAATTCCCTCGTAGCGCTATCTGTGCTTGGGCTGCCAAACTATGTTGATTTTCCTGCCTCACCCATGTGGTATCTATGTGCAATCTACCTAATATAACATAATCTCTGATGGAAGTGATGACCATATAAGGACATGCGTGGGATATTATTTTTTATCAACGGCGTAAATAATTAGTTAAATACAAATTCATAAAACTATTAACAGTTCGAATGTACTTTTCTTTTGTGCGTTCATGCTCTTTGCCCATACGTCTACGGAATACAATTTTAATGGTAATTTTTAATGTTTTTTATTTGAAAAACACCTTCTCTCGCAGTATTACTCCCCTCGGCTCGACATACTCGAGTTTGTCCGATGTCAATGACTTAAGTGTGACCAAATCGTGCAATTTTCGAGAACGAACAAGCGCGTGCGTCATTGGCTCTACTTGAGAATCTTGAAAGAATTCCCACGCAGCGCTATCTGTGCTTGGGCTGCCGAACTATGTGCTATCTACCTACCACGCATAACAGCCGATAGCGAGAGCACTTGTAACTGAATAGATGTCAATGTGTGTGATTACTGTGGAAAACTGTTGCTACTGACAATGGCAACGCATTGTGCGGTGAATGCATTAGCAAGGGAGTGAGTGAAGACACTTAGCTAAACGCGTGATTGTGGAGTATATGATTGTGGAGTATATGATTGTGGAGTATATAATGTGGAAGCGCGAGACACGTCACCTCAGTGCTGCTGCACAATACACGAACCACTTGAACGACTAATTCATTCTCCACCATTGGTTATCGAAGCACTCAACCCCAGCTTTTCCAACAGTGTAATCTGCATTGCGTGCAACAATTAGTCACTGTTTTCTATTTTATCAAATTCCCTTCGGAAAAATGAGATATTCATGCCGTCCGCATGGTTAAAACCCAGGCCCGGCACCATAAAACGAGCACCAACCCTGATCCCAGTACACGTTTTGAGCACTTTTTCAACAATTTATATACTTATCTATCCCTCTACAGCTCGCATTTTTGTCCGATTTTCATGAAATTCGGTACAAATGTTCCTTTTGTAAAAATCGCTGTTGAGTTCGTTAACCAGCAAAATCGGACTACCCTTTTGGGAGCCAAGAGAGGGTTTAACGATCCTAGAACTGTAAATTTCGTCCGATCTTGATGAAGTTTGAAATTAGTGTGTATTTTTTAGTATACATAAATATACCACAAATGTGTACGGTGTTGTTTATTGTAATTTGTGTATTATATCTGTATTGGTAAACCGTTGTAGAGGCACAACCACAGTCCACACACTGACAGTGTATAGCTAATTACACTGGTACGTGTATAGAGCGCAGCAGTGGATGCTTTAGCGGAGGGGTGGTCTAGGGAGGGAGGGGGGTCGCCAGAGTTGAGTTGACATCCCCCTCCTACCACCACTCATTGATTAATTATACATTCTAATCCTAGACAAGCTCCCCTCTTAGCCTTTCATCAAATGTAATTATTTCTCAGCTGTGTGTGTCATACCTCAGCAGATGTCCCCTATCCCTTCCCTTCCCATTCTTCTTTTATTTGTGACTCATTGCGCTATTTTCAATAATTCTTATTTAATTGGAACTCTACGACGTCAGCATGTGAGTGGATTAGGATTAACTCTTGTCAAACAGTCTATTGATGTTAGACAGAATGACCGAAAAGTGCTTACCTCTTAAGTGTTTATTTATTGAGAACGATTGGAAGTAAAAACAACTTTCAGCGCAAATAAACAGATTTTAAATCCTTAAGAGCCCGTTTTAAAAACTTTAAAATATCAATATGTAACCTTAAACTCCTGTACATAGTCTAATTCGATACTGCGTTCCTTTGTTTATTTGTGACGATATAATCCTTTTAATGAGTATTGCGCAACCATTTAGTAGAAGAAGGTATTTCTTTTTAAGATATAAGTATATGGACTACTGTAGAATCATTAGCCAAGGCATAAGAAAATACAACTACTTCTCCGGAATTCACAAACAAATAGTTGTATAATCAACGATAATGTATAATCAACGAATGAGAGTACTTGTATATACAATTCAATGGTAATACAGTAGTAATTACATTATACATATTTATTAACACTTTAGGCTGTATGAAGTATATATTCCTGATTTGAATAATAATTTTGAATTTTGTCCTTAGGGTTGCCGAGTGTAAATTTTAACTTAATTTTTTCTCCTTGTTTTAAATATATATATATGACATACCATGTAATAACTGCGACTGCAAATACATCGGACATATTCCAAAAGAGAAACTAAAGTAATTTTTACTAAAGTAACAATTTGACATATAACAAAGAAAATAAATCCGCAATAGTAAACCCCTCTTTAGAATCTGAGCATCATTTTTCAAAAATTAATCTACTAAAATAAGTTTAAAATCCACAATTGTTAGATGCATAAGAATCATTGTTTATGAAGAAAAATTATTTAGTGAACAACGAGTCTGGAGCGTTTCAAAATTCCCCGTTTCCCATTAATTTTAGTACCAGGATGAACAAAAACTAATATTATTGTAGTGCTCTATTATTCAATTTTAATAATCTTAATGTTCGTAACATATGTTTTCTTCAATTGCTGACAGTCTCTGATGATCAATTCCACAAATGCATTTGAAAGGCCTCGGGAATAAAACAATTATTTAATTATTAGATGTTTTTGCATTTCTAAATCATCTAATAAGATCGAGCTCTTCAAGATATAATTCATATTCAAATTCAAAATTCTTTATCGTAGTAAGACATTTTTACATTGTATTACAAAAGTCATTAAAATAATTTGTCATAGATCTTTACAAAAGGAAAAACTTAAACTTCTGATAAAACAATTCAAGTCGTTCAAATTGTTGTTGTATAACTATGTACATAGTAGAATTTAATTTTTCAATGTTGGTTTAAAAACTCAGCTACATAGTAACAAGCTTGTCCTAGAAGAAATTTGGTTATCAATGATTTAAATTTTGGTTTCGAGTTTTCATTTTTTATATGCAGTGGTAATTTATTAAACAATTTAGGCCCAATGTTCTGAGGTGATTGAGATGCAAGTTCTAATCGATGAGAAATGATGTTGTCTGTGGCCAAACCGGTGCCGGGTAGTATAGCTATGCGTCTCTACACCAGTGAGAACAGTTTCTGATTTAAATTTGTATAACATCAAATTTTCCAAAATATATATTGATGCTAGTGTTAAAACCCTAATGATTTGAATACGTTTCTACAATGCGCTCTTATGTATGTTCCTGAAATACACGGATAGCTCTTTTTGTAAACGAAAAACGCTCAAAAAGTTAAAACTAATGATATAACTAACTATTAATCGTCAAGGGTAAATTAACACCAATAAATCTAGGCGATCTAGTGAGTGCAAAGTAAGAGGGGATAATAAGGGAAGAGCTGAATAATTGTGCGTTAGTTGGATTAGAAATGAAATTGCTCTGACAAAGATGAACCAAGAGGGGTTTCATGTAAAGAATTAACATTTAGATTGGGCACATTTATAAGCCCGAGGCTGAGTCAAGTCTCCTGGGGTTCGCGCATGCGCACACTACCTACACTAACCACTAGTAGGCCTACAACACACTGTACCGTGACACCTCACAAGTACTTCTCTACCCTCATCGATATCTGTGTCCCTCATATGAATAAGAGTTGCGTTTTATCATAAAAGCTTAAACGAAGATTTAGAAAACACACATTGGTTGCGTGCTTAAATCCAGCCCATGATATATGTGTATTTAAACTGTTAAAAATCGTCAAACATTAATCTTACGGAACGCACTGGTGTAATCTGTCGTCAGAACTCAGAGATCGTACAGTTGTGCGGTCGAAATTGCGACGTCTAAAGCGAAGGTGTTACATAGCAGTACATGTATCAGTCCATGTCCAACTTCACAACAACATATCGGGTTCAAATTTTACCTAATAGTGCATACAAATGTCGTTTTTAGAAGTCAAATTGTCAAAATTTCCGAGGGAGCATCTCCTAACCCTTTTTTACCCTGGGGGTTATTCAAAGCTTGCCCCCTTCCTAATTCAAAGATTGAATTTATGGGTCTGCCTCAGTGTTTACCTCAGAGAAAGGCTGATTTCGTCCGCCCAAGGAACACACGACACCGCGCATGCAACAACTGGCTAACAACGACGGACCTTCTTTCAACTTATGCGGCCTAACTGTCAAACTTACCGGTTGCAAGGGTTTACGACGGCATTTCAACATAATCCTTATATTAATAAACATGATATATTTGGAAATTAGAGAAGTTTTCCGACACGTGTACAGAAACCGAACTTTAAAAATTTCCAAGTTTTAGTGCTTTTTAACTCCACTTGAAACGCATAATTTCAACGAAATCGCCACTAGTTTCCAAATATATTATTTTTATTGATGTAAAAATTATTTTCAAAGGTGACAAAAGGGCCGCCGAGCGCGCCGGTGAGGTGCTCCCCCATGCCATGTCACGCTCAACTGTGTGTCTAATCACTTGCAAGTTATGAAGGTTTATGTCTTAGTTTAAAGCCTGCGCCGCGGAGCCGCGCTGTTAACAGCCAGTTTTTACTGCACTTCAATTCTACTTGTAATTTCCTGGCCGTGATTTCCTCGAAACTCAGTAAGCACAATTCAATCGCAGATGACCGGTGTTCTCTCAAAGCGCCGGCGGAAACAAAGAAACGTCATCATCGTGTCATGGTGGTGTCCACTGTACTACAGTCTGTCTGCTCTCTCCGAGAAATACAATTTAAATACAATAAAATACTTTGAATATGCTTTAGATTGCGTGTACCTTTTTAACACAATCTTTCATTTTTGCGTCATATTTACCAATTCCCTATTTGCTGAAACCTCCATACTCAAACTCAAACTTTTATTAAGCCAGATTAACATGAATTAAAAGAATAATTGTAATACAATAGAAAATGACACCTTTAAATGTCTGTTCTTGTCAAAGAGCGAACGTGTAGTCTAATAGTATTTATTATTAAGAACGCGATTTGTGTAAAGTGTGTGTAATCTTTGCAAATTAAAAATACTACTTATGTAGACTACCAATAGGATAGCAGACAACAAGTAGCACAGTTTCAACCAATCAGTGACTGAAGATGGTACTCCATAGCGAGACCGAAATATTTCAAGCATGTAATAATGATGTGTTGACGCGTTGTGAACTGGAAGAACTAAATTATAGTAATGTTCCTTACTCACCCCCTTTTTACCGCGCCTTAGATCAATATTTTTCGTTTGATTCTTTTGCAATTATATCGGAAAAAGACTTCAAACAGTGACCCTCATAAAAAATGATGGGGTTGAATTCAGTACAAAAGCTGAACCGGTCCAGTTGGCCGGATACTGGTGTATGATGAGACTCCGTGCTGCGTTGTGCTGGTATACAGACTGTATGATGAGACTCCGTGCTGCGTTGTGCTGGTATACAGACTGTATGATGAGACTCCGCGCTGCGTTGTGCTGGTATACAGACTGTATGATGAGACTCCGTGCTGCGTTGTGCTGGTATACAGACTGTATGATGAGACTCCGCGCTGCGTTGTGCTGGTATACAGACTGTATGATGAGACTCCGTGCTGCGTTGTGCTGGTGTACAGGCGAGATGACGCAGATAGGGTCGGGTTGCAGATGCAGATGCAGGGACAGTGGCTCAAGTACCACCAAGTGCACCTCCATGCCTCCGTGACATCCACCTCGTGGTTAATTATGGCTGCTCTACCACCTTAACTCATCCCGCAGAAACTATTCAACTTTCCGCATTTCCATGCAACTGGATCTGGATTTATCGTATGCGCATGCGCCTGGACGTGCTGGCTCTTAGTGGGCTCACCTAGGTTAATTAATTGCACGTGTGTTTAATGCAATATAATAAAATATAATATTCAGCGTTTACAAACGGTGCGTCAGGTTTGAAAATCACGTTTTTTTAGAGAACTTCGTAGCCCTAATTTCACCTCGTTGACCAAGAGGAACTGCACCATTACCTTTTTAAAGTTACCTGTGCTCAAATAATTCTAAAAAGCGTAGCAACATAAAGTGAACTTCTTCAAGTTAACCAAACGTTTCAAAAACCCGATAAAAGACATCAAAAGGGTTTAACCCAAAGCGCTGTTGGTGTTTTTAAATGTCGTAGAAAAACAAGTTTTTACGTTATTTACTATTACAGACTTTGGGTTATCTGAATTCGGGGTTTGCGTGAGGTTTCATCCTCAATCAAATTATGCCAAAAAGCTTGACCTTTCTGCCTTATAGGATAAATTCAAAAAATCAATTATTCAAAATACAAATGATACATTAAATGGTTGACTAATGTGCTTTTGTCTTACTATTATAAAGATATGGGTCTATTTAAATGCTCAGCGGCCTGATAAAATGGACCTTTTATCCTTATATCTTTCGTCAGCAAGTACCAGGCACTTAGCAAATAAGAACAAGAAAGAAAGAAAATATTCAATAAATAAGTTTTGTCACTTGTAATTGTTTGTCACACCAAAGATAATGTTACGGTAAATATATTGCGCATAAAGGTCACATGGTTGCGACAGCAAAATCAACTTAGTTCGGGAGCCCAAGCACAGAGAGCGCTGCCATCTCTCGCCGTCTTTCTCCCCCTTCGGCTCCACATGCTGGATGGAATTTGTCCGATGCCAAAGACTTGAATTTGGCCAAATCGTGCGTTTGTTGCTACTTGGGACTCTTAAAATAATTCTCTCGTAGCGCTATCTGAGCTTGGAATGTCGCAACTACGTTGATTTTCCGACCTCAGTTATTCAGCATCTATGCGCAATCTTCCTATCATAACATTATCTCTGGCTACACATGTTCACAGTCTACGGCTTGATGAGTTGAAGTAGCTTGTGTGGCCGTGATTGCTATAGCCTGAGTGCAAACAAGCAAGCACAGAGATTCAATTAGTTGTCGTTAGGAGGCGCTGAGCTCTACCCACCGTCTCCACTTCTAATTGTCACAATACTTGATTGTTTGTTCCCATCACGTATACTCGTACATGGCCGACGTGTAGTCACAAGCGCTACCGTGAATCCTAGCGAATTTCCTCCCCCGTAAATGCAGCACCGGAAGTGCCCTTTTGGGAGGGTGTTTTTTCTATAAAATTGTATTATGATCCGATTTCAAAAATAATGATTATAAACACTTATCTCTTAGTGTTTCGCGGCCGGTGTCACAACTATAATATAGTTCTTCCAATACACAAAACATCATAATTAGCTTGAGATATTTCTTTTTCACAATGGAGTACCATCTTCAGTCACTGATTGGCTAAAACTGAGATACTTGCTGTCTGCTTTTGCACATACAGATCACAAATACACTTTTAACAAATTAACTGTTTAAGAGTACCTGCCGGCCATTTGTTTTTGTCCCATAGGAACAATGTTAAACCAAGTGTGTTTTGAGACACCTCAAGCCTACGATTTTCATCACATCTTTTGAAATAAATTTTGTTAGAAATATGACGATCTACTGCAGTGACTTCGCTGATTACTTTTTCGAAAATCTTTCTAGTTTCATATTACAAAAAAGAAATTGAAATAGAAAACCTCTTCAACTTTTGGATTTATGTCGCGGTGTCATGAGTAAGAAAATGGAAATTTGGCTCAGGGGAGCCACTCAAATATTGAATACACTTTAAAATCATGTTTATTTCATGAAACCCGATAAAACCTGTAGGCGTTAGGTGTGTCAAAAAATACATGTTTTACATAGTTCTTATGGGACATAATTCAAGGTCACAGCCACTACTACGCACTCTTAATGTATTATCCTTGATGGTGCAAGGGGCACTTGTCACAACGATGGTTTCAAAATAAAGTACCGCCGCCCACAGAGCATGATCACATGATCACTTCTCCTCGAAGCAGGAAGCCAACTATTTGACACAATAACTCTCAATTGATGCTGGCAGCACTGGCTGTCAGATAAATAACAATCTGAGCTGGCCGTCGAGGGGAGTGGAGGAGGGTGGTGATCAACGACACACACCTGGAAACCTGGTTAAGCACACGCCTGGTTAAAAAATGCAAAAATCCATGATAATACGTGAAATAACTAGTGTGAGCCGTGAGACGCTCTATTAAAAACCTACACAAATGTTCATGTTGGCTAACATTCATAACACTAACGATTAGTTTAGGCCTATAATCAGTTTTACGTGACTCACCGCGCGCGTAGGAAATCTTCTTAAGTTTTGGTTAATCATTTTAATTCCTTTGTTAGTAAAACCTGATTCATTCATCAAAACTATAGAGAATTTCTCTTCACTGGCTGTGCATAAATAGGTATTTTTTGTTCTCTGTTACGGTTGGTCAGTCTGATTCACTGCTCCGAGTCAACCACTGGGACAGTTTGGAGGCTGGTCAGGCAATCAGTCAGTGTACAGCTGCATGTCTCTGGCCGTAGATGTGATTGATTTCTCTATTTGTTTTTCTAATTTCATGTTTGTACCTGTTGTATTGTTTTCCAGACTAGCTCTTTATAAGCTTAACAAGTTTAAGGGAGGAAAAATCAAGGTTATTTGGTGGTGGGTGACTGGTCAACTTACGCAGATTAATTTTAGTCTATAGCTCATTTCGTAATGTTGTGTGATATGATTTTGGTTACTTTTCACCTGTAGACGGGGTCAGATTCCGACGTCGAGTTCTGCTTGTTCAAGCTGGAAAACGTCCGTAATACGACTGCTACGATGTCCTGCGCGTTTGTTGACCGGTGTGGGAACACGAGCAAGGGTAGCGGACCTGTGCGTGTCCTGCTGGCTGCTTGTTGTGTTGACAGCGAGGTTCTCTGTAACTGTACAAGGGGTTGACACTTGACATACTGCAATAAACCCTTCCTCTCCTGCACCCCTGCCCTTCCCTGCCCTGTGTAGAGTGATAGAGTGATCTATGGCCTGGGACAACTCAACTATCTCTTCTCCAGTTATAAATCTCCACACTGTGACTGATGAACGGACGGACGGACTGAGTGACTTTAGTTCCGCTACCATGAAACTGTCAGTGGCTCACCAGGTTACAAGGAAGCAATACTCGTATAATTCTAAAGAGAACTGCAAACACTAGACTTGGCAGTAATATCTTAATTATGTTGAAATTTGACCGGTTTTCACAACATCATAACCTTCATAAATTGTCAAGTAAGATTCAGATCCTCTTGACAGTTTGTAGTCACGTGTTCCACCAGTCCTCGGGTTCTGAGAATGCTAAACTGCAAGGTGCAGAAAACCTTGTGTAGAGCGTTCCCAGTATCTGCTCTCCTGCAGACCATTTCGTAGAAACCCACGTTTACAAACACGCGCACGCGATCCTCACCCCAAGAACACGTTTTGAGAATTTCTTATACACACTTGTGTACTCCTACAGATCGATTTTTATTTTCATGAAATTTTGTGCAAATGTTCCTTTTGTAAATATCTTGGTCAGGTTTGTTAGCCAGCAAAATCAGACTACCGGAAGTACCCTTTTGTGAGGGAGTTTTATCAAAAATAGTTTTAATTATCAAAAATAGTAACTTCCATCCGATTGTGATGAAATTTGAATTAAATATATGTTTAGATTGTATCAATGTGCCTAGTTTTATGAAAACCCACTGAGTCGTTTCTAAATGACGGCCAAAAAGTGATTTTTCGCTCTAACAAGCAGCGTTATTAGTACAGTAGTCCAATTGAATGGAATTTCAAACACATTTTCTGTCCATGATATGTAGTAGAATGTGCGTAAGTCTGAGGCCGAAGGCCAAAGCCAAGTCAAATTCTTTATAACTATTACAGTTATATAGCAAAAGTCATTTTAATTTTCTTTATTCACACTTTGACACCCACTCTATAATCTTCCATACTTACAATAAAGCATTCATACAACTTTCATCGCCAATTTATCCCACTTCCAGCTCAGGTTCAGTCATTGCTAGGTCTCCCAATAATTGAATTCCATAAACCCGCCGACGCTGTAAAAAGCCAAAGGCGTTGGACAACGTTTGAGACGAGTTTTCAGCGCTTGAGGCGAAGAGGAATTTTTATAAAATCTGGCAAATGATTGATAAAAGAACCACCTATCTGCAAGGACAAGTGTTCATAAACTACTGTCCTGTGTCTCCCAATTCGGAAATTTTCTCCGACTCTTGTCCCATACACATGTCTGTCTCGGCTCCTTGTCAACGCACATTTAGACAAGAAAAACATTAATATTTCCAGGATATAGATACTTGGCAGAATCAACAGTTTTATGTTTTTGAGGCTTTGAGCGGAGCAAACGTGTCGGCCCGGTTTCATTTTTGCATGAATTATGAACAATGATACCTAAAACTGTTCCTTTTGGATCTTCCCACTAAAGGTTGCTCGCACGCGGGCTAGGCTCGTACACATGCACACTGACACACTACCCTGAGAGCCAGACAGTGTTGATAGTGAGAGGGTGAGGGGTTGGGAACACACAGCTGAGTGTCCTCAGGCTTAGGCTCGACACGACACTCTACTGCGCAAGGGTTGCAACCTCAGATCTCTCGTACATTATGTGAATGCGTTAACCGATTTACGTGGCTGCAGACTGACCATGAAGTTAGTTTTAGAACTCGTACATAAAAATCAATAATAATGCCTTTTTTAAGCGTTTTCAGGGGTACAAATGTTTTACAGAACAACTCATTATGTATTATGAGTATAATATGTCGTAACATATACTGTATAGGGTGAGTTTTAAATGTCCCCCTTAACTTTTGGAAAAGGAAATATTTATTAAACCTCTTGTTTTTCAAAACAATTTATTTTGAATGACAAAATCGTCTTCAAAATACCTCTATGGGTTTATGTTATTGGGTTGTGATGTTCCCCTCAGAGTATTTTGAAGAACATTTTGTCATTCAAAATAAATTGTATGTGAAACGTGGCATTTTAAACTTAAGTTTGTGCCATATTTAAATTGCTTTGACAAAAAAAGAGTTGAGATCAAGTTCTTTTCTTTACGTCGTTGAATTTGTGTAAACATTTCCTTTCTTTTGAGGTGCCACAAGGGAGGGGTTTGAGGCCCTCTCCCCGGATTTCGGCTGGTTTGGCTGGGAGAGGGTGACGCAAAGTACGCTAAAAACAACAAATAGTCATACTTGTATCTTTTAAAGTATGAGTGCTTAATGAATAATTTTCATATGGTTGAAAAGAAGAAGTTTCAAAGTTTTGTTACATGTACTGAGAAGTTACTTCCGCTTTCAAATACCAACAAGATGGTTGCCCATTCGACACAAGATACTTTGCGTTCTTGGATTTCCAAGAAGCCAAACAGTTCAGTTCACCGAGAGTTTTGTCGTAGAATTGTGGTTTCCTCGCGAATTTCTTTTTTGGGCTATGTAAGGGTTTACGTATCCACTCTGACAAAAAATCAAGATGACCTTCGGAACCGTACCGGAGCTGCAGTCAATTCCATAAATCAATATTAACTTCGTGATCTACGGCTAAAGAGTTTGACTGTCGGCTAGAATTTTGCCAAGCAGTCAGGGGAGGGCGTGGTGATCATTATAGATGTGTACCAATTGGAAGACCAACTTTGAAAAGTGCTCTTTTTACTAGTATTTAGTTTATGTATACCTATCTAAGAAATAATTAACGGAGGAGAGTTGTTTGAAAGTAGGACATTCTTTTTGAATAGCAGATTTTTGTATCGTAGATTGGCGTAAATTTGCCAACTAAAGCAGTAAACAGTTTGAAACAGATGGGCGCTCCAGTGGCGCTTAGTGGTATTGTGTCAAGAGATTGTTTATATAAAATAACTAATAGCCTTCTTAAGAAACTCAACTCGATTTTAGTCTGTTACGTAATTAACCGTTTAGGTAGTTGCTATTAACACACCACATAAGCGTGGCGTGGCATCTCATTCCTCCTCCCAGATGCATCCGATCATGGATCCATCGGCAAATCAGCAATCATGGATGCTACTGGAGAGGAGGGGGCCTCGACTGTAACCATTAATTACTTTAGCCACCGATACTCATCTTTACTCCGCATACTAACTAAATAACTCGTGGATATTTCAATTTGTAATGGATAGGCATATGAATATTGTTTGCTAGTAAGTTGAGGAACAGGATTAACGCGGCGGTAATGATATTGTGATGCGAGATAGTGCGTCCCATCTATCTCTCTCTCTCTCCGCTTTAATTACACCGATTGTCTGCCGCAACGCAGCAAGAAGCTGGAATTGCTCTGTGATAAAGCAGATAAAACTAAACGGCCACTAACTTGGTGCCGGTGCTGTATTTAGAGCGCGCGCACGAACACAATTGAACTGAGCGAGTGCGATGAGTTAAGAGCCTAAAACGCACTCAGGGGAGAACGCATCGTTAACTCGTGTAATGACAAGAAATGGCAACAGCAACTGTTAGAGGTAAAGGAAACCATGTCTGATAGTTAAAGAAATTTCAAGACAAAATATGTGGACTCGAATCCGGGTCTCTCACTTACCGGGTGATTAACCACTACACCATCCGGCCCATCTATTTAATTATTTATGCCTTCAAGTTTAGAAGTACTTATAAATTGGTCCACACATCTTGTCTTCAAGTTTCTTTAGTAATGAAATGATAATAGTCGTAGATTGATGGCGTTAGACATCATGTAGAAATTATGCCCATACATACAGAAAGTCATCACACAAGAGCAGCAGTGTTTGCCACTGAGAGGCGCGAGAACAAAGTTGACGTGGGGTTTCTTAGTTTCTATCCGCTAGCAAACATGCGTATTTTTTACACCTTCGGGCAGACTACATGTTAGTGAAACCCCTTGGCTTGAGATTGACCTTGGCACAGTACGGCCGTTAGAATATATGATGTAGCCTTACCAATGACTGCAGTCCACGAACGTAAACATTATTTTTCATTAGTCACTTTAAAATTTTACGTCTTCCTTATTCTTGCGCCTTTTAGTGGTTATGCAAGAACTTGCAGTCCACCAGACACTGCATAACGGCAGCTCCGACAGCAACACTCTGTAGCTTCCGCCCGTATAATGCGCAGTCTCTACCGGCATTTATATTCTTAAATAAAACCAAGCCGACACGCAGCTAAGCGCAAGAGCGCCGCTTGCGCTGAGTCGAATTTCCTTTGCAATTTGTTACTCTTATTCGCTCCGTTCACAGCCTCGCTTCATCCTCAGACTTAATGGTTCATTATCACGTGCGCTGCGAAGCTGTTCACTACGCTCACAGCCTGTTCACTACGGTCTTATGCCTCAGATCTAAGTGTTCTCTAGCCTACTGCACGTTGTATTACATATCTTGAAGAAATAACACATTTCAAATATCATTGACACAAGACTACTCATTCCGCTGTTATAGCGAAAAATCCCTTTTTTGGCCGCCGTTTTGAAACAACATAATGAATTTCATAATTTTTGGTATAAAAGCTAATGTACAGGGTGGTCCATAAGTTCAAAGTAATGCATGCCTGTCAATTGACTTATGGGCCAAATACCCCTGTATAGTAATTAAATAAACATTTATTTTAAATGTTATCAAAAATCTAACAAAATTTACTGTTTTTATATTATTAAACCCTTTTGGGAAAGGTCCCCAAAGGAGTTCCGGTAGTCAGATTTCGTTGGTTAACGAACTTGAAAAGGATATTTACAAAAGGAACATTTGTACCAAGTTTGGTGAAAATCGGACAAAAATGCGACTTGTACAGATGATACACATATATCCATATGTATATAAAGTGTGAAAACAATGCTCAAAACGTGTTCTAGGGGTCAGGATTGATGCAAATTCCACGGACCCAGGCCTGGGCCCTTAAGCGTGCAAAGCGTTTAAAGCACAAGGTATCGAAATTCAGGAGTAGTTGCTTTTAAGTGCTCATATCTGAGTCCAACAACGCATGTTACGACTTCAATCATGTATTCTGACATAGGCAAACAAGCCGTTATTTACTTCTTGGGTGGTCAAGTAATTGCAGATTATTGAAACTGTCAACCGGTCGTCCAGTTTCCATTTCTAGAAAGCCCATAAACATTTCATTCATCCATCATCAAAATATTAAACAAACCATTACTCACGCACCAGACGTCTCACTCCCGAGCCGCGCGCATGCGCAGTGAGCCGGTGACCAGCTGGTCTTAAATCCGTCACGTGACACACACTGTGTTTAATCTGTGTGATTGATTGTGTTGTAATTGGTAGTAATTGTAGGTGAATATCAATTGCACGGCGAGGTTGTAAATAGTGGCGGGTATAATCGCGCAGGCGCGGGCTGACGGACAGGCCTCGCGCCCACACCTCTCCTCTCACTCTACACACATGACACTCACGGCGCACATTCAATAACATTAATATTTCATAGACGTAATAATTTAATTTACTCCAAAAATATGTTTTTAATAATTTAAAATATTTACAACTTTAAAACCTTTTCTCATCAGTAATTTTTGGAAAATTCTTGTTTTCTAATAGTTTGTTTTTAACACACTGATATAATATTTGATTTTTTAAAGTAAAATTCTGCCAAAAATAGATTTAAGAACTTGGGTTCAAAAGGGGGTTGGATGTAAAATTGTTGGATACGTTGTCTGCTTGTCGGCTAGCCGCGTATTCTGTTCTGGTGTGGCCAGGAACCGAGGGGTCTAATGGGTTTGGATTTCCTCGGGTCCCAGGAAAATGCTACAACTATAGACGCAACATTTTTAAGCTCCTTTAGTGTATTGAATGTGTGTTGAACATTATGATTTTATTTATACTTGATAGATACTGATTTTGTAGATACTACAGGATTTATGGCGAAGCAATCCCATTTTTTCTAGTCTAAGATTATTTTACGTGTCCACAGTGTGATACAGTATTTCCTCTAAAACCTATCCGCCACTAACTAAATAAAAAAAGTTAACATATTGTAATAATTGAACATTGTATTTAAATCGCACGCATGTATCTTTTTTTATTTTATGCATCTCTTGTTATTAAAATATTGCATGTGGTCTCCACCGACAAGTCATGCATAACTTGGTGGGGCCAAGATTATGTGAAAAATTGTAAAATAAATAAAAACTTGCTTAACTTTGAAACGTTTTAAAACTTTAACGGAAAAATATTTTAACACGAAGTAGAAACATAACGTTAATACAATATAAAATGTACAGTTTTTATTTTTGGTATAGTTTAATTAAACTTTGTACAAATGATCTGCTAAGTGCTAATTTCTACATGACGGACTTTTTGTTATACTGTAATTGTGAAACAGAACTGTACAGACTTAGTCAGTTGGACATTAGCAAACTGCCAAACTATGAACTCATTACTTTTATATTAATAATTTTATAATTATTTCACATAAGACAAAACGATTTAGTTTATTTTAAATTATAATTATTTTCAGTGAACTTTTTACTACACATTTTCAAATTCACACATACAATTTAGCTACAACAAGTTGACGTGGCTAGGAAAACACCTTGGGCGACTCCTGGAGCGGCTTCAGTGAGACAGTGCGTTGTAGTTACTCGCCTAGATCGTGTACACAGTCACAGTGTATACCCCCCCCCCCCCCCCGCGCCACTGTCTACTAGTATAGTGTCCGTGTCCAAAAGTGTACCCCCTGTAGAGTGGAACATCAGTGTGTCAAGTGCTCAATCCAATTCGTCACCACTCTACTGTGTCACCTTTCCATTAAACAATATTCAAGTAAATGAACACAGAATCAGAACAAACGTTTATTCGATCCAAAATTATATTTCACATTGCACTAAAGTGCCATTACAAAAGTGCAACAGTAATTTGTACAGTACTTGATAAAATATAACTAGCAGTCTTGCTTCAATACATAATTACACAAATGAACCTTACTGAATATGTCTTAATCTATATATTAATTTGGTTGTAAACAATAAAAATATTACAGTAAAAACAACTCCTTGAACTTAGTTAAACATGATCGTAAATAGATAACTTAAAGTATGTTTCCCCTCTTTTCTTGTAATTAGACAATTTTCTATTTAAATTTAAGTTAATACAACATTTGTTAAACACACTAATGCTATCGAAAACACTTCTTCAGGACTGGTTGCCAGTTTCTTAAAAAATTTAATGCCATCTGCTTTGTTGAACTCCAAACCAGTTCCATATCAAATAATTGTTTTAACCATTTCTATTTTCAAGAGATGATATTTGCGTATAGAACCCGTGGATCCGCAAAGTCCTCCTCCGTCATCCTACTCCTACTCATAGAGAGTATTCTAAGGTGGATAAGGGATGAATAGTGAGTGTGATGAGTGATGAGATGTTACAAACATAGAACCCCTTGAGATAGTGAGGCTGGTTCTGTCGCGACCAGCTGTGACCCTGATGCCGCGGCTCTGTGTGACTCGGTGTGACGGTGTGTGACTCTGTGTGACGGTGAACAGCTGTGACCGAGTCCACTCAGATGTGAAGGCTGGTCTGGAGATTACCCTGTGAAATCAGTGTAAACCACAAGACCCGCCGGTGTGCGTCCACCTGCCGCTGCCTCTCATTCCTACACCGTTCCTTGGTACTGTCTTCAAATTCCGTTTCTGAAGTACAAATGAAAAATATCGGAACCTTTTACTTTGATTTGTTTCACGAAAGCATAAAAAAGGGAAGAACAGTTTTAAATAACTGTATATTAGAAAAAGGTATTTTTCAACATTATATACTGTACTTGATCAAATAATAATAATGTTTAGACGCGGTGTGAACCGGAAGAACTAGATTATAGTTGTCACACTGGCCGCGAAGTGTATAGTAAATTGTGTAGGACACATGTTTGACCTGAGGTATTAAGTGACTTACATATCATCAACTGTATCAAATGTTTCCACACTAATAAGTGAGAGAACATAAGAGTCTCTAAGTATACCAAGGTCTTGTGACTTACCCCGGATCCCACTGATATCAGAAAGACAAAGTGATTCATCAGTTTTATCTAGGAACCCAGTTTCTCTGGTGAAATTTTGGGCTGTTAACAGACTACAAGAACTGAGTCACCAAAGAAGTTCCGATCCATCAAGCTCTGACTCGCTGGTACTTTCACTAATGTGTCGTGTGTAATGTTTGTTCACTTTCAGTATTCACTCAGTTCAAGATATCTCATTTCCTTTTCGGCTTTTCAACTGATAGGATTCTCAAAGAAAGAGAAGATTTTAACTAGTTTAAAGTTAATCAATCGTTAAAAGAATTCGCGCGTGAGTTCGTTTTTTGTATAATTCCGTAAGCTACTATAAACTGTTTTGTTTGTGACGAGTTATTACCTTGACGATTGTATTGGAGATCCAGCACCTTTAAACCCTTCTATTAAAAACCATTATTAACAAAATGTAACGATATTCCTGTGTTATACTAGCGTGTGGGTGGTTAAAGAAAACTACATGTTAGCGTAAACGATTTCTTTCAATATACGTGTCTGATTATTATCACATTTAACAACGTTGAAATTCCTCCTACCGGTTGTCGATTACACTGCAATTCATTTTGCATCGTTCCGCAAAAGACGGTAGAGATAATTGCTGGGCGCGCATGCAACTGCTGACTGGCTACATGCTTCATTAATTATGTGCTTTGCATGTTTATGTCGAGGTGCTTGAGCACTATCAGCTGTGTGCTGTGTGCTGGCGAGGTGCTGTCAGCTGACACTATCAGCCTGCAACTACAGCTGATTCTGTCATAAGCACTGGTGTGTCATCTGCTAACAGACTGGTTTTAATTTTGAAATTTAAGGGTCCGCCTCAGTGGTCACCTCAGAGAAAGCCTGAATACGTCCGCACAAGGAACACGCGACACCGCGCACGTAACAACTGGCTAAACAACGGGCCTTCTTTCAACTAATGCAGCTTCTTGTTTAATTAGATTCTTTTACTGACGAAGCTAAATGCTAAAAGCCTGACTTCCGCCCTATCTCATTTATTAGTTCTTCTGTAGGCATCGTGGTTAAAATGAAACTCGAATGAAGTCATCTTGTTATTTCGTCAAGACTTGGTAGTGCACGAAGGAATGTTACTTAGCATTTAAGTTTTCGTGTAAACAAGGTATTGTTGTTACAATAAATTGTATCAACTTAAAGTAGGATATGTTGTGTAAAGGTTTATGACCAGGTTTATAGTGTTAGAGGTGTAGGCTACTACTCATGGCTATTTCACAATAGTAGAATAGAGTAGCACAGATGTTTACAGCCTGTCAAGATTCTGTTCATCCTACTATACTTGGAGCAAGCATGTACGAGTTCGTACTCAAGCTACGGCTACCCACACCTTTCCTACAGTTTAGCGTTGTGGGGCAGTTGCTCGAAAAACACATTTCTCAAGAATTTTCATTCTTAAAAAAAGCCGTTCGGGCAATCGCGAAACTTAAAAAAGTTTGACTTTACCTTGCCTCTACATTCTTTAAACAAGTTTTTTTTCAAATCAAAATCTGACCCCGTGAGAGGAAGTGGAATTCACTTACGAAACAAGAGGCAGGGAGAACTACCGAACTGGGAAACCTAGAACGATAGGTCATGAACATTGAATGTTAGCCTTCTCAGGCAGGAGTTCAACTAGTCATTCGGTTGCCAAATTTATTCAAAAACGCCCAAATGCCGAAGGCTTTCAAAGCTCCTCTACAAGAAATCTTGGTCACAAAGGCGTTTTACATTACAGACGAGTTTATGGCACATAACTGGAAGATCGCAGAAACCATCGACGCACAATAGGACTAGAGTGGAATGATTCGAATGAATGGGAGAGAGCGAATGAACAAAATATATGCTTGAATGGGACTTAAATGGCAGAATGCATGGACAAGTTTAGTAACAAAAACATGACCATTGCACAACATGTTCGTCCCATAAGAGCAATGTAAAACATGCATTTCACGCCTACAGTTGTCATCGGATTTGTATGAAAACTTAGTTTTAAAGTGCATTATATGTTTTAGTGCCTCCGCTGAGACGAATTTCCATTCTTTTATTTAGAAGACCGTGACATAAATCCAAAATATGAACAAATTTTGTACGTGAATTTCCCTTTTTTACTAGTAAACTAATAAAGTTTTATAAAAGTGGTCAGCGGAGCCACTGCAGTCGATTGTAAACTTTCGAATAAAACTTATTTCAAAAAGGTCTGATGAAAATTCTGGGCGTGAAGTGTATCAAGAAAATGCTATTTTTTACATTGTTCTTATGGGACAAAAAACAAAATGGCTGACAGGTACTGCGCACTGTTAATATGTTTACGCAATAAACTATCTATTTACTTATGTCGCCTACAAGTACAGTATGTGAGTAGAAGATTGCGTACAGCGACGCTCCTGTGCTGCACTCAAGGACATATCACCACGCAAGATACGATATACGATATGCGATATGCGCGGCCTAAATAGCAAGCATACTGACACGCATGTACTTATCCGTTATCTTTTAGTTACACCTTACAGCATACAGCCGGAACATAGGCTGTGTAATGGAGTAATGGAAGGCCATTCAAAGGTCATTAGGTAGGGTCTGGATATGCAACCGCGCACACCACGGCATTGTTGGCGTTACTTATACATTACTGAATCGTTTGTTTAGTTTGGATCAATCGCAAGGATTACACAACCAGACTGTGATTGTGATGCATGAAGCTACTCGGCATATTTCGCGAGATGTGCGCGATGTTTAGTCAAGTATGTGAGGTTTTGTTTCGTAACCGATAATTGTGTAGGGAAATGTGTGTGATTGCTTGCTCTTTGCAATAAAGTGATTTGCTAATCATTTAGCACGCAGATTTATAAAAACACTGTTTGCTTATACATATATTAAATAATAATAACAATGGGTGGCATCAAATGAAGATCTGTCATCAAATGATACGAGGGTGGTTCAATAAGTCCTTAGAAAAAGATAAAAACGCCAGTTTTTGGGGTCAAATTTGTTTTATTGTTCAACATAGTCTCCTTTTAGCTCCATACACCTCATTAAAAAGGTTTGTAACTTTATTAAGCTACTTAGAAAGTAATATTTTGAAAGTTCTGCAAAATAGGCTTATTTGTGGAAGTGACGTCTTCTTTTGATGAAAAGTATGTGCATCCAGCCATTTATTCAGATTGGGAAACTAAACATAGTCACTAGAGACTAAATCAAGTTAATCTGGTGGATGTTGTACCAGTTGGATCCGTGTCATTGGTTCCAGCTGGATTCTACAGCTTAAGAACCAATGACACGGATGCGCTTGTTCTCCTCTGACAGCAAACGCGGCACACATCTTACCAAAACTTTTTTACACCAAGCTGTTCATGTAAAATTGAAAACACAGTACTTTGCAATAGCCAGTGTACTCAACCGACTCTCGAACTTTAATTCGTCGATTTTTCAAAACCAAATCTTGAACTTTTGCAATAATTTTAGGGGTTGTCACTTCCAACAGGCGTCTTGAACAGGGTTCATCTTGTGTCAACTCACGGCACGTTTTAAATCACTGACCCAGTTGTAAACTGTTTTAAATGAAGGAGAAGATGTGTAACAAACTGCATCCAACTCAGTTTTATCTCTTTCAGGTTTAAACCTTTCAAATAAACGTGATTGATAACTGCTCAAAACTCGAGTTTTTTTTTAATGAACCACGTTTTTGTTGCTTTTTTCAACAATAACACAAAAACCATGTGATCAATAACTCTGAAAACTTAAACAGCTGTTTCTAATAAAGTAAACAAAACTTTGAACAAAAAATGTATGTGTGTTTTTGTATGTGTGAATAAAATGTATTTGTGTTTTTCTAAGGACTTATTGAACCACCCTCGTAACTAATATTTACAGGGTGTCTAGTTAACTAACTTGCAAATTATTTGTTTTGCGACTAAGTATTTAACAATAAAATTTGTTAGGCAATGATAAGTTTTAAATAATAGAACAATAATTAATAGCTTTTTTTAATAATCTTGCTAATTTTGGCGTAAGATTTTTTACCATTGTATACAAACCTATAGAGACAACCTTTGAAAACCACTTTGCTAATATCTACACGAAAAAATGGCGTCTTTAACTACGAAAGCATGCTTTGAGCAACATTTTCTGAGGTGATCAATCCGCTCAACATTTATTTCAATGATTAAAATGGATTAGGATAAAATAAGTTATCATCTTCAAACTAAATACCATCTGTGGCCCAGCTACCTGTGTGAATTATGTTGAAAAGAACAAGACAAACATAATACGAATGCATCCTTTATCGGTAGAGCCATGAAAACGATTCCAGCAGGACATAGCTACGCTTATTTCTGGCTTTTCATAGAATATTTCTAGTCATTTCTATACGCCTCCAATTATTTCTCCATCGTCATAATATTTTGCAGTCAGACAATTATTCAACTGAATATGTAAGTAACATTATGAAAGTTCACACTGGTTTACTGCATAGTGTAGTTTACTCGAAGACACGCACCGCGATTAACGGCTATAATTTCTTCTAGTTTATTGGCCGTATAGAGTGCGCTAGTGTGCCATGTGTGTTCAGTGCGTGTGCGTGTGTTATACAGGGCCCGACATAAATACGAGTGGACGGTGTTCATGAGGATTTCGCGGTGCGATGGAATCATATGCGAGGACGCAGTCTACTCATCTAGCTCGTACTGGTTTCTTGGTTTGAAGATTGTTGTTACGCTGGTACAATTTATGAGGTTAAAATATTATTACGAAAGTTTTTCATAGTTTTATAACAAGTACACGACGTTTCGGGATCTGGAATCTGACTCCGTCTTCAGGTGAAAAATACCAAAAACATAACACAAAACATCAGGAAAAGAACTAGCCTGGAAATTATCAGCGCAAGCTGACCAGTCACCCACCTCCGAATAACATCAATTTATATTCCTTCAACTTGTTAGTTGTATAACAGCTAGTCTAGAAAAAATGCAACGTGTTCAAAACCTTTACGAAATAAAAACAAATAAATAAATTAAAAACGTTTACGACCAGTGACAGCTGCACGTTCTGTTAGAAGTTTACTATAACCGACTCTAATACTCGTATTTACAGAGCTGCTATCATAGCTATGAACGCTGTTGCCTTGTACCAAATTGCATTTATAATAGCCAAGATGCCCAGTATATAGTTTCATAAATATAAATAGATGGGAAAGTAAGAACTTGTTCAAATTGTATACTATATATTAGGAGTGCCAGCTGACATCACCACAAGTCAAGCTTGATTGCTAGTAATTGCGGCAGCCATGATAAACCAGTTACCTACTAAAGGTTTACACTGTTGTTTGAATAAATAAAATAAAATAAAATAAAAATGCCTTTATTTCGAGCGTTTCTCATTTACAGTGCTTTTCAGAACAACTCATGTCACATAAAATGAATCCCTTAATTTAATATTAAAACTAATTGTTATTTTCTAATGATATGAACTTTAGTAGCCCGACTGCTTTTATGAATTGACCCAGGCATAAAGTGAAAAATTCAATGGTTTCCTGTCATAAAAAATAAACTAAAAATTCATACGTTCAATAATATTGGCTGGCATGCATACGTAAGCACAGTTTTCACCACAGTTGTAACTCATTGCCATTTCCATAAGAATTAGTTGCAGTCGATGTACGCGTATGTGCTGTGCTCCAGTTTTAAATGACTTGAAGCTCGTGACTCACTCTGTGTAGGTGTGTCGTGACGTCACCAACGAGAGTGACATCAGGGCTCTATACCCCGTACACGTAGGTAGGTGGAACACTGCATATACTGGTCCTTGTGTCTAATTTATAAAATGAAAAAGTCTTTGGTTCATAATATTAGTCCTAGGGCTATTAGTTAATAACCTAATCTGTGGAACAGTCGGCCCAAGACTACATCTCATCATCGATCTAAACACTTATCACACTCACAATCATTCCATAGTCACCCTCTATGAGTGGTTAGTGTCTTAAAGTATCAAAGAAATAGTTTTTGTGGAATAAATTACTGTTTTAGTTTTCCATATTTACCTTTACTTATTTATAGCAACCTCGGTTATGAATTATAAAGGTTTCTGTAAAAATTGAAACTGAAAATATAATAATCACTATCACTCTAACTAATTACTATAACGTGAAAAGTCCCCACAGGGAGACTGGGGGGTGGTCCGATTTAGTTGGTTAACGAACTCAACCGAGATTATTACAAAGGGAACTTTTGTACTACATGTTGTGAAAATCGGGCAAAAATGCGACCTGTAGAGATGGTACGAGTATAATATGTACATAAAGTGTTGAAAAATGCTTATAACTTGTTCTGGGGGTCAGGATCTGTGCTCATTTCATGGTCCGGGGGAATAATATAATAATTTTAGATACGTCAGCGAGACATACGTATCAGTATCACCGAACCCTTTGGGCTCAAAGAATAGTGACCCCCGTATCAGTTAGCTGTGATAACACGAAGGAACAAGGACACAATGCAGGAGTGTAGAGTGAGGATATTACACATTATTCAGTGTGGAAAAGCTGCGGAACCGGAACACCCAAGAGAGTAGCGAGGAGATGATTGCATTCATTGTTGGAGTCAGAGGCACAGTTGTGATAAGGGGAGAGATAAGGCAACTGTGCTGGGGTGGAAATGTGATTATCTGCCAAATAAAGTGACAACGAGCGAAGTGTCCCTTGCCATTCCTCATAACTGTGAACTGTGAACCTGACATGTGTGCATGTAGTGGTGATAGAAGCTTCCCAGATGAATGCAAGCAATGATAATAGTAAGGTAGGTAGTTGGGGCATGGATGCCACATGGCTGAGGCAGGACAATCACGTAGTTGCGGCAGCCCAAGCACAGATAGCGCTGCCGTCTCTCGCCGTCTTTCTCCCCCTTCGGATCTACATGCTCGAGTTTGTCCGATGACGTGTGATTTTAAAGCACGAACGAACTTGCGCGTGCGTCAGTATAGCTCTACTTGAGACTCTTGAAATAATTCCCTCAAATAAGGACAAATTAGCAATACCAAGTCACAACACATCATTTTACAAAAATCATACAATTTATAATTTAGTGAAAATGTATAATTATTTGCCTGACGAATTAACGAAAGAAGAAAACGTCAAAAAGAAGAGAAGCCTGTCACAATTTTAGTGAAGAACACGTTCTATAGTTTGAATGAGGTTTGGATAAGTAAGGGAAGATGAATCTTATGTAGTATTTACTTCAATGATAGTTACTTTTGTTTTTGTTTGTCATTCTCATTTTATGAATTTTGTGATGCGTACCCCATGAGGTATCTATGCGCAATCTACCTAACATAACATAATCTCTGATGGAAGTGATGAGTATACAAGGACACGCGTAGGATATTATTTTTCATCGACGGCGTCAGTAATCAGTTATATCAAATTAATCAAACTGTTCAAATGTTTTTTTCTGTTGTGCGTTCATGCCTTTTGCCCACACGTCAACGGAATACAATTTTGATGGTAATTTCAACAGTTTATTCATTTGAAAATGATTTTCTCTCTACAATTCCGAAACTTCTTATGACCTAGGACTTGGCATTATGTGTATAGAGACTAGCACAAATTAATAATCGTAAATTCGTTTCAAATGTACGAAATTGTAATCATACTAGTCCTATAAGATGAACTCAAGTCATTCTCATCATCAACATCATTCTCAACATCAAATCATTCTCATTATGAAAAACATCCCAAACCTTTACCTCATCATAACCTGGACCTTACAAAAATAACCGTTGTAAGGAAAATTACCCATATGTGCTAATGTGTAATTAGCCACCACCAATGCGCTGTTTATAAAAATATGTAGCAATAAGTATTTAAGTATTTTCCGATAAACTGCTTACAACAAATCAATCTATACAATCGTCAAAGTTATGTTAGGATACAGAATAATAATGGTTATAGATTTGATTGTAAATGATGGAAGCTTATGTACCGGAATCTATTTTGAGATTAAAAGCCTTTTTACTCTGACTCTGGATACACTTGGATTTGCTATAAACTCAAGCATAGAATAAGTATAACAGTACTGCTTATTCTATGACTCAAGGAACGGTACCGGAGCAAGGTCGCAAGACGCAAGAGGACTCTCAACAGGTGGGGATAATATCTGACAACAATGTGATTAGATTAACTTGTATGTTAATCTGTGGTAGGGAGTGATGCACACAGCACACAGTGGACAATGGACTTGGCCCGAGGAGAAGGAAGACGTCGGCATCTTGACAGTGACAGTGGATGCTTGCCTGGCAGTGGCAGGCGGACAGGTTTGATGAGCCGAGAGTACCCGAGCACAGCCGAACATACCCGAGCACAGCCAAATAGCACGACTGTGGGGCGAGTAGGTTTCACAGCTGCGCGCGCATCTGAGAGAGCGAGCCTTCAGTGATCGCACGTTCTCTCTTTTACATTTTGTAGAAGTGGTCTGTGCTTTTCATGTAATTACTTTAGTTTATTGTTTGTACAGTTAATTATTGTTGTGAAAAATGTAAGCGTTAGTGTTTGTTGGCCGTATTACAAAATTCAAATTCAAAATAGTTTATTGGTGATCTTACAAAATTGACCTCACCAAGCTTACAAAGCTTGTCCGTGAGGTCCTAAATATACAGTATTACATATAAATTGTTTGTTTTGTTATATTGAAAAAATACGTTGACAAATAATATAGATTGTGTATTACTATAAATCTTAGAGGTTTAGGGCGGCATCTTAAATTAATATTACTGTTTTACATTTACAAATATATATACATCTACTTTTGTTATGCATGCTCGAAACTACCACTTATATATTATTATATAACATTAAAATACTGTACATCAATAAGCTACCTAAATAATTTACAAAGTTTATGTACAAAATAATAATATACAATTATTATTATTTGTAATTATATTTGTTTTATTTCCGGTCAGTTACAAAAACAAAATATTCCACTCCAACTCATGAAATGATGTAAATATTCATTATGTACTATAACTTTTAGTTTTATTTTAAGCTAAAAAGGTTCCGACTAGCGTTTAAATGGTCGTAGTACAACATTATGCTTTTATTTTTCAGCATTATCAAAAAACCCGCCCAGAAGCATATCATTATAAACTCAGTGTTATTTAAATATACTGAACACTTGAATTCAACGGTTTGCACGCTGTAAAGCATGAATCATTCATAAGTAATATGGTCAACAAATACTATCGTTGTTCTGGGAAACCGAAGCGCAGCCTGCAAGCGCAGTGGTGAATCTGCTCTCCCCACAGTCTTGTCGTGTACAGCCGAACTTGGCCGAGTACGCCCGAGCACGCAGTCTGCCCGGTTTTCGTGTCGAGACTCGAGACAGTTCAGTTCAGTCAATGAGTGACTATGGTAGGGTGAATCTGTGTCGCGTTATACAGCACTGTTTTTCAATTACATGTCAAAGTGCTTTGTATCTCCAGTGTTTCGCGATAATCTGCGAGTTTTCAGTGTGGGACTGATTTACGGAAGCGTCCTTGTGTCAGTTTATGTGAACCCCGGATCATTTCTTTACTTGTGACTAAGTAGGAGTAATCAATAACAAAGGATGTGTTGTACAGTTTTGTGCTTCGGAATTCCGGCTTTTGTGCAGAACCGACAAACTCTCTGTTTGTAGATAATGTTTGAGATATCTTAATCATTGACGAGTTATCTTATTTGCCAGGCAGTGTAGTATGTCATGTCATACTTGTTCTGTTGAAGTGAAGCTTTAGTCAAATTCAAGACTTAAACGTGTGTAGCCTAAAGTTGAGTGTGCCTATAATATCTTGTACAACTTATAAATATTCGAACACTATTAATTTTACTAATTTATTTGCGTGTGATAATTTCCAACTAACCTCAATTTAAACTCCTACTCTCAGATAGTTCCTTTGGCAATTCGCAATAACAGAGTCTTCTTACGATTTACAATTGTGTTGCAGTTAAGTGACTAATATAAAGGATTTTATCTATAAAACGTAGATTGACGGTGACTGTAGGTTGGTAGGAGTTAGATAGGCTGCGAGCCGTGTCTCAAGTCTCAAACCGGTTCTTCAGTGGCCAGTGCCAGTGGTCGGTCGTCCTGCGTTCTGCGACCAGCGGCAACAGTGAGTGTAGTGTTGTGCTTTTACCTAGGCTACTGGAGCTCGGATACCTAGGCAGCAATCTGCTTCCCGACATCATCTACTGTCTATTTAAGGTGAGTTCCAGTTCATAATCATTTGTAGGCTATGTTGTTACATATAGTGCTTTTCAGCAGTTCTCTTCAGGTCTCGAACAAACTTATTTTAAAGAGCTAGAATTGTGTACAATTTATTTGTAAAGGTCGCATATTATCAGACTATGTCAAGTCAGACACCATTTACCGGTTGGTACGCATACGGTACTGTAAGCTCCAGAGGAACACCAAACTCAACTATTCAAGTTCATTAGGTTAGGTTCGAAACTCGAAGCCTAGGGCAAAATAGAATATTTATGTTTATGAATTCCCCGTTGTTATAAGGTTCATATAACTTATTGAATGGGACATTGCTGTAAATATTGTACGTGAGTTTTTTATTCAGGAAAGACAAACATTGTAAAGGTTAAAATGTGTGCAAGGTTTGGTAACAAATCGGCTGCAGTACGATATACGTCCGCAGAGTGTGATCGAAGTTTACCCAGAGTTTTAATGCTTCAAACAGCTCCATTGGAGCCTCAGAAGCGGAATCAAGGCTAGTTGAGTTTATGCATTGACTTCAAATATACATTTAAAATCAAAGGTTTATGCAATTAAGAAGAGATCACACTCTACATTAAAAAACGTACTCCGATAAATAATACTTTTTACTTGTTATTCTTAGTTGATCAGTGGATTTAGCGGAACATTTGAGGTTATGTTGTTATGCGGTCAAGGTGGACTGATAAGGAGCACTAATAACTATAGTAAACGTAATCAAAATTAACGTAATGATTATAATAATAACTATAATGACTATAATAAATAATAAATTTGCTATTTAGCTTTTGTATACAAATTAAGATCCATAATAATAATTATTATATAGATGATCTAACTTATGTATTGAATTCCTCACATATATGTCCAATGCAAGACACTTAGTTCTGCAGTATTTGTCCTGAAAAGAATCAAAGTAACAACACATATTGACAAATCCACCAAAACTGCATATCATGGTTTGTTTGAATCTCGTCTTAAGTATGGAATTTTGCTGTGGGGAACTTCTTCTAAAATGAATCTTTGGTGAGTTTCAATACTTCGAAAACTTGCATTAAGGGTATAGTTGGCTTGCATCCTCTTGAAAGTTGCCGACCTGTTTGCAAACAACTACAGTTATTAACAGTGACATCGATGATTATGTATACACTTAATAGCCATTTTATATGCTTTAAACCAAATTTTAAATCGACTGTATGACACGAATTTATTAAACAAGAAATTTCGCAGATTATTTCTTACCTGTCCATAAAACAGAACTGATTGAAAAAAACACGATATATGTATGGGGTGCAAAATTATTCCATAAATTATTAGTGAAAATTAAAAATGGAAACCATTTTACATATTAGAAGAATTTGAGACACGAACATACCTCTTTAATAACACCTAATAATTATTATTTTATTTCATTATTTATTTTGTGTATTATTTTTTACATATGGCAAATTATATAATTATTGTAACATATTACATGTCTTAATAATAAGACTAATCACAGTTTTGATGTGGTATATAAAGATAATACAAAACCGGTTTATCAACATGCTGCTCAACATGATCAAAACTTTGAACATTGTTACAACGTCATGACGGTCCACCAATTTCAACCACATCAAAACAAAAAGAATAATGCTTTGACTCTTCGTAACTCTGAACTTGCCTATTAATAAATTTTTAAATTCAAACACCTTTTTGGCTTAAACCTTAGATAATTTAAAATATTTCGGTTGTATATGGTGTTGATTAACTGGAAAGGAAAATAATGTTAGTCGCTCCACATCAGCTGGCAAAGTTCATTTATTTTCAAATTTTGTTTAATTATTGTTTTCGACCCAATTTATACCAGTGATATTTAAAAAATATGTTGACTTCTTTGTCCTAAATACACGAAATATTCAACTGTCAACAATGTCCTGGACTCCTTGCGGAGTGTGTAGGCTGGATTGTGAGGCAGGCACTACTGTAGGTTGCATCACAGTGCCGGCCAGTGGGCACACCCTGCTCTGCTGTATACTGTATAGTGTATACCTGCACGATATCTGGGTTACACGGACACGGAGTCTCTCTGACTGAGATACAGATCACGACCTTGACAGTTCACTGTGAGCCGTATCACCGATTATCTGTCTCACTATCAACTGTATCCATCGCTCCAGTTAACTGATACTTAATTAATCCCGACACTTGCGTAACTCCAGCACACAGCATACTCCGCACTGTCTTAGATGGTAGCAGTCGTAGGGTCGGACTGCTCCATTTCCGTACATATGAATCTCTTGTATACTTGTACAGTGTGTTGTTTATTGTAAAATTAATTTAATTTTCATGTGAACGGTTTTAGAGGCTTCGAGCTTTCGAAGGGAACTTATTTTTTTAAATTATCATTATACGAGAGTTCAAATTATCATTAGAAAATCCAACAACTGAAGTCATCATGAAGAAAACAAAAATACTGCGCTGTTTTAATGGTAATAGTGAAAGGTTTGCATCGAGCACGAATTCTCTGATTTACAAGAGTTATATACATCGCACTTTTTCGGCCACTTAAGGATAAAAAATCTCCTGAAGTAGTGAAACAGGTCCGATACATTTTCTTTTAAATCTATCTCGATTTCTTAAAATACAAATATACAGCTGGATTATAAAACTATCATAAAATGATAGTTAAAACGCATGTACTCTTTGAAAGTTACATGCGTAACACAGTACTTGCTATGCGTACAATACTGTGTTTATTTGTCAAAATTTCTCGGACTAAACGTAATCATATATTTTTTAATACTAAAAACATAATTACGATAATTTTCCTTGGACGATTCTTTTTAAATATCTTGATTGCCAGCAACATTATTGAAGGATAATATTATCCCGGCTCCGTGGCCCGGCTCGATGGTCGTGAGTTCGATTCCCATCGCAGGCATATTAGTAACTCCATCAAATATTTTTGATATTCCCAAAACCATTACGTCTAGAACAGTGGTGTAGATTGGTCCAATGCGTCAGTACGGTGCTTATCTAGCTAGCGACGAACTATACAGCAAGTTATGAATAAAACATGGACACAACAATACGGCAACAACAGTAGTAAAATAATCCATCGAGCGTACATGCACTCATGCCAAGTACTCTAGACTACTATATACAGATACATAAACATGGCGGCCCACTCTCCACTGTGTAGATTATAGAAGAATACAGTACTTAACCCGTTATTCCTTTTCATAAGAACAGTCGTCGATAAAACGGTGCGCATTTTATAAAGAAATTACAATTTTATTGGTCAAATTATAACTATGATCTTGTTTTATCTTCTGAGAGTGTAATCATTATGTTAGCTTGTGCTGTATTAATATTGTCTTAACAACATTTTAGTATTTATCCTGTTTTTATTGATCTTTTCAAGAGTGGGAGTAGCCTGTCACAAAATTAAAATATAATACAGACAACAAGGACTCTGATGTGGTTTGTTTAGTAGACACGATGTAATTAAGGGTCTGCCTCAGCTGCTCGGTGTCTCTTTACTACAAGGGTTTACTGCGGTCCGTTTTTCAAGTTTTAAAATAGTTTTACATAAATAAACACGATATATTTGGAATTTAGAGAAGTTTTCTGACACGCAGGTTTTTTCGAAATTATGCATTTTAAGTGTACAAAATGGAGTTGAAAATCACTAAAACTTGTATAATTTTAATGTTTATTTAAGAAATTATTGAACAACTTATGAGAAATCAGGCTCTATACACGCGTCAGAAAACTTCTCTAGTTCCTAAATACATCATTTGTTTATTAATATAAAAATTATTTTGAAAGGTGAAAATGCGCCGCCGTAGACCCTTGCAATTAGGCGTCATTAGTTAAAAGAAGGCCCACTCGTTGTTTAGCCAGTTGTCATGTGCGCGGTGTCGTGACTTCACTGTGTCGTCATCACTGATCAATTTAATGTATTTATCGGATACACGTAGCTATAACTGTATCCTATGTGTTCAAAATATCTCACACAACACAATTTTGGGAGCAAATTTAGTTTTATAACTTTGTCACGCAACAATAAAGGTTTTAGCGAAGACCGTTCGTGTAATTGCATTTTATTTGTACATTCTTGTTCAACCTTCCTCCTAAGTTTGTCCATATCTATTCTACAGTTAATATTCGGTCCTATGCACACACCAGGTAGTGCGTGTGTGTGAGTGTGTCGCTCAACCGTGCTCACACACGCGCAATCACACGCCGCGCGCCATATTAAATCCTCCCTCTCTGAACGTTTATTCGGTTCCAGTGAGAGCGACACAGACACAGGGACAGACACATATTGGTAGCGTCCACATTCATTACAGCTTCACCCGACCGTCCATTAACGATCAAATATACGCGCAATCTACATATTTACGACACACATTTCACGATGCATGATATTTGTGTTCTGTATTCCGTCTGTATGTTTTAATAACGCTGGTTTTACTTGTTTGCTGAACGAGGCAATTTCATGATTGTGAAACCGTTTTGACTAAAAATCATCTTAAAGGCTGATAAATTATCCCTGCGTCTCGAGAATGAATGCCCCTTCGTATTATAAGATCACGTATTTAACTATAATCTAGACAGAACTCTTCCGGCTCATACCGCGTCAAAACATCATTGTAAGTTGCTTCAAATATTTCGGTCTCGCTGTGGAGTACCATCTACTGAGAGGCAAGGTGAGTGCTGCAGTGTGCTGGCCAGTGCGTGCGAGACTGCAAGGTACTGCTAGAGTCTCCTCAGCTCCTGCCTGGCCTCAGCTCACGGCTCGCATGTCGGATAATTGCTCTATTAATACAATTTGTTAACTCGACACACGAACTCTCGCACCTGGCTCAGTGTCGCAGTACCGAGGCGACAAATTATGCACGGTTACGTGAGGTTTTCTATTTTCGTTTGATTTTTACTTTTTTACCGTAAATCGTGTAAATTGTCTTTAATACCAAATATTGTAATTATTACAAGTAACACTCTTCTATACGCACTTGTATTTCCTATTCTGACGCATTTACAGTACGAACTAACACAGTTTGAAAACCTTTTTCCCTTATCAAACCCCTAAGAACAACGAAATCAAAAATGTGTGTCGATGGAAGCATAACACTTTTGAGGCTGCTGCATATAAACTCTAAACTTGTACTTTAGTCTAACAAAAAATATTAATTAGGTTTATTAAAACTTGATTTTTAAGAACTCCATACCGTGAATCTACTAATTGTTGAAAATTCATTATGCCGGTGTTATTTACGTTAAGATAGGAAACGATGGACTCTTCTACCGGTTACTGTGTTTAAAACTGCACAACGTTTCGAGATGTATCGAAACTCTCCTCGTTATCAGGCTGTGGATTAGCTAGACTGCTAGAGTGTTCAGTGCTGAGCGCTCCTATCCTGCACATTATCTACAATGTGGAGCTGTGCACACTCTGTATAGTCTGCTCCTCTCCTACTACTAGTAGACTAGTGTATCTAGAATCTCAGCTCCTTGCAATGCAACTGCAACTGTTTCCAGGAATCTACATCGTGATTATGGCTAATGGTGTGCCGCGTACGCTTACCCATCTCATCTCGCCCACAATTAGTTTTCAATGTATCCGCACCACTAGAGTATGTGCTGAGTAGTGGCGAGCGAGGGTAGCGTCAGGGGGACGGGAAGCATTTGCGTTGTTTTTGAACGTAGATAAAATCTCCAACGTTAAGGTTGCATGACACTCGATCTCTTTGGAAAAGGTAAAGGTTGCTCTCACCCAAGAGCGTTTACAGGTTTAATCATTAAAGGATTTCTACAAGGGAATCATAGGGTGGGAAAACCCAACACCCATCATGCTGACGATCGGGTTTAATACCACTAAATACCTGTGACTGTCAAGTTTTTTAAACATAATGTAAGCCGTTCACTTTTGAAAATGTCATATTTATCCATCATAACACGTCTTTTAGTGAGTTAAAAACTTAGTTAAAAGTAATGCCAAATAGTTGTTTGTGTCTTTTGGGCTATTACAAATTATATCTTGTTGTTACTATATTATTATTTTTTGTTCATTAGAACCACGGCCACGAATGGCACAGCTATCTAGGAAGTCTTAAGTATAACAGATCCAACAAACTCTCAAAGTGTCTTTGCGACGGTTGCAATTTTTCAGCTTTACACGGGTCTTTTGTCCAGTGTTAAATGTTTCCACGACGAAGATTTGACGCTCTGGTAGCATAAAAGCTCACGATTTTGGGATTCAGTATGCGATATATCCGACCTTTCGTCCCCGGCAGAATTCCTGACGGCGCCCACGAGGCATGACAGCCACTGCGCCTGCGCCACTGGGAGAGGAAGTCGTGCCTCGTGTGCGCGGCTGAGTGGTCCTCTATAAATTGACACTATCGCATTCGGGAGCACTCGGATCTATCAGTCACAGGGCCGTTAATACGAGTAGGCTCCCCCCATTACCCGGGCCGGCCCGGCGAGGAGGCCCATCACCTCGTCCTGACTAGGCAAAAAATCAACACCGGCCGATTTCACAGCCTTCTTCATTTGTCATTGTTAGGCCTTAGGTATGTACGGTGTCGCCCAAGGACTGCTGGCCTACATACTCCACGGCAGTGTACGGCACGGGTCAAGGGCGCCCGTAGGGTATCTTCCGTGGGGAAGGGGCGCTAACGTAGCGGGTGGTCTGGGGGTAGCCCCAAGAAGGGAGTTGTCCGAGGGCTTAAAATGCAAAAGATATAACCCATGAAACACGTTTTGAGCGTTCTGGAAGACAAATTAACCGTACTTGAAGGCTACAATTTCCCATTGTCATTTTGTAGAATTTACTGAAAATTAAGGTTTAACAATTCAATACGGAAAGGTTTTTGAGCGAATCGTCTGTAAGGATTCTTTGGCGCAGCCTTCTCAATAAACTGTAATCGCTAATTTCATATGTCAAGACCGTGGAAACCTTGCTATTGTCAAGAATAGTATTGTATAAATCAGTAATACTGATGTATTTCAACTCCAGTTGTGTAATTTGTATTCATATGCTTTTTTATGGTTTAAATACAAAATTCCAAAAACTTTTCAATCACTTTGTTTAACACAGTGGCACTCAACCACCCCCATTCCAATGGGAGTACAAAACCATTATTTACTGACCTTGAAATTACAGAGCCATTAATTTAATTGTCTCAAAAATCTATTATTTTGTTCTGTTATAATAGATTTTTTGTAAAACATTTTCTTGATTTTGAAATATTAAAAGTAGTTATTCCCAATAGCCATGGGAGAGGGAAGGGGGGCACGTCCACGGCACAGGGCATAGGTATGGGTGTGCAGTGCGTGTATGTGCAGACCACCACTCACCTGACCCGCCGCGTGATATACAGGGTGTCCTCCCTAAACATGGCGGGGTCAACTCTTTAACCTCGCATGCAAATCGTGCCGGCCCACAGCACAACTGGTTTCACTGCATTCAAATTAGTACTCCGACCGGAAAATATTGTTTGTGTTAGGACGAGTTATGTGGGCGTTGATTTTCTGTGTGTTTAGTTTTCGGATTGTATACGTTTTCGGGATTTTGTGATTTATTAATTTTGTGTAGCCTAATTTGTTGATAACGGTGTGTTATTGCGTATAGGATGGGTATTATTTTTGATGAAGAGGATACGTCGTTGGCACATTTTCTATTTGTATAGTTTTGAGTGTTGTATACATTTTCCGAGTTTAGTGATACATTATTGTATTGTGTTGATAAAACTGTCTGTCATTGCAAAGTCGTCGTGCATGATTTAGAGTTCCTTTTAATGAATAGGATTTAACCGTTGGAGCCTCCATATTAACCAACAGCTGCAATAACCTTCTAACATTTATGAACAAGTTTTGTCTTAATAAACCTAATTTTTGACTGTTGAGTGTTGTATGCAATGATGTACAGTAGTCTTGATGTTATATAAACGGTCATGAAGCCGGAAAAGCGAACTCAAAACATATTTCCCGGAGGGTTGACTCTACTGGGGAATTGGTTTTTAAACCTTTTAGTTGCATGAAACTACAGTAGTTTCGTGGAGGGGTACGGATGTTGATGGGGTGGGGGTCGCTTCAGTTTCCGACTTTTCACAGAGCAAGAGCACGAGGCCAAGCCAAATGGTGTCGAGGCTCATAAAGCCAGTAATCAAACATTGTGCGGCCGCCATATGGAGTGCAGCGGAGGGTTGGCAACAAAACCCCTCCGTGCAGACAGACTGGCAGATGCCGCAGTCCGCAGTCTACAAAACACACAGCACATTGGTTTACAACGTAACATTCGCTACGAGAATCTAGTTCTTCCGGTTCAAACCTCGTCAAAACATCGTTAGAATTTGCTTGAAATATTTCAGCCTTGCTGTGAAGTACCATCCAGTTCTGGTATTTTTGCTCACCATCTCAAGTGAAACGGTAACCAGCTTCCTGCATACTGTCTCATAACTCACAGGATTCCAAGCACCTACAAAGGTCAGTTGTTTCATTGTAACTCCTCAACTACGAGTACACTATATACAATACAAGTTAATGCGATTGTTGGTTTTTATACAGTACTCGCATGTAATGAGAGATGTCTACAAGGTGATTAGTTTATCTCATTACTCACTCGCAGCCTGCGCAGTAGAGCGCCTTACTTTACAGCATGTCAGGTTATAATAAGTCGAGATTTTACTCGTGCAATAAAGTTGAAACTGGCAGCTGAGGAGTTTTAGCGGTTCTTTTACTGCTGCACAGTGCACACAATGAACGACGTTTCCGGCGAGTGGATCACTGGATCGTGCTGTTTGCTTATTTCTGCATCTGCCAGTGACTGTTGAGTTTATAAGTTTATATTTTTGCTAGTAGTTTTGTGAACGGTAAATTTCGCAGTTCATTCCTCAACACACTGAGAAACATGTCACTCTCATGAAACTAGAAAGGCAAACTACCGAACTGAAAGACACAGAACGGCAGTTCACGAACGTTTACTTTCTCAGGTAGGAGTTCAACTCGTCGACAGGTTGCCAAATTCGGTTGACAAAAGTCTCACAGAGCTTAAGGCTTTTAAAAACCACCTGAAATTTGTTTTGGCCGCATAACTATTTTATAATACAGACTGCTTTATGGCACATGACTGGGAAAACGCGGAACACATTGATTTGTTCATGTGAAGTTGGTTGAGATATGCGAGAGGCTACTTTAAGATGAATTATTAGCATTTATCCAGAAAGCAACCGTATTGATTCTCGCCCTTACGGATACCCTCGCCGCATCCTTACACATACAAAATTTGGTCTTGGAACAGAAGACCTTTTTACCAAACTTTTAACAAAAGTGTGGCTGAAACTGAATAAGAACCAGAAAGAAAACTGAAGTGACTCCGAACGGTTTGAGTCGAAACAGAGACCTCGCTTGGGTCAGTAAAATATAGTGTACATATTGCATCAACTGCTTCGCCATCACTATCCGCGGTGATTCCAGACAAGTACAGATCTGTGTCTATCTTTGTTACCATGATGGAGTTCTTCAGTTAGTAGAGTTTGTAGTGAGGGTTAGTGGGGGTCCCTAACTATCATGCTCCGTCATCTTTATCGCCTGCCTTATCTTCAACAAAACTGTCCTTCTAATCAACATTCTCCACCGGCCCTCTCTAGACCTTAGCTATTTCCCTACCTGAGTCCACGTACCTTGCTTTAAGAGTGCGCAGTAGTGGCTGTGACCTTCATATAAAAACATGCATTTTCTTGACACATCTCACGCCTACGGTTTTCACGGGTTGTTATGAAATCAACTTTGTTTTAAAGTAGGTTAAATGTTTTAGTGATTCCGCTGAACCAAGTTTCCATTTTCTCGCTCATAAAACTGTCACAAGAATTTAAAACTTAAGAAATTTCTGTTTCATGAAACTAACAGAATCTTTGAAAAGTTGTCAGCGTTGTCACTGTAGAATTTATCTTTCTAATAATTTTTTTTTTAAATGTGATAAAAACTGTTGGAGTGAGGTGTTTGAAATAAATGCTTGTTTTAACAATGGTCTTATGGGACAAAAAACAAATCGGCCGACCGGTACTGTGCACTCTTGACACTCCACATTTATACATACACACTGTGGTAACAGTTGCCACTTAATACTCTAAGCGGACAAGTACGAGTATAACATTACACGGAGCATGTACACTGCTTGTACAACGGGTTTGCACTGGCAATGTCTCCAGTGTGGGCTGTGCTACTGCATTCTACTGTGTCAGTGTAATTCAATTGAGACGCATTGTAAAACGAACTTAGTAAGTTACACCAAATATTATGTAATGGTAGGTAGATTGGGCATAGATGCCACATACCCAAACACAGATAGCGCTGCTGTCTTTCCCCGCTTTGGCTCCTCATGCTAGGGTTTGTCCGATGTCAATGACTAAAATGTGATTAAATCGTGCGATTTTCGGGAACGAACATTTTGTGCGTGCGTCAGTGGCTCTACTTGAGTCAGCGCTATCTGTGATTGGGCTGCCGCAACTATGTTCCTGCCTCAGCCATTCGGCATATATGCCTATCTACCTACCATAACACAATCTGTGGTTACACTTACGGTGTCTAGTTGAGCAGAAGCAATCTTGTAGATCAGTGTAACGGTGTAATGTAGGCTGCGACTCTATCGCACTGTTGCATTCTATACAGTGTAATTAAATTGAGACATAAATGTGTCGCCGTCTCGTGACTCGAATAACATTTCAAGCCCGTCATAAAAATGATTGTCGGGTTTATAGCACTATCAGGACAATACAGTGGGCGGGGCGGGGAGGGGGTGTCTAGGGTTTAATGTTTTCATGCTGATAACTTATCACTGCTGTGTTTTGTAATTGAGCTATTCACAGTAGTAAATCGCAAATGCAGGCCGTGCAAAAATGTTGTAGGGTTTTGGTTTACTCAACTGTTATACTTTAGGATGTCTTGTTTATGTAACACTGTCTTCACCTTCAGTTCGAAGTTTTTGGAAATGTTTTAGTTTAAAAATTATTCAATTCTGTCGAAACAAACCTTGGTTGTGAGTAGCGTTAAAAAATAATTTCTTTTATGGGACCATTCGAATAATTTTAAAATTATGTATATTATTTAAGTTTTTTTGCGCCCGGTGGCTCAACTATAATTTAGCTCTTCTAGTTCACACCGCGTCAAAACATCATTACAATTAGCTTGAAATATTTCGGTCTCGCTGTGGAGTACCATTTTCAGTCACTGATTGGCCGAAACTGAGGTACTTGCTGTCTGTTATGCTATCGGTCACAGGGATGCCAACTGTCGACGTTCTCTCACATCTCCCATTTCCACAGTTCCCATTTCTAACCATTACTGTTCATGTTGCAGGTACGGACTTGGTGTTTTGAAGATACTGTAAGTGAAAACAGAACTTACGTAAGTAACTTAAGTCTTTGTGCTAATCATTACGTTTTGACAAAATTTCGTGATATCCGTCCATCTTTTCTCAACAACGCGCATAACCGAACAGAACAACTTGCACTTTTGCCAAACGTAACAAATTTCAAATAAAGTTAAAATTTAATATTAACGTTACAGTTTCAGTTAAAGTATCAAACGGTAATAAATTCCACATTTGTATTGATTTGTTCCTGAGCGTTATAAAGTAGCGATTGCAGGGAAAAGGCTCACAACCCCCGCACACACTACAGACCTGCCTTTCATACGCTTATGGCAGCAGTAAACTTACCCTGTAGGCTGTAACTCCAATCTACGTAGATGATCTAGATATGAGCCCACTCAGCCCTTCCTTACCAGTATAAACCCTTCCCTCTACATCTTTATTGCTTTGATACATCATGATCCGTCATATCGCTGTTGTTTTAAGCTGTTACCAGAATCTGCCTTATTGAAAACACTGGATGAGGGATTAGTTGCATTTTTTCAGCATTTGGGATTTAAAAATTAAAAGAGAGCTTTGTGGGGCTGAAATCAACATCGGGGTGACTAGAAACTTCTGGAGATGTCAGTGAGTTTACTCGATATTGAAAAGTTAAGGGAATCTGTAAGCATAAAAAAGGAGTCCGTTAGAATAATTAAATTTGTAATTTTACTGGTATGTCAGTTCTAGAATGCATAACTTTCAATTGACACATTCTAGCCTAATTTACTTCAATGAGGATCTATTATTTTCTTAAGAGTGGCCATTTTCTTATTACAATACTTGGCCATTTTGTTTTCGTCCCATATGAACAATGTATATAAAAACATTTTCTTGAGACACCTCACACAATGATGTTTTGACGCGGTGTGAACCGGAAGAACTAGATTATAGTTATGACTCTGGCCGCGAAAGCTTAAGAATCAAGTTTACCAGAAATCAGCGTTCAAAAATTTGAAACTGTTGACGCTACCTAGCTTTTTATTTTAGAAACCTGTCTTTTTTCAAATCAAAATGCGGTATCGTAAGAGGAAGTGACATTCACTCTTATGTAACTAGTTGCAGGGAAACTACCAAACTGGGAGACACAGAACAGCAGTTCATGAACGTTTACCTTCTCAGGCAGGAGTTAAACTTGTCAACAAGTTGCCAAATTAAAAAAGTGCCCTAGAGCTCAAGGATTTTAAAACTCGTCTGAAAAGAGTTTTGGCCGCAGAAGCATTTTATAATACAGACGAGTTTATGCCACATGATTGGGAAATCGCGGAACACACTGACTGATTACGGGGCTAGAGTGGTAGAAGTCGAATGAATGAGAGAGAGTGAATGTCCAAAATTACCTACGATGAATGGGATTTTAATTAAAGAATGTGTGGAAAGTTTTAGCTTCAAAAAATAACTGACGATTGCATAACATGTCACATGTTTTCCGCAATAAACAACAATTTATTTATTTATATACATATACGTAGTTGAGTAGGTAGTGTTTGATACTCTGCGTGCACAGGATAGTGTGAGTGGCGCAGGTGAGTGTGAGTGGCGCAGGAGAGTGTGAGTGGCGCAGGAGAGTGTGAGTGGCGCAGGAGAGTGTGAGTGGCGCAGGAGAGTGTGAGTGGCGCAGGAGAGTGTGAGTGGCGCAGGAGAGTGTGAGTGAGAGAGGCGCGCAGGGGTCGAGTCCGGCTAATTGCCCACACAATGAGTGTGTGGGTGTGTAACGGCACTTCCATATTTGGCTAAACCGATTGATTGAGCGTTAATCACTGCCATGTAAACAATAGCAACAAATTGCGACTTGCCGGTCGTGCACCGTGCACACCTCCACGCGCTCACCCTGTATACCGTGCGCGAGCTACACACCGGACACTGCACACTGCTTCAACTGCGCAACGTGATCATACACAGGAGTTTCTGACATTTCCTCTCTGTGTTTCGCGACTAAGTGTGGACAGATTGCATAAGGTTGCTCCACGTTTGCACCACTTTGTTGTCAACTTGACCAACGGCTTCGATATTTCAACTTTGTGACCAAAAGTAGTTTTGGTGCATTTCTGAAATCATCCAGATTAGGAAGCTGTTTTGTGGCACTAAGTTCATCAACATTAGATCGCTGGAGTTCAAGCAAGAGGAGTCAAAGGTTGCAATGTTCAAGAAACTCTTGGAAAACAATATTAAAACACTCTTGGAAAAGCAATGCTACTTTAAAAATGTGGCTATTCTAGAGCAAACTCGTGAACGGCGTGATTCACATGTACGTTGTCGATGAAGCGCTGAGACGTTTCAAGGTTTTGTCGCTGAAATCTATAGGCTTCATTGCCTCTGGTACAGACGGATGAGGGATGGATGGTCTCGTTTCCACATAGCTTGCTGACTCCTTATCCAACAGGCAAATATCCAATACACGTTGTTCCAGGTAGCATTGTCACTAGTGCCACAGGGAACGGGACGATAGTTTTATATTCAAAATTAAGGTTAAGTAAAGGTAAAGGTACAAGCAACACGAAGACTAGAGAGATGTGTGTGTGTGTGTGTGTGCAGCGCATCAGCTGATGTCATTCCCTGCTCTCACGCATCTTCGCAATAATCCTCTGTTTGATGACTGCCATCTCACAGCCAGCCGTTTCCGCTATGATTTCAGACTCCGTTAGGATTCTTGAGATCCGTGTCATCTTCAAAACTCTTCAACATGCTAACATTTATTACCCGGTTGTAAACTCGGCGGACTGCGTAGAGATTTCAGTCGATATTTGAAAGCTTGGAACTCTGTGGGGAAAAGTATCTTGGCGAATGTCTTAAATCGTCCAGGGTAGAACACGTTCATCACAATTTGGGCGTTGGTGGTCTAGGAGGATGATTGAATGGTTGTCACGTTCTAGGGAAATCATGGAAAAGAATTTGTTTGGTTTGGAAGAGTTGTTGAAAAACTAGTTTTTCATGGACTGGACAATAATTGTCGTATTTGAGCGCGCGTAAACGTATGACCTACTACTAGTAGACTAGATATACCGTAAAGTGACGACTGAAAATCTGAAAATGCAAGGGTTTGTTTCTGTCTTCTGACTGAAACTGTTCCTGGGTCTTGTACACTAGGTGAGTGGATACTGTGCTCGTCTCGTCTTGTACAGCACTGCTCTTTCCTGGCCAGGTCAAGATCACTTTTTGCTCCAGCATTCCATTGTTTCTACAAGCAAGCACTGATTACCGCCCATCACTGGCTATGTGGGCCACTACACAGCTTGAAGCTCGAATGTGTTAATCTGAGACAGCACCGCGGTGGCTGAAGGTCGTCCTCAGTCACGTGACGCGTACACGTACAGATCATGTTTGTGATCACCTCGGTACGGTACCGTGGCTAACGGTCGGTACCTGTGCGCGCGCATCACCTACTTTCCCGTCGCTATGGCTAATAACTTCCGTTAATCGTAGCTTACCAACACCAGTGTTTAGTGTTTACCCAACTTCCTCACAGAGCTCATGTGCAGGTGCCCCAGATACACGATATTGCAACCACTTCCTTCCTTCCTAGGTTGCAGGAGTAGCGGTGCTCTCTCTAGTAGCTTTGGTCTCGGACAAAGCCCTACCACTCTTTATATTTTATCAACAAATTTTGCCACAGAGGGCCAAAGTAAAGAACATTATTTAATGGTGGTTCTGTTTGGGTGACCTTGAGCGTTTGCACATGTAGTTATATGGAGTGCATTGCTCTCTTTTATAGTCATATTTCGTATCAGATTTCAATGAGGTTAGTTTTATATTTTATGGTATTTTATAAAATCTTTGCCAATACTTTGACTTTGTAAAATTCTACTGCACATTCTAAATTGTGTTATCTTTCATAAATCACGATTGTGAGCGTTTTCGTTTTAGCAATTACAGACAAATATTATTATTTTACATTGCGTACGAAGAATGACTCGGGTAGAACAAGAGTGAAGTGTAGGCGCGTGGCGATGTAGAAGCAAGCAGCGATGTTTGAAGCATGAGAGAGTGGAGTTATCTTGCGAAGGAAGCCAAAGCCTCCGCCGGAGCTGTGGAGCTGGTTCCAGATTTATGGCTGGAAGATAAAGAGCTTCTGCTGGAATTGGGACGATAAAGGTAAATGGATGCAAGCTAACAAACATCGGGCACCACTCCACTCCACCCGTCTTAATACTGTACTTCTTTAACATTGAGTATTTGTAAAATATAGTTTGCACATTACGAATAACGATCGATTTTCATGTTATCGTGTCATGTTCGTTGTATCGGAATTGTTACTGATACTTCAACACAGTATGCTGAACACCACATGCTGCTTGGAAACGCGCTTAGAAATACAGTTTAGGCAAACACTGTTGAAAATAGCCTGTACAGTTGAGCCCAAAATCACAATTACTTATTGTTTTTACTTATTTAACGTCCTGTTACTTGAGGTATTTAAGTAAGAAAGTTCTGTCTTAGCCTGTAAAAGGAAAGTAACAAAATATCCAGACTCGTGCTGATGTACCCAAAGTTTCGTGGGTAATGCAATCCAGGAATTGGCCTTGAAACAAAAGTTATAAGGGTGTAAAAGGTGGGAAACGCAAACATTCGTTTGTCTGAAAATTCAGTGATTTCAGAACTTTGTCTAATGAAATGTACGTATTTTGGCAAATGGCAAAGATTATGTTATGGTAGGTAGATAGCGCATAGATGACAAATGGCTGACGCAGGAAAATCAACATAGTTCGGGAGCCCAAGCACAGAGAGCACTGCCACCTCTCGCCGTATTTCTCCCCCCTCGGCTCCACATGCTCGAGTTTTTCCGATTTCGATTACTTAAATGTGACCAAATCGTGCGTCCGTAGCTCGACTTATCAGTGGCAGTATACTATCTGTGCTTGGACTGCCACAACTATGTTGATTTTCCTAGTTGCCATGAGTGGAGCAGCCGAGAGCGGGCCGACTGTTCACTGCTCTGTTGCATTCGCGCCGCCGGCTCCGTAAATTGCGTGTCTGAGCCGACCCGCGGCGAGCCAAAAAAATAATTATTCCGTCCTAAACGCGAGCTTTGTCTGGGCCGGAGCGCGCTCCATTTATTTTATATGAAAATTGACTCGTCGAGCCTGAAGCAGTGATGCAGCACCGAGCCCGAGCCCGGTGCACTATATTTAACCCGCAGTCTGTATTCCCACATCTACTGTACAGGAATCTAGGGGCGAGACTCTACGCTAATTACCGGTTCCGGACGAATTTCGAAGAGAGTAATTGAAGACATATTCGGCCTGAGGCTTAATATCGGCTGATGGCCGGCATTACCAATCGGCTTTACAGGCCTAATTGTATCTTACCTAATGGCGTAATGGGCGATAATAACCTAGATACTCATGGCAGGGCTTCCCCACTCTGTCGGTTCTATACCTGCGCAGATCCCCATTGATGACTAAACAGCAGAGTAACTATAGCCAACTTACAATATTGTTCACGAATACGTTAAACAACTCATCATTTCAACTCATTTTGGAGAGGGCATGCATAATCGCAATAAATCAATCGTTTGGTTTTGGTATGGTATTCCTCATAGCTATTTATTTGTCATTAATAAATAATGATTAATTGTTGAACAAACTGTGTGAAAGCTTGGTAACTCACAGGTAAACGAGAGATAAGATAACTTCACCTATACATTTGTTAAATACTTGTAAATAAATGTAACATGAGAAGCAGTTGCAATCGATATTAGCTGCTATTATAGCGATGTAGCGATGCAATGTAAGATTGTATATGAACCGGCCGGGCTAGCAAGACACGCTCTTGAGTCCTGATACTAATTACACAACATTCTGCGCTACGAGAAGATTGTAATCTATTGATAACGTGATATGCGGCCTTGATAATATAAGGTGATTACAGTTACTGCTTACAGTATGTTGTGCGGTGAAGGTGACTAGCACGCTCACGCCGCGGCGCACTCACTTCTGTCATGTGCAAGAGATTAGGTACCTTACTTCACTCTGCTGCACATTTGGGTTGAGGCTTGAACCAAAGATAATGTTATGGTAAGTAGATTGTGCATAGATGCCAAATGGTTGAGGCAGCAAAATCGACATAGTTCGGCAGCCCGAGCACAGATGGCGTTGCTGTCTCTCGCTGTCTTTCTCCCCCCTCGGCTCCACATGCTGGAGTTTGTCCAATGCCAATGACTTAAATGTGACCAAATCGTGCGATTTTCGAGGACGAAAAAACGTGTGCTTGCGTCAGTGGCTCTACTTGAGACTCTTAAAATCACTTCCTAGCAGCGCTATCTGTGGTTGGGCTTTCACAACTTCTGTATGTAGACGTTCTTGCCTATTCGGCATCTATGCGCTATCTACTTACCATGGCATAATCTTTGGTTATATTTCATGCATCTAAGGAATATCGATTTTTTTTCTTTTTATTAATAACAACCGATGTCAATGATTTACATGTGACCAAACAGTGTGATTTTTGAGAACGAGCGAACTCATGCGTGCGTCAGTTGAGACTCTTCCCCTTGCAGCGCTATCTGTGCTTGGGTTGCCTAACTATGTTTACTCTCCTGCCTCAGCCATTCGAAATCTATGCGCAATCTACTTACTAAAACATTATCTTTGCTTGAACTCAACTATGGGCCAGTTTCAGAGTTTTGCGCCCTACAAGCAAACAAACTACTATGCAATCCTAATGACTAAACACTACCCGAGGCAGTCTCCCTGTCTCTATTTTTTGACAAACGTACATTTTTAATATCAAAATGTGATTCTACAAGAGAAACAGTAGTCATATAATACACTCTTACAACACTATAGCGACAGAGAGTACTACCGAACTGGGAGACTCAGGACGGTGGTCCATGTACGTTGCCTTCCCAGACAGGAGTTCAACTAGTCAACAGGTTAGTTTATCAATTAAAAATTCCATATAAAACCCGTCTAAAATTAGTTTAAAGTGCAGAGGCGTTCTAAAAAACGCGTTTATGGCACACACTTGAACGATCGACCAATAAACTAACTGACGATGACGCTATATAGAGTGACCAGATTCGAATGAATGTCTGAATGTGATCTAGATATCAATGTATGAATGGAATGTTTGTGTTAAAAGTAGAATATTGCAATTTCATCTTTTACTCAGTAAAACATTTATTTATAAGGAACAATGAAAAGACCACGTGCGATGTTACTGCTGCCTAAGTGTAGTAGATTGGTTCGAGATGATAGGTAAGGTAGAGATATATGTGAGAGCGAGTTGCGGCGCTGGAATCAATTATCGAAATGTAAACAATCACCGGGATCCCCGCTGATGCTCATAACCCGCGGCCCCGCGCGCATGCGCAAGCGTCATCACCATAAACCTCTCCTCACCGGCGATAAAGCAATTCACTCACTTCACTTCACTTCACACTGCAAATTATCTCCGCCAGATTAAGAAAAAAGGAAAAGAAATGTTAGAGTTTATTGCGACTGTTGTGGGAAAGAGACTTCTCTATTGTGGCGGTGATGAAGTGAAACAATTCATAGTGGGTTTAGGTACAAATTACTTTCGCCTATTTCTGGTTTACCAATGTCACAATGAATGTGTGGGGATTTCATAAAGTGATTGGACATGTGAGATTTGTTTAGAGCTATTACATAGGAATTGTCTATTAAACATAGCCAACTAAAATATCGGTTCTGCCTTCGCGTTATGGCGTCATTTCCATCTTATTACCATATTGTGTATAATTTATTCACATAAATAATAAGTAAATATCAACTGAATTGTCCAGCCTCATCTTTGAAATTTTGGTCACTCCCTTTCAAATTAAACTAACATACTAACCTATTTCCACTTCAGTTTTTTAAGCGGCTTCCCTTTCACATAATCTCCAAACCCTACGTCGTTTCTCTTCTCTTCATGTGGATTAAAATAATGGCACAGATCCAACAAAATGTGCCGACTTTTTAAATTGAAAACCGATTTAATAACTTCAAACAACACCATAGCAAACGAACAGTACAGAAAATCTAAAAAGTAAATACTACACTGAACGATTGCGGGTGATACCGCAACCGCGGTGATCGGGGCAGTATTGTCTGGCTCAATTTCAACTGCCACCCCTAAAAACGAAAGTTCGAGGTGATCCGTATTGCCACCCCGTGAACATCGATGAGCAATTATCGTACGCTTCACTCCAACGTTGACAGGCGGTCCTGACAGCTAACCGGCACTTGACTCACCTGACAGTTTTGGAGTTGCGGGAAGGTTTGCAAGGTGGTGAAAAAATGAAAACTCTTAAACACTTATATAGTTTTTTTTAATATTGTAGCAAGCGAGTTTTTGTCTCGAGTGTTGCTTTTCCAATTTGTTCCACTTTTCTTGTTTGCATTTCAAAAAAGGTGTAGCCTATACAGTTTAGGTATACAACAGCCACGGATTATAGCACACTGTCCAAAGTTGTGTTTGAAAAATATCTAAGATCATGGGACAATATAATTAGCTGCTGCAAGGCAAACGTTTGAATACATTTTCAATAATTTATAGGCATAATTGCTCATCCATGTTCACGGGGTGACAATTCGGATCACCTTAAACTTTCACTTTCAAGGGTGGCAATTGGAATCCACCCGCATTGTCTTACCTCACTCAAGCCAGAGCAAGGAGAAGGGAGGACTTATCAGACAAGCTTCCTCGATTTACCTGTTAGGTTCGGAGTCTCGCTCGGGGACAAATCCCGGTAGAATGTGAAATGACGTGTTTGTGTAGTCGCTGGTGACTGAGTTGATTGTTCACAGGGTACGTGGTCGGTACGGCCGGTAGTCACAGCGCGCGCTCTGTTTGACAGCCTGCAATTTGTATCCACTGACACGTATAAATATGCAGCCACCGGTTAATTTGGCACGGACGTATGTCGCTTGCACACGTACATATTTATCCGCCATTACTGCACTTGTTTGTTCTCCACGCTGCACGCTGAGTGATCGCCAGTCGCGCCTTTATTGGTTAATACCTCTAAACCCTGCCATTTGTTAGCAATACGCGGATAAATATTTAAATAATTTATTGCACGTCAGGTTTTGCACTGCTAATGGAATGCATAAATAATAAACTCGTTTGACTCGCAGTGTAAACGGAGGTGAATTTATGTTATTTGTCTACCGGTAAGGAACGTTTATCATTTCCTTATTTGTAGAACGGACACTGATTGCTCAAAGGGCTCACAGTAAGGTGGGTACAGAGCAAAGCGAGTTCTCCTTGAGCTCTGTGTTGTGTTATTTCACGTGTCACATGCGTAAATGTTAGTTATGTCTGTGGGATTGAGTTGTATATCATTGGAAATCAACCTCAGTGAAGTTCATAGGTCAATTGTAGGGAATTCTATCTATTGCCAGAATCCCGTATCGCCGCTATCAACCAAGGCTGTTACTGTGGCTCTGGAAGTAAATAAACAAATATCTTATTGCTTGAACACTTTTACATGCAATGTATGACAATCGCCATTATTATGAGCTAAACATTTCCTTTCATACTAACATAGAAAGCTCCTGCATTTGCGAAATTCCTGCTTTTGAAAAGTGTTCTCCGTGTATTTCAAAAGCTTTGCTTTGCTTTGAGGTCTTCCTTTTACAATATTTAACGAATATAAATTTTGAAGGCAAAAAGTATTAAAATAAATTTAAATGCTCAGACCGTATCTTTTTAATAGAAATTGAATTTTCTCATCTATCTGATTCCGATACGGCTGTATATAGAATTTTCTGTCTCCTGATGTATTTACAAGTTCGTTTTTTTGTCGTCCAATATGTTGTCAATATGCTGTCCCTTTCAAGAAACCGGTAGCCTACCTGACTAAATAAATAAAGAAATCGTCCGTTATTAGTAGCTAAAAATTTTCCATTCGCACACATCTATCTCCTTTAGACATACATATCTTTCAATCACATATGACTGGTAGATACCTTGAGCAACATCCTTAGCTACATTTCGCGATTCATCGGTTCGTTCTCAAATTGGACTACGATATTTTGATTAATCCAAAGTTATTTCCTGCAGTAAAATCGTATTGAAGCAGGGTGACATAATGGTTGGAGGACAACAATTGAAGCGAGGGGTATAAATGTGGCTAATGTGGAATCCGGTGACACCCTGGTGCTTGGACAAAGCGTCTCCCAGCATCTGCTGGTCAGCTGCGTCCAGGCCCCGGACAGTGACTGGCACTGGCACGCGTAATGTATCCGGGCCACACGCTCGCACTTGTGCAAACAATATGCGAACATGTTACTTTTCCAAATTGAATCCAGTGCTTCTTTTGTAATGTGACAGTTAAGAGGATTAGTCAAACCCCATATGTACCACTGAAACCACGGATATTGATTATTTATCTCCGGTGGACGAGGGGTAGGTGGAAATTCAAGTGTACAGTATCTTCTGTTTCAAAAACATCGACTCTAGTAGGGTTGTCTCGTCTGGCTCAGCTGTTTAAAGAGTCGCACCTTGCCAGTCAAGAGAAATAATAGTAGCGTTATTCCAACTCTGATCCGCTCACTCAAAACATGGTTTCGTAATTCCGACGCCGTTTATGAACCGAAACCTACAAATGCGGGTTTATATGATACGGTAGGAGTGGTTCTGTGTTCCTTATACACGAACAAGGCAAAGATTTGCTTGTGGAGAAAATATGATACACTTTAAAAATAGCCTATTTTTGGCCAACTTTAACATTTTTTCTAAATGTGACGTAAGATTCAAATGAGGACAAAATATTAGGAAAGAAAAGTGTATACAAACCTAGAGACAACCAACGTACTTTTCCGAGCACCAAATTGGCCCGGGTATTCAACTCCCGGCGCTGCAGTAACAAATTGTTCACGATGCCACTCCCCGTGGTTCGGAAGTCTCGTTTTGCCATTGGTCCATTCCATTGCTCTTTGGGCTATTAACTAATGACAAAATTTGAGAAACATTCTGCTCTAGTTTGTTACAAGACTACACCTCATCATCTATCAAAACACTCCCGTTCCATATTCACCTTAAAATACCTTCTAGGAGTGGTCTGTGTCTCAAGTCAAAGTATGGACCTTGCAATTTGCAAAGCCACTCAACTTCGACCCTACCTAACGTTTCCGCACAGTTGTTTGACAATGCGGGGACCGATCCTGCGCTATCCAGTGATCGAACGATACCATTCCGCCACGAGTCCGTTATCAATTATCATCTACATCACTGTATCACTATACTTTCTGTATTCTCTTATACTCTAGAATCTAGAGGTTCAGCTAAGTCAGCTGGTCAGTGTCAAGACTGGCGGTGGCGGACACTGGGCAGACTACTTCTCAGTTTGGAGCGTGCCTCTGAACCAGTTGCAGCTATTACGACAAGAACTGATCGCTTTTCACCCGCCATTATTTGTTTTCGGATTTGACGTCTTAATGAAAGCCGAATTCCACGTATTTATGAGCTTCTAAGAAATCTTCTGTTATGGGCAGAAACAGACACGCCGCGCCGACTTCTTCTGTTTCCTCATCGTGAAAAGTTACAACAGTTTGCATTTTGATTTATTTGTTGGAACTTTGGTGCCGTGGCTGTTACATAAGTGAGCAGCGACGATTGGTCAATATATGTTGGTATCAAACCTCAACATTGAATATTATAAACCTAACACTAGGCTTTCGCGGCCGGTGTCACAACTATCATCTAGTTCTTCCGGTACACACCGCGTCAAAACATCATTATAAATTAGCTTGAAATATAACTTTGAAGCTGTTTCTTTTGGTCTTGCTATGGAGTGTCATCTTCAGTCACTGATCGGCTGAAATTGAGGTACTTGCTTCTGCTATCTTATCGGTCACAGGGCTGTGAAACCAGTCAATCAGTGTCTGAAGATGGTACTTCAAGCAAATTGTAATGATGTTTTGACGTGGTGTGAACCGGAAGAACTTAATTATAATTGAATTTCATATTTAAACTGGATGAAACAGTTGCAAAGGTCAGAACGAAACAATCGCCCACTTTAAGAATTTAAATGTCTGTAATGTGTGCGGGGTTCTAGATTGAAATGTATTTTCAAGGCTAGAGAACGAGACCGATCATAAAAGTAACAAGCGGCCAGACGTGGTCCCGAGTAAATTGATGTCGAGTAACAGGTCCTTATTTCTAACTCGCAAATTGTGCAAAACTGTTACCAGCTCACAGACCCGGTCATTGTTTCATACTTAACGTGGCAAGTCAATAGGTCTTTAGCACAATCTATTTTTCCTAAGATAAATTAAGACTGTTCTAAGATGTATCTCCCGAAAAATGCAGTTTCTCAAAATACTTCATCGTCAGTTTTACATTCTAATCTTGAAACGAACAGCGTCTTTGGAAGAGAATTCCCCAAACGGATGGTGGACGCCTGTCAACATTCCCGACACCGCTGGCATACATTAGGTTGTTACTTTACTCGTACAAATTACTAGACACAGGTTGATTCTAATCCTCACTTCAGAGCCGGCATTCCATTATTTAGTAAGGAATGTAGTGACGGCGGTTGTTATGACACTCTCGACATTTATTCTCATAATTACGGTTCATTTGCACACGCCAGGATCCAGGAGCCTGGAGGTGTTGTCGCGTGCGGAATGCGGAGGATGTGTCGCGTATCGCGGCATGTATTGTCACTTGATAATCTCGCCTCTGGCTTCTGATTGGTGCTACATATCCGACATTTAGTAGCAGCTAGTATGTAACTCGTATCAGGGTGATTTATATGTCCTTACTTTTAAAGGGTCCTTAGCTGCGCTTCAATGCAAGGGTTTACAGCGGCCCGTTTCCCCCCTCTCAAAATAGTTATTACATTAATAAAAGTATATTTTCAAACTAGAGGCATATCCTGACACGTGCAAAGAACGACTTTTCGAAACTATGCGTTTTAAGTATGCAAAAAAGAGTTGAAAGGCATTATTTCAACATTTATTTCTGGAATTATCGAACAACTTATGAGGAATCGGGATCTATACACGTGTCGGAAATCTCCTCTAGTTTCCAAATATATCATGTTGAATCATGTAAAAATTATTTTGAAAAGTGAAAAACGCGCTGTCGTAAAACTTTTCAACAGGATTCTTGACAGTTTGGTCGCATCAGTTGAAAGAAGGCCCGTTGTTTAGCCAGTTGTGGGTTCCTTGGGCTTACGATTTCAGCTTTCTCTGAAGTGACCACTGAGGCGGTCCCTTAAGCTGTAAACGTTGAATTAGTCCGGAATTAGTGTGAACAATCGCAAATCTGCAGTGGACGGAGTCGTGCAGACCAGCGCTCACAGGTTTTAATCTGTTGACACTACCCTGTCTCTATATTTTGAAAGCCTGTCTTTTTTGTATGAAAATGCGATCTCTTTAGAGGTATAGATGTACACGAAATATACGAAGATGTATACGAAACTGGAGGCAGAGAGAACTACCAAACTGGAAGACACAGAACGGTAGTTCATGAACGTTTGCCATCACAGGCAGAAGTTCATTTCATGAACGGACTTCCAAATTCGATTAAGTGTGCCGCAATTCCGAGGGCATTTAAAGCTAGTCTTAAGACACTTTCGATCGCATGAGCATTTTATTGTTTAGACGATTTATGCACATGATTGGGAGACTGTGTGAAGAGACAGACTGACAGGGCCAGATGGGTAAAATTCGAGTGAATGAGACTGTATGATTGTAACTTATGTATATTTGAATGTGAATCCAAAATGTATGCCATTAATTATTGACGATTGCAGTATCTGTGAACACATGTTTATTCAATAATACATTTATTTGTTTGTTTTTTCAATGTGTACTTGTTGTAGAACCGAAATCTTAATGAGTGCCTATTCTCACTTGATTGTAGCCCGACTATGCAATGTACTTGTGGTTTACTACAGACTTGACGTAACCCGACAGTGAAGGCAGGCTCTTATTTCTGATCATTAACTCGGCAATAACAAACAATCGTGATTAAGTGCTATTATTTCGCAGCGGAAACGCCAGTTTACGGTCTCGGCAATAATTAACTTTTCCTGCTCCATCAAGTAACATGTTGATGTCGACCTTGCTGTGAGTTTCCCTGTGATTACATGCAACCAGTGTCGTGGATGTGTAAGAAGTGCAGTACATACGAGTATGTGGATCAATTGAAGCGTTAGGCACGGGTTGTGCAACTGAGTCTCAAGGACTGAGTGCTGATCACTGGTGCCAGTGTACGTGCTAGTGTACGTGCCAGTGGACGTGCTAGTGACATCAGTGAACGTCAAGGCCCCCGTGTGGTGGCCGGGGGCTCCACTATCGCTGGGTGTAAGGTACATCACGTGACCTTCTGCGAATCCGTCTTCTCGGATTTGTGTTTCGAGCAATATCGGCGATTCACTCAGAATACAGAGTAGTTGCGCATCGCAGAAACAGGCGTCACACACACGCAACAATTTTTCTGAAGATCAGAAATCTTACGGTCAAATTTGTTGACCCTTTCACATCTGATAAATCTCTCGAGTCAATCCCAAGATGAACCGATTTATTCGATGTCGACTATCGACGCATAAATCTTTACTAGTTTCGAGGGGGGTTACGGAAGTTGGACGTGGACACTTCAAGTTGAGTATGGGTGTGACTGAGTGGTTGAAATTGTATTTGAAACGTTTTGATGAATCCTTGTACAATAGTTATGCGTAGACACGGGTGTCTCTGGACGTTTTCTTTGTGGTTCGTGGTGTAGAATCTGCAGAATGAATAGTTTCCAAAACATGTGTTACTATTATGACTCCAATGATGATCGAAATCGTAGTCAGAAACACTTGACCTTAGAGTTGTATTTTGAACCTAACCTTAGCAAGGAGTTCAGTCTTCAGATGGGCGATGTTTATTTGATTTATTTGTGAGTATTTCTCAAACAGTGGCCGCGAAGACAAGTGTGACAAACTAAGCTCATTCTCTCGGTTAGTTACTCTGTAAGTTGCCACGCACTAGCTCTAGAGTTGTGCAGTGTGTCGGTAGTGTGCAGTGAGTAGTGTGTAAGTGTGTAGGCCACGTCGTGTGTTTAAGGGGCATAAGGTCAGTGATATGTGCAGAGAGACATGAGATGAATGTCTCCAACTCACGCTATGATACTTCCTCTGCGACCCGCCACTATTCCACTCCACTATTTCATATTTATGGCCGCAACAAACACAACTGTCCAGAACTATATTGATGGGCCCTGAACACCCATTTCAGACATGGAAGGTGGTTCAAAATAATTTATATATTGGTTTGATTTTGTTTTTTGAACTAGTTTCTGTCGTTCGTAGATGCCCGCTAGACTAGGTTTTGGCGTAGAGTCAAAGAAAAGTGTTATTGTTGTTGCTTCTAAAGTTTAAATGCCAGTTCAATTAGTCAGAAAATCGAACTATTTTTTACATTTAGGCTTTACCAAGAGACGACTTGTCGGTGAGGAGCTAAAACAAAACGATATTAAAATATTTATTAAAAAATACTATTAAACTGTTTTGGTGCGGTGCAGGGTGGCATTTAAATAATATACAATTTGGCAACACTAAAAGCATGCATTAATATATATAATTTACAAACCTGAAAAAAATTAGCTGAAAAACATAAGCTTCCAATATAGTTATAAATTTATATAAGTATAGTGGACCGATTATAAAAGAATACTTAGTCTCTCTATTAAATATTAAGTACACACTCCTGATGGATTTAATCAAACATTGCACCAATAAGGATTAAAATAAAAATGAAATTGTAATTCGCAGTTAGTTTTCTATTTATCGCAAGCAAAATATTGTTCAGCTCACAGAATTTAAAACGCCTAAATATTCAAAACAAATAAGTGATCAAATTACGTTTTTTACAAATAAATACCCACCTAAATATAACATTTGCTAGGAGAATCGGTTTTGTTATCCAAGGAATTGTTGGTTACGCAGATTGATGTGAACTGGCCGATGTGTACACTGTACAGTTGACAGTAGAATGTATACTGGCTATACTGGCTAGAGCCTATACTTGTATACCGGACTCGGCTATCGCCTGTACACCACTGAGACGATCTCAGTTTATGACCCAGTACCAGCACTAGCACCAGTAGCAGTAGCAAGTTTATTCTCATATTGAATCTGCGAGGCGAGCTGTAGCTGTCTATTGAATGCCCTCTCTAGCATTCTCCACATAAACACGTCAGCGCACGGTTATTGTGGTCCATAACTTGAATAACTGTGTTATTGTGTTCTACTAATATGGCGGAATTGTTCAGTTGTCCTCAGGACATTTCCATACAATGGCGGCCACAACTCCAGCGTACTTTGCTGGTTATCAGTTCATCTAGTTTTCATTGCAATGTAGTTTTAATTAAACCTACTCATGCTCATTGCAGTTAATGATTCCATCTGGGGAACAGCCAACCCTAGTTTTGTAACAAGACTATACCTCATCATCCATCCAAGACTACACCACTATGAGTGTTCGGTGTCTCAAGGCAAAGTATTAAATACGATGTTCTTCAGGTTATATTATTTAGGTAATGAGACAACAAATTCTTCAAAAAATCTGATTGATTCTTTCCTATTACTTTTTTGGCTTATGGTGTTTAAAAGGTGTCTAAAAGACTAGCGAGTACTGGTTTTGCCTTTAAAATGCCTCGTGCAACAAAAGTTATTTAGTAATTTGTTTCGTTATTTAAAATTATTTTCTTTATAGTGTAAGATTTACGAAAAAATAAGTAAATACTGTAGTTTATTCTTTTATTACACACTATGAACTCGTTGGAATTTAATGTATCAAGGATAAACTTAATTCTTAGGGCTTCGCGGCTGGTGTCAACTATAATCTAGCTCTTCCGGTTCACATTTCGTCAAAACATCATAATAATCAGCTTGGGATATTTTGGTCTTGCTGTGGAGTACCACTTTTAGCCACTGATTGGCTGAAACCAAACTACTTGCTGTCTGCTTTTGAATTGGTGACAGGGCTGCAAACCGTCCAATGAAGCAGAATGCCAACGGTTAATGTTCTCGTTGGCTGTGACACTATAGAAAATTAATTATTATGATGTTTTGACGCAGTGGGAACCGGAAGAACTAGATTATAAGAGGGTGCAACTTCCTCAAAGAAGACGTTTTTATGGGGCCATCAATGTTTAAATTAGTATTAGACACACTTCATTATTAAAACCTGTAACAAAGTAACATATGTACTCGTATAAATGGCAAAGTTTGCGCAAGAGTTTGCGGTGAAGGGTTAGCAGGAGAGACACACAGTAGTAATTAAGAGAATCGGTAGAGGAGAGAGGAGTGAGGTAGTGTAAGTGAAATCTTGTGCAGTAAGCGAGTGAGTGAGATAAGGATAATGGACGTTTGTTTTGCACAATCGCATGTCGGAGAGGCGAGAAAGAACGTTTTGAATGATAAAGCGATGCAGTTGGCCTCGGGCAGTCATCAGCGCCGGGGACAGAACAATGCCTCCGCGCGAGTGGCTTGTGATTAGCCTGCTTGGACCGCCGCGTAGCAGCAGTGAGCGTAGCAGCAGTGAGCGTGGTAGTGAGCGTAGCAGCAGCGAGCGTGGTAGTGAGCGTAGCAGCAGTGAGCGCAGCAGTGAGCGTAGCAGCATTGAGCGTAGCAGCAGCGAGCGTAGCAGCAGCGAGCGTGGTAGTGAGCGTAGCAGCAGCGAGCGTGGTAGTGAGCGTAGCAGCAGCGAGCGTAGCAGCAGCTAATGTGGTAGTGTGCGTACCAGCTACAGCGTAGCAGCAGTGAGCGTGGTAGTGAGCGTAGCGTAGCAGCAGCGAGTCTCTCTACTGCATCTACTGCTGCCGCCGTTGATGCTCAGAGTGGTTTACAACCCGGAAAGATAAAGAAAATCTTTAAACAATTACACAAATTAAGGATTTGCCTCGTCACCAAAGGATACATATTTAAAAAAAACACGCAACAGAGTAATGTGAAACTTGATAGGCAAATGGTGATTTTTATCAAGTGAAGGAGCTTAGTTATAATTTAGTTCTTCCAGGTCACACCGCGTCAAAACATTATAATAATTCGTTTTAAAAAAATCGGTCTCGCTGTAAAACACCATTTTGAGTCATTGATTGGCTGAAACTGAGATACTTGCTGTCTGATATGCTATTGCTGGTTGCAGGGAATAGCAACTGTCGATGTTCTTACGGGCTTTGACAAAATAAAAATAAATTACTTCAGGACTGGTTGCCAGCATCTCGAAAGTTTGATGCTGTCTTCTTTGTTGAAGTTATGATCATTTTTAATGTCGTATTTGATACTTTGCATTGAGACATCGACCCGAGGGTATTTTAAGGTGAATATGGGATTGTGGTGGGAGTGATCAGTATTTTTCATGGATGATGAGATGTAGTCTAGTTACAATCCAGGGCGGACTGTTCCCCAGGTTGGGTCATTAATTAATAGCCCAACGACCAATGGAACGGACCAACGGCTTAACTTGACTTCCGAACCACATGTTTGGTTTCTCGGACAGTTCGGGTTTTAGAAGCTTATGATTATTATGTATATTGACTTGTGTAGGATTTAACATGTTTTGAATGCAAAGACTACTTGGCTAACAACATTATCGCACCGAAGGGTAATGAGCCTACTAAAGTTACAACACTGCAGGTTGCAGCGGCACAGTGCATCTATCTACCGCCGCCAGTGTTGTCCTGGTTCTCATGTGACGAAACCCAGCTTCCTTCCATTCATCGCCTTACCTCGCCTCGCCTTGCACAAGCTTAATGATGTTAGTGTACGGATCTGATACAGAAGCTAGTTACAGCACATCTCTACAGGTTACAACAACAAGCCTACTGCTGTACCAGTTGCACGACACTCGTGTCAGATACTCTACCTTAGGAAAACAGAACAATTCTTAGACCCAATCACCATAGAAGTACTAACGTACTGACGTAGTAACAATCAGAAAGCAGAGGAATACAGTGACATACACTCAGACGATAATATTCTTTAGAAAAGATAAAAATACATCGCTGTACGTTAGGTGTCCCAAGAAAATGCATGTTTTACATTGTTCTTATAGGATGAAATTCAAGAGCACGGCCACCGCTGCGCGTGAGGTACCAAGTCGGAGGTACCTGCTCAGGTCCTAAGGCTCCATTGAAGTAGTGGTATATTTTGCACATCATTGATATTGCTAGGTATTTATACAATTGAACAACACACTGCCAGCAGTGAACACCACGTAGGGGCATTACAATTTATTTCGTAAAGTACTTTAACCCGTGACCTGTGCGTGTGTGCGCGTTGATGGAGGTGACAGGAGGAGCGAGCACTAGCAGCCCACACGGGCCGGTGTTTACCAGTTATTAGCTATGACAATAGCCGGGCCGGGCTGAGGCTGTGTGATTTAGCGATATATTTGTACAGCGCGCTGCGGCGAGGGCGGACCATCAATTAGGCGCTGACACAGGCCAATTTGTCCTCAACCCCCCCCCACCCATCACCTTCCCCGTCAACCTGACATCTTCCAGCTGCACGTCACACCGTCACTGCTGCTTCTTTTCAATTTCGGTATGGAGCTGAAATATTGAGTGAGCTTGAAAAGCAGTTTAGATCAGGAGTAGGTAGTGATAACGTTGCTCGCAAGTGTATCTGGAAGACAAGACGATGTTGTGCAATGTGTAGACTAGAAGTTTTTTACCAATTTACAAAAAAATGTTATGCTTGATCTACATTAATAATCTCTGAAATGGAATGCTAATTGCGAAAAAACGTACAAAGGCAAACTCTATTTTAAAATAGTTTCAACCGTCGTGGTTGGAGCGTAGTATGAACTTTTTCACCCGGACCTTATTATTTTTTGGCGTACAACGGGAGAACTGATCTGGACATTTTTCACGACGTTTCGAAAAATGCATCTTGAGTTGACGACCTTGACGAAAGGTCTGAGCCAGAGATAAGATAACAGCAAGAAATGAGCTAGCTGACACAGCATACATAGTATTTTTCTAGACCTCTCGGCTGAACTACTGTACATTGTCTCGAGAATGTGTACGTGTTGAGTATACAGGGTGAGGGGTTGTGCTTTGTCTCAGGGCCGGCATACTGTATATACAGTACTAGAGCGACGCGGAGAGATGGTGGGAATGTAGAATAATCACGAAGCGCATTAGCTACATGCTTAATTAATGCTGTTGAAAAGGGAAAGCTAGATTAGCAGTGAATAAATAGTTTCCTCTGCTGTTCAGCCGCTGCAGCGCGCGTTCAGTCGCTACGAACTGTGTACTTGATCATACGTGTGTTTCAACTACTGTACATAATCAGAAAACCTAGAATATTAATTAAGTGACATACTTTACAACGTTGAGTGTTTCAGGCGTGGTTACTTTCTGTTTGTGAGCAACGGTATGTTACAGTGTATGTTTCTGAAAATTATCTTTCCCATGGTCTTAAACTTTTAACTTCTGAGGTAGTTTCGTCCCGACTGTAAGGTTCGACTGTGCCGGTGGTGGTGGTACAGGCTCCAGGCTAAGGTAGGGTAGGACTGCGCTGGTACTCCTAAACAAGGTAACAACCGAACCATTGCAAAACATGGAGAGAGTATTTTGTAGGCCAGCATTCAAAAAAATAAAATTGTTGGCACTACCTTGCCTTTATATTTTTAGAAACACGTATTTTTTTCAAATGCGATCTCGTAAGAGGAAGTGACATTCACTCTTATGAAACTTGAGGCATGGGCAACTACCAAACCGGGTGACAAAGAACGGCAGTGAATGAACCGTGTGCTCAAAGAACCTCCACTGATCTGGATTAGAACACAATACTCATACAATTAAGGAGTTTCATGACGTGTAAGCTGCCGTGCTTTGTGTTGTGTGCTGGAGGTGTCGCTGCGGAAAATGCTTTATCCCGGTGATAAAAACTGCTAGACACAAACAAGCTCGCCTAGTGGGTGCGTGGTGCGGGGTGAGGGGTGAGGGGCAGGTGTCAGCAGCCTAGGTTTCGCCTAATCTCACCCTCCCAGCTATAAGTCTTATTTATGGATCTGTACACAACGGAGGTGTCGACTCAGTGCTACCTGCAGGGAACAACCCACCCGGCTCCAGCCTGGCTCTGACAAATTCTACTTTTGTTTCTCTGTAGCCCCCCGCGGCGCTACTAAATCCACATCGCGGGTCTCGGTAAATCTCGCGCCGCCCAGCGCCCGGTCACACTCACACATTCGTCTCTCTCTCTCTCTCTTCTTATTTCAATTAGTTACAAAGAGACTGAGGCTACCAGGACAAACTGGCGCTCAGAAATATTGCGCTACGAAACCGTGTTATTTAAATATAGCTCGTTTATAATTCCGGTGCCAGCCTGGGAATTATGCGATGGGAATCGAACATTGACGTTATTTTATAAGTGGGGATTTATTTCGGCCATTAGTGCTGTTCAGTGTTCAGTGTCGATGTTATCCCTGGCCACGGCGATGAATGCTGCGACGACATGGTGAAGTATACGAGGCAAGACGCGCTTGCTGGCTTTAATCGCCTTTGTCAAACTTAACTTATCCGTTATTCATCTTTGTTTGCATCTATTTACTCGTCGTGTTTTCCGAGTTTGAAAGGACGTTTTCCATATTTTATTGAGTGAACAAAAAATACACGTCGTTTCTGGAATCTGACCCCGTTTTCAGGTGAAAAGTAACCTAAAACATAGTAAAAGAGCTAGCCTAAAGGTAATCAACGCAAGCTGATCAGTCACCCACCACCAAAAAAATCTTAATTTTCCCCCCGTTAAACTTGTTAATTTTATAACAACTAGTCTAGAAAACAATTCAACGTGTACAAAAACTTTACAAGATTAAAAAAACAAATAGAGAAATCAAGCACGTCTACGACCAATTGACTTCCTGGCTTTAGAGGGTATTCAAGGTGAATATGGGATGAAAGGTGAGTGTGATGAGTGTTTTTATTGGAAGATGAGGTGTAGTTTTGTTAAACTAGGGCCGACTGTTCCCCAGATCGGGTCATTTAACAAAGAAACTCATAATTACTGTTTGGAGTGGATTTGTTTGTACTATTCAACTAAACATTGAAAGCACTACTCTAGTGTTTATGTTTATCAGCGAAGTGGAAGTGAAAGAACTGTTAACTAACAGAGATTGTTTCCTGTTTCAGGTGGGTCTAAGATGTTTGCCGCCCGACACAAAACACACAGCGGTGAGTAACACAACAATAACAACAACAATGCGTCATAAATAACACATCCACACTTCACACTGAGAACTTGACACTAGGAATAACGAGAATGGATTAGCTAACCACACAGTCACAGTCAAGTGTCGTCTCCACGAGACGGAGGAATCAAGGCTCGCGGCATCGACCAACTTGGTTATTTTGGAAATAATGTAATTTTAATTTTCTTGGAAAAGTCAAGTAGTTGTTTAAAACATTAGGACAGAGACTTTCCTTAAGAAAGTTAGAAATGTGCGAATTTCCAACTTGACTGGATAATTGCCAGGGAGTCCGAAATGTGGACATCCCGTTTTGTCGAGTCTGTTGGAATTCGTTTTATAATTGAACCCGAAAACGTAGTTTGGGTTTTTGAATCTGAAAGATGCCTTAAAAGATTTCGATGATCATTCGGGATTTGGTGCAAAGCTAGTTTGACAGCACACAGGACAAAATATCCAAATAATTTACTCCTTTAGCTACGGTTCTTAACTTATACCCTTCTACTTTTTACATTAATAGATTATTCATATTCAATTATAAATGCTTGAATTTAATCATAATTCGGATGTATTTAGGGCTTTGGATTACTAAATTCAATTTATTGTCGAACGAAGCTGTTTGAAATGTATGTGGGCCACTAAGAGCGACGTTGAGAAGACTAGTTGTAGGAACGGGTTTAGCATGTACGTTGACACTACACTACTCACCCCTGTGAGTGTTTAGTAGATGATATGTGACGGCAAGAGAAGGTCAACGACATGATTGCCCTGCTCGCTCTCCTGGCAGCATAAACGTCAACCACAAGCTATGAATGTTCCTGGCCTCCTCTCACCCGGGCACACTGTACACACTACACGTCCTGTAAATATCGAATACAAACTGCAGTCTTATAGAGAGGTCGCGGACACTACAGCGCTTGGACCAATGTGCGCACTAGGGGGTTCAATTTTGAAAAATGCAGAACAACTTTTAGTTTTGTTGTGTCACACCAAAGATGGTACTGTGTGGTAGGTAGACTGGGCATAGATGCCACATGGTGGAGGCAAGAAAAATCATCATATTTTGGCAGCCCGAGCACAGATAGCGCTGCAAGGGCTGCCGTCTTTCTCCCTCCTCGGCTCCACATGCTCGAGTTTGTCCGATGTCGATAACTTAAATGTGACCAAACCAAATCGTGTGATTTTCTGGAACGAACAAAATTGCGCGTGCGTCAGTGGCTCTACTACGGAAATTCCTCGCAACGCTATTTGGGCTGACGAAACCGTGTTGATTTTCCTGCTTCAGCCATGTGTCTTCAATGCGCTATCTAACATAACATAATATTTGGTTCAAGTGACTAGTTGTGAAGAGTGGAGCAAGTGAACAGTGTACTGTGGAGGAGAGGACGTGGCCTTGGCTGGGAACAAGGCGACGATAACGGTATCTTGAAGCGCCAGCCAGAGCCAGCTACATCTTCCGTAGTAACCAGTAACCACCAGCTGGTCGATGTGTCCCCGTGCCATTTCCTGCCATTAGGGGGAGGGCAATGTCAAACTTCTGACCTTTGATCTTAATTTAAAACAGGGTCGGGTATAATATCGATAGTTTTTAATGAGTGATCTAGTTTTGTCGTCAGTTGAAAGGAAATCCAAACATAGAGCTTTGAAACGTCCATGTGGCTCCAATCCGCCCTAGAGATTCAGTTCGACATCATGGAACAATTATCATAGAAAGTCAACACATGACTTACTGGATTGCAAACCGTTCGTTCAAAGTTGTCGCGGGGTTTCGTAGTTTCTAGCCGCTCGCAAAATTATAATTTTTCATGCCGCCCGTAGACTATAAGAGTATAGTTATATTCGTCAGAATACGCACTGCGCACCAACCCTTACTTATTAAGAAGCTTACGCTAACCTGTTCAGTCGAACTCGATCGCTAAATATTATTGTCAAAATAAAATATTGAAACAAAACCAATCGAATCAACAACTTAGTTGATGCGAAAGCTCCGAAGATATCTGTAGTCCGAAGCGCTGACTGTCTGTAGGGTTCAGTGCGTGTTGTTATGTAGCGTCTGCAAGGTGTCAACTCTCCGTGTAAGTGTTGTTAAACAATCTTTTTGGAAAGTACATTTTTATTAATTAAATCAAGTCATGAATTAATACGTTATAGCTTATTCAAGAACTTGTGGAACTGGCTCTATTATCAAACATATCTCATACTATAACTTAATTTATTCATCAGCATAAAGCTCTTCATTTTACCTCTGTCAGTTAATGGAAATATACGCGTTCCAGTATCAAGCTTGACGGTAATGATTAGAATTTGAATAAAGGTTGAGAAATAATGCCAGCATTGAATAGGTTATAATTGTGGAAAATACTTGGATTTAATGAAGCAAGGTTTGAATGGATCGTCAGTCGCCAGTCGCGAGGTTCGAAAACAAGTTAGATTTATTAAAGTAATTATTCAAGTTTCCCCGTTCTCCCGACTGTCTCTTGTTGGAAAAGCTAAACAGTTATTAAGTATGTTTGACGTTTTTTGTAACAAATTGGATCTTGTGAACTTTAAACATACTGTGTTTTGGTACAAATCTTTGCCTTTAATTCCAAATATTTTTTTATTTTACATGAACAATTCTTCTACAAACAATAGCATTGACGGCACTTTAATAGTGGTGATTTTTGCGTATCTATTAATGTTTTCAGACATATTTCCACTGTTCTTTAATAAAAACTTTGGATGCCAATTATAGACCAATAGCAGACGGCAGTTTTTCAGTTTCAGCCAATCAGTGACTGAAGATGGTACTCCACAGTGAGACAGAAATATCTCAAGCTAATTGTGAATTGACCCGTTGTGAATTGGAAGTACTAGAGTATAGTTGTGACACCAGCCGCAAAATTTCCAGATTTACAATTATTTATGTAAATATTCTCGTTTTATTACATTTTAGCGTCACAAGTAATTTCCGTAACCAAATGCTCTCGAGTGTTTCCCTGTGTTTGTTTGTTGTTGTGGAAAATCTTTAAGTTATTTTCCGTGCATAATGTTAGATATATTGGTCTCCGCGAGAGGCATTGTGTGGTAGAGCAAGGCGAATGTATTGTCGCCCTGGACGGATGTTAACGTTTGATTAGGCAGGGAGATGGCGCGCGTTTGATGTGAGACGCTTCTCGGAAGGTGACGAGAACTACGCTGAACGCGCTAACGCGGCAGTGAGCGGATTAGCGCTGCTGCGTGGCAGCGTGGTAGCGTGCAGCAGACAATGGCGGAGACCGCACCGCAACCGTAACCACAATGAATCTCTGCTGCTAGCGAGATGCACTCTGTTCCCAGGCAGTCAAATCAACCAACACTGTAACGTAACGGTCCGTTTTCCGAATAGTTAGTCATACTTTTCATTCATCAAACAAACTATACTTTCGGTACTATATTTCGGTCCGGAGCGGATCCGTGGCGGATTGGTATCGCACGCGACTCAGGAGCTCATCACTCCGGTGGCGCGGGTTCGATCCCCGCAGTCATCACTTACATTTGTAATGTGACGAATACGGTGACGCTAGGTAAAGGTCGAGGTTGAGTGGTAGAGAGGACTTTGTAGACCTAACTTCGCCTCGTTAAACAAGACACACTTTTTTTACTTTGATACTTTGCGATGAGACACCGACCACTCTTAGAAGGTATTTTAAGGTGAATATGAGATGATGGTGAGGAGTATGATGCGTTTTTTGATGGATGATTATACTGTAGTTGAATTCTGGTTACGAACTAGGACCGACTGTTCCCCAGATTGGGTCATTAATTAATAGCCCGACGACCAATGCAATGGACCATCGGCTTAAAGTGACTTCCGAGCCGTTGAGAAAAAGTTATATTAACTCGAATTCGTTACTAAATCTTTGCTTTAAAAATAATAGTTCTTTATTAAAATACATTTGGATTTGTTAACATTAATTTGTAATTATTGGCTAACCAAGTTCATTTTTTTTGCAAATGTTTTACATTAAAACGTTTTTTGGTTGAAAAACTACATTGGTAGTTAGTAAGGTTTTTAATTTTCTTCGAAATATATGAGGGTGGATTTCGTTCGGCAAATTGTTTAAAACATTAGCTCCGACTTAATGTAAAAGATATTAAAATAATTTCGTGTTATGTTGAGAGTCCCTGTAGTTGAGGTGGTATCTGGTGTTATGACCGTGAATATCAAAATTTGAAATTAATTTAGACTTAGGGCCTAAATTAAAAAAAAATCGCTACTTCTAGCAAATTTATAGAAGAGGGTGTCAAAATATAAAATTTTCTAACAAGGGGTTGCAAGATTCTCAAGAACGTAGGCCTATTCCTCCAACTGTTCAAATAGACTTTTTTAAGATAAAATATTTTTTTGAAATTCTTGATTGGAACAGCCTTTACTAAACGGTGATTCCATGGGATAGTTCAGATGGATGAGTCCGAAATAGGGCGTTCAAAGAGCATGCATTGAAGAATGTCTTTGCCAAATATCTCAATGCATAAATGTTGAGGGCAATTCCGATGGTCAATTTTTTAATAGCTTTGGTCCATATGGGCTTTTGGGGGTTTAGAGCCCATACCCAGCGAGCTGTGTTTACACCTCAGTTAAACAGATCGTATTAAAGACGCATCTGTTGACGCATTCGGCAACGCATAAACATACTTAAATCAAAGTTTCATCGCCTCTCCCACAAACAAACAGTAGAGTACAGCTGATAGTGTCCGTGTGACTGCTGCCTCTGACGAAACCCTTTCACTGGTTTATCTCTCTGAGAAGGCTATTTATGACGTATCATGTCATAGGTCGCTGATAACTGAGTTGGTTAAATTGTACTTGTACCAATCTAGATTGATTCTATAAAAATCGTTGCTTTAATGGAAGATTTATCTGTTTTGATGACTGGAGAGCCCGGTCCTGAAATTGGTTATCATTCGACCGACGCACCATGAAGTATTCTAGACTTTATCAAAATTCCAGGGATTTTGACCTTTTGGAGTTTTAAGGATTTTTTGTTTGATGTTTGTTGTTGACGTTAGTAGATTGAATTTTTAAGGTTAAAATATTATTACAAACGTGTTAAATAGAAGAACGTCGTTTCGTGATCTTGAATCTTGTTCTAGGCTGATTACTTTACTTGTGTTATGATGTAGGTTAGCTGAAGATGGGATTAAATTCAAGATCCCGAAACGTCGTTGTTCACTAAAAAACGTTGGAAAACGTCAATATTTCAACCTCAGTTTGAGGATTTCGACTTACCACTGTTTCCACCCAAGCGGTGATTAGCTCCCTGAACACGACATAGATATACCACGGTTTCGTCAACCGGTACGGTGTCGTGTAGTCAGAGGAGAGGCACAGGGTGAGGTGAGGCCTGTGGTTCCACCTGAGTGGCATGTGGGCATGATTGCCGGAGCATGAAGAGGCATGGAAGCCTATTGCACCGAGGCGACCCGCAGCTCACCTTTCATGCTCACCCTAACCACACCACACCACGGCACGGTACCTTGCAAAAAATATCGCCACTAGATGGGGGGAAGGGGAAAGTAAAATGGCCGCTGTGGTTAAGAGGCCGGAAGTGGGTGGCAGGGCAAGGGGTGACGGCCCACTACAATGGTTTACCGGTGACAAGGGGCGTGGTGGTGTGACGTCACAGCACTGGTCACCGATCAGCTCCCAAGACGAGATTTGTGATGATCGTCGGCCATGAGACGCTCGAGGAAGTTATGTCTCAGGGGAGTGGAGACTGGTCTTCAGGGCTAAAACACGGGAGGTCGTATAGCACGTTTGTATTTTTTCCACAAAACAACAAAAAAATCTAATTTTGTTATCACCTAACACCGTTCTAAGCTTACCCGCGATTTTCAAAAAATAAATGTACCCATACATTTCACTAGCAGTTTGGTTAGTTTTGTCTCTGAAGAGATTCTGTCAGGGAATGCCGAAAATTTGAATTGGTACATAACGGTGATAAATTTAATCAGTGACTTTAATAATAACGGTAACAAGCTTAAGACAACAAAATACAAGAAGGAAAAACAAAACAGTTGTCTTCAGTTTAGTACAAACTATAGCGTAGCAGATTTAAGTTTTATTTTGTGGCAAAGTTTGGGCAATGAACTCTTCACTTCCACCTTATGGTTATCCATATAATGAGAGTTTACACAGACAGCACGGGACAGTGAGTGAAGACTGGAAGACTGAACAGTTTGCCTTGCGTCCCGTGTCCAGGAGTGATTACAGCAATGGGCAACTTTGCCTTTATTGCCCAACATTACAACGTTGTTACGCAAATACTTGTTATTTTCATTATGGCTCGTGTACGGACCTACTTATTACACTTATCCCGACTTGTGCGCATGCGCGATTGTGCTCTGCTCCGGTTTATTAGCACAACATCTGATTGGTTTAACATATACAATTGTTTCCAATTCAGCTGGAATGTTCAAGAGTATAATGTTTCATCGCCAGGTCCTAAAGTGAAGCTCTTTGGCCGATCCGTGGCGGATTAGTATCGCACGCGACTACGGAGCTCATCACTCCGGTGGCGCGGGTTCGATCCCCGCAGTCACCACTTACATTTGTAATGTGACTAATACGGTGACGCTAGATAAAGGTCGAGGTTGAGTGGTAGAGAGGACTTTGTAGTCCTAACTTCGCCTCGTTAAACAAGACAAACTTTACCTTTTTTTTTTTATCATCAAAGTTTATTTCCCTGGAAATAAAAGTGGAACTTAAGCTGTCTATAAGTGTGGCTAAAGCAGTTGTTTTTAGAGCAAATTGACACAAGTGTGTGTTAGAAGATAGATAGAACATAAAAACTGTTGCTTTATTGAGTCTGAACTCTACTGAGGAAGAATGGAATGTAACCTTTGATCGTAAACTACATACGAGTAGAACATGTTCACTCCGCAGTGAAAGACTTCAATTTCAATATTGACAGTTCCATTCTTAGCCTTCAACACTGTTAGCCTTTCATGTTTATATCGCTGGGGTTATGGTTTTTGTTCTACCACTAAACACGATTGCTTTGAAAATCATTGATAGAAAACCTTTGTAAAAAGACTATAGAGACTATAATGAGTATAAAATAACGATTCCAACTTTTGGGCGTTCAGTGGCGAGTCCAGTAAATTGGGGACAACCTGTGTTGAACAGGTTCGTCAATCAAAAGAACATACTGTATTTTTTTTAAATGGTATCGAGTGAAAGTAATTATAACTTAATACTTTTAGAACCATGTCTTGTTGGTGTAGACAAGCGTCTGCAGCGTCTACGTTTAAGATTTAGAAAGAGCGATCCACCTCTTAGATTAGATTAGAAGCAGTCGAGACTGTCTTGTTGAAATGTAGATGTGTTTCTCTGTTGTGTAAACTCTGTCTGAAGAATGTATCCGAAATACACAGCAGCTTGACAAATTGGGATCTAACGGAATCCGAGGAATTTGTTTGGTCGTGGTATTGTTCTTGCCTTTCCCATAAAATAAGGTGTCTGGATCTTTTATCAGGTTACAAATCCCAATTCAGTGTCCAAATGTGATGGTGAAGTATCATTGTTAGCATGATTATTTTATCCTGTTCTGTGCTAATGTTCAGAATCGTAGTTTTTATTCTTGGACACGTGCAATCTCAATTACAAGTTACAATGTATCAGTGCCTAATTTCTGTCAAATTCATATGTCCACTATATTTGACAATCAAGATAATGAACCTTTTTTGAACGAATCTTTTTTTACTTTATTTAACGGTTTGGTATAGTTGAGGTTGTGTTACACTATATAAATTTGAAATAGGTAATGAAATAGTTCGGTTTGTGAAAAACATTTTTTATTTAATTTTAAATAAATTATCTTAGTCCGTTAATATTAATAAAACGCTTTAACGAACATTTTCAGATGAATAAATTTATCAGTAAAATTAACAATTTGTCTTAAAATCATTAAATAACCAATAAATAATTTTTCAAGCTTCAATTAATTTCACAACCCGGTGAAGTTTTGAGGTAATTCTAGGGACTTGTCTCCCAATACATTGTCTTTTAAAAATACTTTTAACTTTTAATTTCTTCCTCAAGGATACTTCACCCGTTTTTTCACAACTAGCGTATGTACCATTTCAGTTATTACTAATATTACTAAATAATAAGTTTTTATTTTTCGTTGTGTTCATATACTTATTCAGCCGTGGATGATGACAATTGTCCCTTAAAAACTGAGCTCGTGGTGTTTCCCGTCTTAAAAAACTACTCCATTACCTCATAATCGAATTTTTAGTATAATTAATTGTCGCAGAATGAAAATAAGTGCGGATTTGTAATGTTAATCTGAAACTTGTGCATAATTCCGTTGACCCAAGACTCAAAGGAGCTCTAGTTGACAAAGTCAAGCCGCAACATGCAAATGTGCCCCGACCCTCTGCTCAGCTCAGACCCGCTTCTCTCTACTCTCTACTCGTGCAGTATCTCAGTATCTCTACAGAGTACAGATTTCTGTTTCATGTTCCTCACCACATCACATCGCCTCTCGCTGCTCTTTTCTACTCTTGTATTGATTTTCACTAAATTTGCATACAGTTTCTTCTTTGTGCGCTAACGCAGAGAGTTTGGAGACAAATCAACGGATCTAAGTAATTTCCTACACTTAAATAGTCACTTTTATTCCTACAGTGACTTTGATTTCCTTCTCTCTACTCGTATCTCTACAGAATGATGTCTGTTTCATGTTCCTCACCACACCGCCTCTCGCTGCTTTTTTCTACCCTTCTACTGCGATATTCGCATTCAGTTTCTTCTGTGTGCACTACGCAGAGAGTCTGGAGACAACTCAACGGATCAAAGTAATTGCCTACAGTTAAATAAGTAATCACTAAAATACACTTAACTCTTAAGAGCTTTCGCGGCCGGTGTCACAACTATATTCTAGTTTTTCCGTTCACACCGCGTCAAAACATTATTATTAGCTTGAGATATTTTGGCCTCGCTGTGGAGTGCGATCTTCAGTCACCGATTGGCTGAAACTGATCTACTTGCTGTCTGCTATCCTATCGGTGTCAGGGCTGCCAAACCAAAGGACGTTTGAGCAGATATTTATCTCCTAGATTCGGTAACAGAACAATTACGACATTGCAACCGAGTGGTGGTGCGTGCGGTCCGGGCTCAGTTCATTAGTGCTCAGTTGTCGCGAAGTTGTGCAGGTCTACCAACCTCACAGTCAGGTCAGGGGAGGACAGACCCAGTGCTTGTTAGTGACTTTGACACAGCGAGCACAGCAGCTCTATTATTTCACTCTCACTCATAGCTTTGAACTCAGCGTCAGCCGCTTTCAATTAGCTACAGTTTTTATCCCCTAACCCCTCTGTACTGTGCGCAACTATCGGTATTTTATTGTTGAATAACCGCATTGACGTTGTGGATTCATCCCTTTATGAACCTCAAATAGAGCCTCGTTCAGTTTTTGTTAACTGTGAAAAGAGCTTTCATGCGTTTTAGTTGTCGTTACCTCTCACCTACGAGTATGTATTCAATTTATACAGTTTTGAGGGCGCAAACTATTTTTATTGATCTGTTTTGTGTGAGTATAGTATTTTTGCAGTTTTCATTGAAAATGTGAAATTTATACGCCGTTCCATTCACAAAATGTATTGAATAATGATACGGGAGACCTGACCTTCAAGTCTGGGGCGATTACGTTTTTCACCTTTCACAAAAGTTGTTAAATTGAAACTTGATATTTTTAGAAACTAGAAGACATGTCCTACTCCTTGTACAGGGCCAGATTTTCAGTATCATACTATTTCTATAAACAATTACGTAAAAAAGTTCAGTTTTCAGTGTTTTAACATCAGATTGTCTTGAGAAAAGGTCTCTATCGTGAAAATAGTTTATTTAGGTTTAAAATAACTGACATATTTCATTGAAGTATCTGCGTACTCTGCCTCTTGCAGTTCCTTGCATCGTGCGTCGCCACAGCACTAAGACAGACCCTTGTTTCCCTGTGAGAAGACAGCTGGTGGTGGAGTATTTGCTCCGGCAGGAGTGGGTTATTGTCTAGTAGGTTTGAGAGTAGCTGAGAGCTGCGTGCCGGGGCTGCGCATGCGCGTGTGTTGCGCACAGGTGCTGCAAGATGACGAAACCAGGCTGCGCCTCGCCTCGCTCTCAGGCATTATCTAACACAGCACGTACCTGTGAACTAGATGATAGACCTCGGCCAGCCATGAGCCACTGTACACCGTCACACACTGCCCTGTCCAGCCCACGGGCCGCGCTTGAACATCGCCAGTGTTCTGTGTTGATGACATTGACATTTGCTGCACACTTGTACCACGTCGGTCTCGGCGTTCTTGCGTATTAAAGTCACATCAAGAACTCGTTTCAACTCTTGCTAGAAATAAAGAGTTGCTTACGCGTGATATGGCTATCTGTTTAGTAAGGCGAACAATTGAAATATAACCTAAGTTAGCCTAAATCTTAAGCTAGACATTCTAAAATTTCAAAATGATGAAACCCCCTGTTTATTGTTATCAGACATGCGTAATCTATCCCCTCAGTGCTGCGGCAATGCCTGATCCAAGGGTCTGCATGCAAGAGGCTGAAATACGCAGACACCCGAAGTTATAATTTAGTACTGTATTTACATTTATTGTAAAACCCAAGATATTATCTACACGCGTATAAAGCGCTTTAAAAAACTTTGATCCCTTGCAAGCTCTCGGTTTTACAGTTATTCCACTTCGTTAAGTTGCTACGTGCGTGATGCCATGTGCTGCTCGTGTGGACAAATAATTTAGACTTTTCTGGAGGTGCCCTCTCAGGGGGACATTCAACGTAATTTTCAGGCCCTCTGAAAACCCGAAAATTGCACGCCAAAATAGACGATAAACTTGTCCAAGTCGTGCACAGAGGTTTCTATGGATGGTTAAAGCTCGCACCTGACGCTGCTGCGAATGGATGGATGGTGGTGGAGAGTGGAGACACGACGGAGCACAGCAGGTTCGGGTCGGGTCGGTAACTGTAGCTGTGCCGGCGAAGCGACTAACGCAGTCGGACATGCGAGTGCGCCGTCACTGCAATCATCATCTACCGGTCCTGGGTCCACCACGACATGACAGCCTGCCCGGCCGTCCACAAGCGCTACAGTGAATCCCAGCGGATTCAATATAACTGGGTGTAATCTACACCTCAAGTGTCCTCTTGGGAGGGCCGTTTCCTTACAAAAATGAGGTTTATGCAACCAGGGACATCGTAAGTGCCCTATTTCACCCCCTTTTCGACCCTTGTGAACACGAATGGGGGATGGGGTAAGAATTGTAAGTGTCCTATTTGAACCTGTTTCAAGTACCGTTTCGGTTTTAATTCTCCATAGAAATAATACAATTCAAATTATGAAAGGAATTGATCAATTTGAAGTAACATCAAAAGTTAATAATATTTGTTTACTAACTAAAACTCATTGTATGTAAAAACAAATGTTAATTAACTTGCAGCATATGGAATAGTTTAAAAAAAAGAGTCTCATTTTGATGACTTTATATTGATAGTCCAGAGCTAATCTTAGTCGATATTAAAGGAACTAATTATCAGACATGGGTACTCCATGACCAAGTTTCAGTATCCAGGCTAGGCAGCACCACAGGAACGTATATGATGAGTACGCGTTTGATGAATACACGAATGATAGACAGCACCACGGGTGTGCATATAATGAGTACACGAATGATAGACAGCACTACGGATACGCGTATGATGAGTACACGTGTGATGAGTACACGAATGATGGACAGCACTACGGGTACGCGTATGATGAGTACACGAATGATAGACATCACTACGGGTACGCGTGTGATGAGTACACGAATGATGGACATCACTAAAGGTACGCGTGAGATGAGTACACGAATGATGGACATCACTACGGGTACGCGTATGATGAGTACACGTGTGATGAGTACAAGCTTGCCTCTACTGAGGGCGGACACGCTGCCTCTCTCTTTGTTGTCAGTCTGCTGCTACTCGAGTGTTCTTGTACTTTACTTGTCTTGTCTTGTGTTGTGTATTCTAGTGGCAATAACGCCGACCCTCTCTCTACCCCCCCCTTCAGCCTCTCCGTACCCATTAATGACGAAAGGCGATCACAGACGTACCCTCCTCAACCCCCAGCTCTATCCTCAAGTATTTTTCCTTGTCAAAGAACTGTGGATTATTCTTTTTTAATTTAGAAGTATGGGGTTTAAGCTCAGCGTGGTGTATTTAGCTAGTTGATATTCAAATATCCTTTAAAGGGACATTTTAATTGTACCTTGTGTTTATGTTTCTAAAGTGGGAAGAAATACTAATCATTGCACCTGTACCATTCAGCTGTCGTCTGTGAATAGTTATGTTACAACATTGAACAGTCGGTCCTAGTGTATAACAAGACTACGTACCTACCACCTCGTCATCCATCAACAACATTTATCACACTCACCATTTATCCCATATTCACCTTAAAATAAGAGAGGTCGTTGTCTCAAATCAAAGTATCAAAAGACACATTGACTCGGCCTTTACATATTGTTTACGCAAAGACGAAAATTTACAACGTAGTGAAAAGGTTTAATATTTTGGGAGGATAATTGTGACGCTCGCAGTGAAATTCGTTTCGCAGATGTCTTCTTCATCGGAAGTTCAGGATGCACGATTATTGTAAACTTGCTCAATTTCACCTCTTTATATTATGCCAACTTCACAATAAACAAAACCAACAACAATTTGCCCTCAATAACATATACAGGACATACTATTACAAAGACAGTTTACGATTGGTAAGCGATGGAAGCGTGTAGCGGATAGAAGGTAACGATGATCTGGTTACGTCGGTCTGTTGGCTAGTTGCTTGCAGCAGCGGTGATTACACTAAAGTTGAATGTTTATGCGCACATTACCGTATGTATAAGGTTATGAGCAGAGGCAGAGGTGGTGACTGGTGAAAGGTGCATGAGGACAACTAACCGTACACTACGAGTATAGCGCGCTAGATGTGCAACTAATCGACCACTCGCTTTTACATAATTAGTCGATCTTAGAAGTTAAGAGTCCGCCTCAGTGGCCACCTCAGAGAAAAGCTAAATTCGTCCGTCCAAGGAACACACGACCCTGAACAACTGGCTAACAACGGGCATTTCTTCAACTGATGCGGCCAGCCAAACCAAGCGCTTGCAGTGGTTTACGGCGGTCCGTTTTCACCTTTCAAAATCAATTTTACATATATTGAGAAATCAAAAGAGTTTTCCGACATAGAGCCCGATTCCGCATAAGTTTTTCAATAGTTTCAGAAATAAATGTTGAAATTGTCCAAGTTTTAGTGCTTTCCAGCTCCATGTTGTACACTTATAACACATAATTTCGAGAAAAAACGATCTTCACGCGTGTTAAAAACTCCTATAGTTTTTAAATAAATTATGTTTATTAATTTAAAGTTATTTTAAAAGGTGAAACACGGGTCTGCACTGTAAACCCTTACATTGAAGCGTCGCCGCGCAGCTGAGGTGGATTCTTAAGATCAGCGTTATGGATAACTAATTAAGATAACTATTATGGATTTAAAATGTTCAAAATGTGTCCTATCAAACTCTTGCAATAGTGCTAAAACTGCATTCAGGCTTGTTAATTCTCTATGCAACATTTTTATTACACTATTATCACAACTATAATCTAGTTCTTCCGGTTCACACCGCGTCAAAACACCATTATAATTTTCTTGAAACATTTCGGTTTCGCTGTGGAGTACCATCGTCAGTCACTGATTGGTTGAAGATGGTGTATTCCACAGCGAGACTGAAATATTTCGAGAAGATTATAATGATGTTTTGACGCGGTGTGAACCAGAAGAACTAGATTATTAGTATTACAAGTTGATTTCTGAAGTTGAAATCTTAATTAACATGTTTATTTGCAAATCTGCACAGTTTTCAAGCATTATTTTATCTGTTGTATTTTGAATTACAGTATAAACGAGTTACGACGTAGAGACAGAGTGTACTGAGGGCAAAGATAGCCACGCTGTGAACTACAGTGGTTGAGTCGAGATGGACCCGCATTTATCAGCTGCTAATGTTTATCCAATGATAACCTACAGAGTACACACTCACACAGTTTATCTGTTCACAAACAATCAGTCTCTCAGCTGATTTACAGTTACTGTATACAGTGTGTGTCGAGTGTTGATGTTACCGGTGTTCTCGCCTCTCTGCCACTGCCACTGCCTGTCTCCCTTTCTTTTCAACTAGTGAGTTTTGTACTTTAAATTCGGACTAAATGTTCTTATTAAAAAGTTAATTCGTTACATTTTATTTATTTATTTATGTATTTTATTTATTAACGGCAAATGCGGTATGAGTGAAAATTGAATATTTATATACATGCAATTAGTGTGACTAAACTAGAAAATATCTACCTAAAATAAATCACAGACGAAAGACTAGGCAACAATGCAAAGAATGGCTTAAATAGTGCATATTGGTATTGAAGCATACAATAATTAATAATTAAATCCTCATAACTAGAATTGAATCAATAATACAACACAACAACAGAAGAAATAGTATAAATAAATAACCTTGTGAAGACAAGTAGGTAACATAGAGAGTGTGTGGCTTCCATCAATCCGATAAACAAGCTGACTAGTTTTAAAAACTGACTTTTAATTAAAGTGTTAACTTTTTTTGTTTGATAAACGACGCTATCTTGGTAAACTAGCATAACCAACCAAAGTCCAGAGGTGAGATTATTTTTAGTGGTTGTTAACAAAAAATTGATTTATTTCAACGACCTTAAAAATCTAGGTGAGTGATAACCAATTGGAGGGGAAGGCTTGGTAGTCGCTTCTTCATAAGCGAACCTCTGTCCAGGTGGTACTTCGTGTTGAAGGTCTTCGTTTTTTCGCCGCAAACTGAAAGTGTCCATCTATCTCCTTGTATACAAGGGTGGGACCAAACGTCCGAAATCTATAGGCTTGTACGGTAAACTCGGCCAGGACTCCCATAATGAAGGAAACCCAACATGTTTTCAACTTTACACTTATGGCTTAGTTAATATAAAATTGCTATTTTTACTTCTTACGAAGGTTGCATTATAAAAATGATTCTTGCAGTTGGCAATGTCTTGTACATTTGTAGTGATGTTGTCACGTGATCTGTACACATCGTCATATGCATACAGAGTGTGAGTGAAGTAGATGAAGATGTAGGTAGAGAACACGACACACAAGCAGTAACACTGAGGACTTACTGTGATAACTGGAATTATGTATTCCCGATGTGACTTGTTTACGGAAACCTGCCGTACTTCACTCAAGTATACAAGACAGACGCGCATGCGCGTTGCGGCCCACGGACACGAGCAGTTTGTATTTATCACCTTCACGCCATGTTTTATTCAACGCACTCGCTGAGGAACAATTAGAGAAATAAATAAGAAACAGGCGATAGTTAATAAAGATCTACAGATAGGACGCTTTTATTACGAGTATACTTCAACGTAGGCATAACTCGCGTCCCTCAAGACAAGACTTTTCAATCCGCTGGTTAATAAAAGACATAATGAGGAGCTGCGTGTTGGCTGCAGGTGATTGCGTCACTACCGGGTTAGTCTGAAGAGGCTTTGTCTAGGGATATACACCATAACTGTAGGGATAATGGCGTCCAAGCTTTACCCGTTTTGACTCTTGAAAGGATTTTGTTTGATTCATTGGAAGATATTTTGAAGTACTGTAGTGTTAAAACGTAAAAGTCATACGAAGTGACTGCCGTGGGTCCTATTTTATATTTTGAATATTTTTGAACCAATAACGAATCATATCGATCAAGAGCTGATTTAGATTGGCAATGATGAGTTGACTTTAATCCATCACCTTAGTTTTAACTGGCCCGATTTTAAACCTCGCGCCAGTTTCCTTTTTCACATTATCTAAACCAGCATACTATTTTGCAGGTTGATGTCATGGTCACAAGTGGATTTTTGACAGTCCATTGGTGGAGGTGAGCTCCGGCCCTAGAATAATGAATCGTTCAACAGCTCGTCGTGACAGCGGTGACGAACAGTGATTATTTTATCATTTCAAAACCTACTGTATATGTCTATGGGTTATCAGGATTATTTAAACCGGAATATACAGACACGATATGTAGAATCTTTCCATGGAACAACGTCGAGGAAATAGTCTTGCTGCCTAAACATAGAAAACTTTACACGAAAAGGATAGTTTTAACATTCTGGCCTAAAATTTTCAATCTGCTTCTGAGTTGAGGACTTTGGCAAACAAATAAACAATTTCCCGATTTAGTTCTAGTCTAAAGCATTTCTTTTTTTACTCATGCATGTAAAATGGTTAATGATTTTGCCAGTTTATGAAACTAAATTTAATAATTGCTTGTTTCTAACATTCATTTGGTTATTTGAGCTGTTATACTATCTTTTGTTATATTTAATAACGTGTACCTACCAAAATATTTGATTGGATCTGATCTTGTAATAATTTGTATATATATCTTGTTCTCATGGATTTAAGTATGTATCTTACTTTACTTAGTAACCTAATTTGTATATTATCTTGACAAGCTCCCAGAAAAAGTCACAATCTGTTTTGGTGTCTCGTATCCTGTTTTCAATGCACTGATTTTTTTTAACTAAACCTCTATAATAATGGTGCTGCTGTTTGGTTATGGTTTGTTTAGAAATAAAATTCCTGCAGGCTTACAACAAAAACAGCCGATTATAAGGAACCATCTTCACAATACCAGCATTAATTATACGATTTATAGTTATATATTGAGTTGTAATTTTCGTCCATTCATTTTGGGACACGCTGTAGATTATAAACAACAGTCAACTAAGGTTGAAAGCAAGTATATTGGCGTGTGTGTCGCGTAGAGCACGGGGCTGAGAAACTGGTCCAGGCAGAGGCAGGACAGCAGGACAGGAAGAGCGGAGATGAGATGAAGTAATCTGAGCAGCATACAGTCGGCCAGCGAGGTTTACGACCGGGCTTTTTGTCGCCGAGAAATGCGGCACAATGGCCGCTCAAAAACGTAACCATTTCTTAATTGAAAATATAAGAGGTTAAGAGTTGTTGCAGCGGCGGCAGTTTTTGTCTGCTGTAACGATGTGGTCAGTCCGGGACCGTGGGGACCGCAGCCACTAATTACACTTGCGCTCACAACTCACAACACAGTTAACAGTACTCAGTTCTAAAGTATGAAAATGTCACTTTATTTAGGAAAAAAATGACAACTAGTTTTTGGACACGATAATTTTGGGGTTATAGGACCGACACTAAAAACAAGAATGCAAATATAATTAACAGTACTTTTAACATCGCAATGTCTAATTGAAAGGCTCTTTACCTTCAGCTTTTTAGAATTTGGTAATGATGATTTGTGACTTAGTTAGTGGTTTTCGATATTGGTTTGTTTTTAGGATACCATGCAGTAGAACGGAATATCAACAGTACTTACTTCAAACGGATATTTTGGAGTCGAACAGACAAGTTTTGTTTCTAGAGTTTACTGTGTATTTTCTGCTGGTACCCTCGTATACCGAGGACACATGTCGAGGCCAGGTCGCTCTAAGGACTGTGGAGACTCTGGTTCTGTAAGGTTTGATCATCACTCGCCACAAGATGGAAGAAAGTGGTGTGTTCGTGCTCGCCCCGTGTTTGCATAGAGTGAAAGTATTGCTCTCTTGGATGAGAAGCCGGAAAAGGAATCTGAATGTGAAAAGGTATTACTGGCAGTGGCAGTGTGTGGTGATTCCCATTCCCAAGTGCTGGTTCACTTCCTGTCGGCTCTTGCGGTCACATCACGTGATCAGCTGTTCTGATGTAACCATCGTTCAGTGTTTATAAACTTCAGTAGTATTCACATGTACTTATTGCTCTCGGTCTCATCTATATAACTCCCGCTCCAACTTGGCTAAGGCCAGTTCATCGTGGATTAGGTCTTTCAATTTGTCTTCTTCCTGCTGGCCATAACCCTCTTTAGTATTTCTTTCACTGATGTGCCTTCTATCTAGAGAGACAAATAAACTCTAGAGTCCGTTAGTCTCTGGTCTGGATTTGAAGAGCGCAAAAGAAGCCTAAGAAGCTCTACAATAGTCTGAGATTTTTGATCTCTGCAAGAAGGTATGCAAGAGAGTATATAAGCTTCTTCCATACACACCTCGATCTTCTGCCACATGAATCCCTTCCAATCTTAGCCGAGTTTGATGCCTGGCTAAGACCATTATAGTTTGTTTGCAAGTTTAGGTCTCCCAAAATGTCTTCATCCTGCTGGTCGACTTTAGTAATATTCACTCTCGTGCCTTCGATCTAGAACCGCCAGGGACTGAGACACGTACATAGTATCTAAGAAGCTCTACAATAATCTCAGATTGTTTGATTTATCTTTGCAAGAGAGTAGATAGGCCTCTTCAAAACACACCACCATATTCTACCATTAGCTTGATGGCTGGTCAGACCGTCATAGTTTGGTCTCCCGAATTGGCTTCTTCCTGCTGGTTGAATTTAATACTTCTGTCGCTCGTGTACCATCCATCTAGAGTCGCCGGGCGCTGAGGTGCGTAAGAGGAACCTAAGTAGCACTACAGTTGTTTGAGATAGCTCCAAGAAAGAATGCAAGAGACATCAATGGACGAGAGCGAGTTTTTCTCAAGTTTCTCGTGGACTGAGCGGTGGTGGGCGTGAGCGGTTGTGTGGAGGTCCGGACGCGCTCATTAAAATAACTCTAACCATACGAGTATAATCCGTTATTATAGTGAGTCTAATCCGCGCAGTAAAGTAGCATTGTGACAATTTAGTGTGGAGGATTACAGGGTGTCGAGAAGTTGACATTGCCGCTTTCACAATATCACATCACAACACGTACTATACACCGGTAGCAAGTGACAGGACACTCGCGGAAATGTCTGATCAGGAAGTGAATCAGGGTTTTGGACAGATTTCATCAGACTTTTCTTCTGGGCTGAATGTCTTGTCTTGTCGTTTGTTATGATCATTGATGTTTTTGACGTTCTTGTCCAGTTCCGTCCAATTTTTTAGACTTGGGAAGTAGAGTCTTACAATGTACAGATAAAATTTGCCCTTTGGTTTTTGGAATGAAAATTTCTTGTGTCGAGACTGGGTTTGATTTCTAACTACAGGTTGATTTTCTTTTAAATTTTATTTTAGCCTCACAAACACATTGTTTTGGCAATACAATTGAATTTACAATATAAGATAAGCCTACCCATTGGAAAGACTCATTTACAACAGCCTTGCCATCACATACGCAAATAAAAGTATCTCAGTTTCAGCCAATCAGTGACGGAAGATGGTACTGAACAGCGAGACCGAAATACTCCAAGAATATTATAATAATGTTTTGACATGAAGTGAACCCGGAGAACTAGATTAAAGTTGTGATACCGGCCTCGAAAGCCTGAGAGTTAAGTTTGGTGTCCACAAAATTTGAGTTTTATACCAGATTTTCGCGAAAGAACACTGCATTCGCGTTGAGAACGCCGCCTGTGTAAAAAAACCGTAATTATTTTGCACACAGTCTGTTACCAGAGGATTTATTTAATCTCTACGTCACAATAAAGCATACTCGTCCCGCCTTGTTGAGTCTGTATTCATTGAAATTCATTAAAAGTGAATTATCATCTTTATGACTTCAAACTAAACACGAGTTACTAAAACAAAGACAATAAATCTAAATTATTAGGGGCAGGAACCGTAAAGAAACCTTTAACGCTGTGAATCCAAACACAGGCGAGTAATTTAAAGCTGAGCCCCGAAGTTGAGTCGAGTTTTAATTAGCTCGAAACAGAAGATTCAATTTATTTGAGAGCCGTTTTACATACGGTAATGAAACCGGCAGTGGTGTGAGTGTGCACGGGCACGGCGGGTCTCAAAGCAGCGCAGAGGGCCGGGGCCGGGGCTTGCTCAAGACAGAGCCGCTCTTGAATTGGCCCTTGATTCCCGAGCACAATGGGACAGGAGGGGTGGAGATTAGTGGGCTCACATGCACGCTACCCATTTATCCATTACAACTTAACTGGCCTGGCGTCTTGCAACCCCACCCCACCACAGGTCACGCTAAACGTCTTCTTTGCATTCCGACACCGTCGATAACCCTTGCTCGCTGTTCGAAACCAACAATTCAAACAAATATTGTTGCCGACATTTTTCAATTGCACCTGAAGACGGAGTCAGATTCCAGATCTCAAAACGTCGTGTACTTATTGTTGACTCGAAAACTATGAAAAACGTCCGAAATGATATTTTAACGTCAAAAATTGTACCATCGTCAACAGCAAACTTTAAATAAATAATTCGAAAGGCGTACATTTTATGTTTGTAAATTACGGACCTTTAAAGTGCCTCTTTGGGAATACGGTATGGTTTTGTCCAACTACCAGAAAAAGCAAATATAGACATTAACAGTTTCCAAGTAGATTTCCATACCATTTACTATTTTGAATTATTTGTATCTTGAAACTATTTGGGCTAGTGCCGAGTGTGAAGCGCTAACACATTCACAAGTCACTAGTTATTACAGTTTGTCTCACAAGAATCATAGCTTGACGTGGAGAATATGTTTATGCAGAAAACCAATTCTTTATTTTTTGAAGGTGTTTATTTCAGACTTCAGGCTGACATTTAATATGTAAATATCGAACCGCCTGTTTTACCTAAGCAATGTCATGTGATTATCTTTTTTATTTCAAAAACAACTTAAAGCCCAAGGGATCTAGCAAAGCTCAGTCGTTTATTTACAGGGAATAACCCATTCAGCTTGTGAGGTCTAGCGTAAATAATTCATCAATCTAAAATTCGAACAGACAAATCTGCTTCATCTGCGGCGGATGGCACTTCAAAGAGATTATAATTTCCATGGACAACCCCTTGCGTGAAATTAAATTAGATCATTTAATTTACCCCGGATAATACAATTTAACCAGCAAGTACGAGTATATTGAAGAGAATGGGGCCCGGGCGTAGGGACGCCAAATGTTGCGTTAAGGTAATTCGAGATGAACACCGCCATCTGGAGGCGGAGGCGAGAACCCTGTGTCGGGGTAACCCGTGCCCTTGTGCTCTCCTGGTGCGTGAAATGAGCTAGGAAGAGCCTAATGGTTGTCGTCTCTCTAAACTCTCCTCGTTACCGAATCGTTGCCCTCGTTTTCGTCTATCATATTTTGCTTTGATCTCAGTCTCGTTTAAACGCTTGGGATGTCGACTCCCTGTGCTGCTCTGCATTGAATTGTACTGAATAAAAGTTGTATTCCGCGGGTTTATTTCACGTTGTGCCGTGCCTGGGACAGTTGTAGCGTGTAGCGTCTAGACACATAGAGGTGGTCTGGAAACAAAGTATCATATTTGTCATGGTTATGTCTGGACAAACATGAAACCAGAATGTGTATCAGTTTCAGCGGTACAGGTTTTTGCTGAGGATTTCTTATACGTTCGTAAACAGTGTGTGATTTGCTTGTTCAGAAACGACATGAAATCACGACATTGAACGTGGATTGAACGTAACTTGGAATTGAACGTACCATTAGTTGAGTTGCTTAGTGTGTCAGTCTATTGGCTTTTGTTTACTTTTTCTATATTAGTCAATTGAGTTGTTTTCAATTATTCATAGTAAGCTTTGTGCAATTTAAGGGTGCGTCTCAGTAGTCACCTCTGAGAAAGGCTGAATTCGTCTGCTCAAGGAACACACGACACCACGCACGTAACAACTAATGGCTAAACGACAGACCTTCTTTTAACTGATGCAGCCTAACTGTCAAACCACGCGCTTGCAAGGGTTTACGGCGGTCTTTTTTCACCTTTTAAATATATTTTTTACATTAATAAACAAGATATATATGAAAACTAGGAGAGTTTTCCGTCACGTGTACTCGTATTGACCCCGATTTCTTATAAGCTGTTCAATAGTTTTACAAATAAACTTCAAAATTGTCCAAGTTTTAGTGATTTTCAACTCCATTCCGTGCATTTAAAACACATAATTTTAGATTAAAACGCTCTATGCGTGTGCCAGGAAACTCCCCTAGTGTCCAAAGACTTCATGTCTATAAATTTAAAAATTATTTTGAAAGATAAAAAATAATCGCTGAGGCGGACCCTTAATTACCTTGTGTCTGCTAAACAAACCACATTAGATTCCTTGTTGTCTGTATTATATTTTAATTTTCTTGAACAGATCAATAACATCAGCAGGTTCAATACTAACATTTTGTGAAGACAGTATTGAACGTTACGCAAACGCACTACGCATGTCAGCCGTTAATATAAATACAGCACAGGGTGGACCCAAGCGAAGTCATGAGTGAGACAGAGAGATAAAGTCATTTGCAAATGTTAACCATCAACTAATGTTGCACCTAAACATTAGACATGTTCAAGATATCTGTTTTCCAACCGCAGACTTGCATACATACTGAAATATCCATTAACCAGTGATTAGTGATAACTGATTAGAAAGCGCTGAACCACAGATACGAGCAGACACAGATTAGCGGTAACTGAAAGTCTGTTGGTATACATCAGCTGGTTACTGGTTAAATGCTATGGATTTGGCGGGAGAAAGCGAGACTGAAGGGAATGTTCTGCGGTGACACGCAACCAGGAAGAGTTATCATATTGATTCCTCGGTTACCTAATCATGGATACAGTACATCCATTCATGGCCGATCTTACTCAGTTTTAGTGGGTTTATGTTCTGGAATACTAATTAGATTATTGATCGAAATCTTCGGTTTCAGGGTTGAAATAAAACCAATTCAGCTTAGTTGTCCGGCCTTTTATAAAAATCATCTCCTGTATTTAAATTGTCTTGGTTACGAAAAGAAACCTTAAGAAACCGCCTAAATGCAAGGGTTTGCAACAATTAGTTTTAAAGCTATGAAGCCTATCTACAGGAGTATAGAGCGTTTTCTTTCGAAGTTATGCGTTTTAAGTGTGCAAAATAGAGTTGAAAAACTTGGAATATTTCGAGGTTTATTCGTAAAATTGCTAAACCACTTGTGAGTAGTCAGGCTCTATACGGGTGTCGGAAATCTCCTCTAGTTTTCGAATATATCATGTTTATTAATGTAGAAAGGTTTTTAAAAGTTAAAATATTAAGTGTCAGAAGGCCCGTTGTTCAGCCAGTTTTGTTTACTCCCTTGGCGGACTAAAATTTAGGCTTTCTCTGACCTCTGAAGTAGAGGCATCGTTTTGCTATCACTGTTATCTCAACTAAACATCTATTTTGTTCGAAATTTTGTATAGGTTGGATTATTAGTTTAATTAATTCCTTATTTTTTCTATTACCATTTTTGTCTTAAAAATACGAGACTGGCAAGGCCATCTCTCTGGCTTTGCAATCTCTGGGGCCAAAAATATAATTACTAAAGAAATGTGTGTTTGTGCAAGAAACAGCAAGTCTGAACTCTCCAGGCGATATCGACCTGGCTACTCAACTTCCACTACTTGACAATGTAATTATAGAACTCTTTACAGACCGACAGAGTTTACAGACTTTACTTCAAGATTAGGATTACAACATTATAACACAAACAAACTTTGTCATGTTTTCTCCTTAACTCTGAATACGATGGCTAAGATCTTCCAGACACATTTAGATACAATACGAATGAACTATATTTATCTATTATTCAATTATTCACTAGTGTCTGTAAAAACTGGCTTAACAACGGACCCTTGTTTCATCTGATGCGGCTAACTGTCAAACCGAGCGACTTAATAAACGACTCTGACTTCCACTGGAGCAGTTTCTGCCTTAAATAAATTTTTTCGCAAATCGATTTTTAAAGCTTTTAAAGTTAATAATCACAGGGGTAGAAGATTGGCAATCAGTTGAGAGGAATATAGAGAGTGTGACAAGAAGTTGCAACACAAGGACGCAACATGCAATGTGCAGCAGAGAGCAGGGCAGTAGCAGTAGGTAATGGTTGAATGGAAGCTGTAGGTTTGTAATGAACTGAGGACGTGACAGTCTGTACTATCTCTAATGCTATCAACTGTTAACAACTGCTGCAGTCTCTCTCATGCACACTACAGTGTAGTCGGTATCTATCCCGCCATCAATCAATCAGAATGGTTCATTCCTTACAATCTGTTTACAAAGTTAATATAAAATTGACTCGTTGCTGAATTGGCGCTAAACTTTACAGTATTACTGGAATTGCGTATTTGGACGACTTTGTTGGGCTTCAAATATTGATTAGCCCATCCATGAAAATCTCTTTCACAAACTGACACAGTGTTTAGGTTAATCATATGTAAATAGCTAAGTCAAGGTTCCATACAAACCAGACACTTATAAGATTAATGCTGATGCCAAGTAGTTTAATTGACATAAAAATGTATCTTTTCATCATAAAAAATTTATTAAGAGCGTCGAATTTAGAAAATGTGTTCGGTTCTAATGTTTATAACAGCTGTTACTCGTAGAAGCAGGTAACGGACCACAAAGGTAGCTACAGGTGTCGGTAGGTTCCCGTAAGGACGACTGTGGTGAGGGGCTACCAGAGGCAGCTGGCCGGGAGAAAGCAATAAGGAAATGATAAACTTGGGTTCTACGGATAGTCAAAGTGGTTTTGGGAAGCGGTTAGTACTAGTATACAGGTTAGGTAGGGAGGAGCGATACTGATCGAGGAGTTTCCAGTGAGTAAAGTCTAAGCTCGCGTGAAGGAACGCGACACTCGTGTCAGGGTTCTCTTAAAAGCACACGACTCGTTTGCGGAATTAATGGCATATATCCGCAGCCTACTTACCATAACATAATCTTTGGTCATACTGGTACCACCGACGTCTGGGGTCTGGGGTGGTTACAGCATCGGCCGCGTTGGAGCAATGCCATCACCGCTTGACCGGAGCAGTGAGCACAGGTTGCAGGTTGCTCCAGATCAGTGAAGTGTATGATATGTAGCAGCAGCAGCAGCAGTCGGTTGTGCAAGAGCTTGTACACTATACAGGTGTGTGTGTGTGATGTAACCTGCTGCATGCTTCATGCTTGTGTACACACGTGCATCTATATGCACTTTCCCTGCCTTGCCTTGTCCACTGGCCTAGATCACTTGTACTGTATGTAGTGTTTGCATCCAGTACAGTAACTTGTCGAGACCGGTGTCGAAGATCTTCAGTTCTTCTCAGGTGGTTCAAGAAAACACAGGGCCGTCTGGAAATTTACAATTCAGAATTACAGGTAAAGGTTGGCAAATTCTTTGGGAAATTAAATTCGTAAAAAAAAAAAAAAACTATGGTTAATTTATTAGTATTTTGTACGTCTTATTTGTATTTTCCAAACAATCGTGGAAGTTATGTATGATGTCTCTAATATCCTGCAGCGCGATGTTTCTTCCCCGATTGATTGTAAAGTAATGATTGATTGGTTAGGAAAATGGCTCGAAAAGTCTAGGCAGTTTTGTTAAACAGTGCATTATTCTGATTTACACATTGCATCAGAGCAAAGTTTCATTTGGAGCCAAAGGGGAGGAAGACTTGTGGTCAAGTGGAAGAGAGGACTTTAAAGTCCTAACTTCGCCACCAATAAAGACGATTTTCATTTCATTCATTACTTCTAGAGATGGCAGCGCTATCGTGCATGGGCTGCCGCAACTTTGTTGATTTTCCTGCCTGAGCCATGTGGCATCTATCGCGCTATCTACTTACCATAACAGTATCGTTGATAAAACCGACCCTCGGTGAAATTCATAAAGCCGAGGTTGAAGAGTGCAAGATGACTTTGTTGCATGACACAAACCGGTCGACACAAACACTGAACACTGAGCAGTTCTCACAGAGTCAACATTCCCGAGCCGGCCGCAGTTACAAATCCAACTGTAATTGTAAAATAATGTCACTAGAAACACGGTGCGGTATGCTACAGCTACAGCAGGGTCATCAGCATCAGTGCTCAGTGCTACAGCACCACAGTGTGTATAATCGTGTAGTCTCGGCCTCATCTACTGTCTGCTGACAGCCCAGGTATCACAATCCAGTCTAGACTGCCTAGAATGGGAATGTCTTCTTAGAATTAGACTTTCAAGCGGTCTAATCACGCTTTACCGAGATGAGTGAACTGAAGCCTTGTTGTGTGGGTTGGTACGGATCTTGACGGGCAATGGTATGCAGTGTATTTCCTCGGATATACAACACCTGCAGTGTGTTAGGTTTGGGAGTTGTATGTTCAAAATGTTTACAACGAAAGTGATTGGAAAGTTATACTTGATTAGTTGAGGGCTGCTAGTATAGACGCTTTGAAAATAGGAAATGATAAAGGAATGATACTTTGCGTTGATCCACTCTTTTAGGATATTTTAAGGTGAATATGGAATGATGGTGAGCGTGTTGAGTGTTTTGATTGATGATGAGATGTAATCTTGTTACAAACTAGAGCCGACTGTTCCCCAGATTGAATCCATAATTAATAGCCCAACGACCAATGGAATGGACCAACGGCTTAACGTGACTTTTGAACCACGGGGAGGGCCGAGGTATATTACACCAAGTACAGTACTCGCTGCCCCTGGTTAATACACCTGGGCAAATGTTATGAACGCGGCGGTACGGCCACATCAAAGACTCGCGCTGCTCTGCAGGCTACACTCGCGTGTGTATATGAGAGTGTATATGTGTGTGTATATGTATGTATGTGTGTGTATAGATCGATGCTCGGACCCGGCCACATCACTGCCGCGCCGCTAATCACGGTTTTCTGCCAATCGGTTATGTAAATAGCTCTTTCCCCGTCTGCCGGAATCTAGACTCTGAACTCACTGCCGCACTCGCTTGTGTGTGCTCTCTCTCTCTCTGCCCTGCTTCCAAGAAACAATATGACCACTTTTAATCACAAGTTTTACTCCTTAGTATGGTGGCTAACAGCTTCATGGGTGATTTGAAGAATTTCGATGTTTGGTTTGGTCAGCAAATTCGTTGCAGAGACATCTGAAGACGGTGAAGAATACTTGGAAGAATATTGTCAATATCTTTGGGCCCGTGTGAGTCCTTATGAAAAAATCCTCCTGTAGCAACTTCTAATGTTGTGTAGAGTACAAAAACACCGTAACGCGTTTTCAGAAAATTCTTTCGATCAACCAGTAATGAATGGTATTTCGAAAAATCCCTGCAAAATATGGTATTTTTTATTATATTTAAATTTGTATTTATTTTCCCACTTGTTTAGGCACTACACGAAACCAAGCAAAGGGAAAGATTCGTCAATGATTTTAAAGGGGAAACTCAACGATCCAATTCCTTACATCTCCTATTGAAAGAAGGGCGCCTACAAGCCTGAGTACTGTACTTTAAATGTTGATTGAATTGACAAATGTTATTGTTATGTAACGGTCTCTCCTAAATTACTTTCAAGTTTTATTACATCTGCACAATGTTAAGCGATATTATCTGAATTCAATAAAAAGTGTCATTCTTTGTTAGCTTTAAAATCTTTACCTTTCCAGGCTTAAGCCCTATACTCCTCCAGGGTTGATCATAGCGCCTGGTTTTTACCCATCTAGACACAAGGTTTGGCGATACAAGATCCGTGTGCTCCAGGAGGTGGACAATACTGTGATGCGAGGAGGAGCACATCAAGCACAGGCCGGGCCCGGCCAGATCTCAGCAAACACCGCCTAATCCTGCTTTATTGCGGTCCACATTTCACACACCTCATGTGTTATTTATGCTTCCCGGTCCGACTAATTGAATAAATTGCAGGTACAGTATATTATAATGTGATGTGAGTACGCGAGTACGTGAAGGTAGAGTGGGCGTCAGAGTCAGACAGGCAAGACTCCCTGGCCTCCTCCTGGTCCCCTGGTGTGCAGACAACGGTACCTCCGAGTCGTGTATCATTCAGTTTCCTAAATACACAGCACAGCACGGTACAGCACGGCGGTGTAAAGTCGACAGTTTAGCGGCGACCACCCTAAAGTGTTGTGGGCTTCATTTCGCCGGTTAAAGGTTACATCATACTGTAATATAACAACTACCTTAGAAAAGTCATTATTGGAATGGATTGATATACAGAACTGTTGGTAAATGATGGACAATTCAAACTTGGTTTGGTATGACGTTATTTCGAAAGACGTTAAGCCTTTGGTCCATTTCCATTGGCCGTTGGGCTATTAATTAATGACCCAATCTGGGGAACAGTCGCCAAGTTTGTAACAAAACTACATCTCATCATCCATCAAAACACTACATGACACTCAACATCATCCCATATTCCCCTTGAAATGTGCTCTAAGAATGATCAGGATCCTCTAAGAGTATAGTTATTATGCTGCTACGGATGCGCTACGTTATGTATTCTTATCGCGTTTGGGTTGTCTCCTGTATTTTATGCTATAAAGATACAGTGTTTGACTGTGCTCTTGCTACATGTTTTGTTATGCCTGCTTGTAGGTGATACTTTTTTGGGGGACCATTGGTTACTAGGTATCTAACAAAAATGTTAGGCTGGTACTTTTAAAATTAATTCAAGAAATTTAATAATGAAGTAAATTTGAAGTCTCTATAATTCGTCGATCTAAGACTTAGCACAAACACTGCACAAGTAAGACAAGCGTGTGTGTGTGTGTGAGTTCACGACGTATAATCTATTCAAACATAGTTTTCGCTTTCGTTGAACTTGGACGCAATCTATGACATGATAAAACCTCGAGGACAACGACGATCGTTATCAGCTTATTTACCCAAGAGAAATAACACTCTGAATTTGTCTGCACTTATATAGTGTATGTGATTGTATTGCTTGGTGATGGGAAACATAAAGGACCTTGGAACATTAACGGCCAGTCTATGTTAATTACACTTCAACTGAGATTAGTTTAAAGCCAGCACAGCAAAACAGCTTTTATTTAGCATGTTTATTGATTTCACCTTTCCTGTTCACGTCATGGCAGTGCTAGTGCTGGTGGTAGTCTACACCGTGAATATTATCTACTTATCAGTGTCGAGTCCGGTCTGTACGAGTATGTCACTCAATGGGTGGCATGAATAAAACTAGTATATTCTAGGTAGTATTTACTAACTAGTTTTAGCAAATTCTCAAATCCGTATGAATAAGAATGTGCTAATACTAGTTAGTAAATACTAAGGATCTTTCGATAATACTAGGATCTTTCTGACATAAACTATAGAATATTCTAGCTTTAGAATAAACTAGCCAACAAAACCTAGTAAATACTACTTTGGTGTTTGGCACCTTTTTAAAGATTGCCAATTGAACGTTTGATATTTTTCCTTTCTTTTGGTGATACTTCAGGTTGTCATGACATATACAGGGAGACAATTTTACTTTTGGCCATGGGATTTAGATGTTATTTTTATACTATTTCTGGCCGACACATAGTTGACCAAGAAACTTCAAATTTGGTACAAAGATACCTACTAGTATCTTAATACAACATTTGTTGTTAGTTTTGGATTTATAATATTTAATTTTACCTTTTAAGCTTTATAACAAACGGGGGGAAAGAAAGAGCCCATTTTCCCAATTCTAACTTCTAATGCAAATAACACAGTAACCGTTAAAGATAAAAAATGTTAAAGTTATAATTATTTATAACAGCTATTTATAATTTGATAACTTTAAAAGTTCAAATTAAACTAAGATCAAGATCTAGCTCTATCAAAATTTAAAATATTATCATTTTCCTGTATTTGATCTGTGTTTAAAGGAATTTAGAAATTCAAGTTTTCATCATTAAAACTTAGTGACTGCTTACAGTTACCTAATTGTCTTCATTCGTGATAAGTATTTCCACCACGGGCATGCATAAATATTGCCATTTTAGCAAAAATATAAACTTAAGCCAGCTGTCTCCCTACCTTGCAAAATATTAAGAATATACTACCCCTGGTTAGTAAGAACTTACTTTTATTCATATGAAAAGGTTAGAATATTCTAGGAATCCCCGAAAAATTAGAATATTTTAAGTAGTATATAATACTAAGTAAACTTTAATCATTCAAAACCTAGAATATACTTGAAATTTCCTTAGTTTAAGCAAATACCACCCAATGAGCTCGCTCTCTGCTCAGTTCACAATCACAGTCGTATTTATTGACGCGCTTTCTCCGCGTTAAATGGCAAGCAAGATCTTGAAAGTGAAACTGGGCTCGCAATATTGTGTGATCGGAATCGAACCTGTGACCTTTGACGAGGCTGTTTATGGCTCACAAACAAGATCCTAAACTGCTCTCTCGCCGTCACTGCGGGAACCGTTGACACCACAGAGTAGAGTCTCGATAGTTCGGCACTGTGACAGCGTTCGGCACTCGGTGAGTCAGCTGGTAAATAATAAGAATAATAAAATTAATAGGCTGGACGCCAACACAGACGCTGTCTTTTCATAAACAAAGACAGCCGGCTTTTCGCCATCCCGTACTGATCATGAATAACAAAGGACCGGAAAAACTAACACAAAGGAAAGGAAAATAAAGTCAATAGGTAACTAAACCCCTATATAACTGTAAATGAAAAATACAGTCTGCTTAATATTAATGACCAACAACAAAACGTTTAGTTTATTTTGGCTTAACTAATATTAGGAAAGTTAATATTAGGAAATCAAGAATAATTTGTGTACCACTAATATGTCAATTAGTAGCTGTATACTGCTAAATAGTACCTACTACTACTGTATTTCCTAGACATAAGTCCGTTCTTTATTTATATTTGTGTCTTGGAAACTCTTTGTTATAAGAGGCCAATTATAATTGATCATTGCAGGTTTAGGCACTCCCCCCACCGACCAGCATTACTGTCAGCCAAGTTTTAATTACAAGTTTGTTAATTAAAGTCCCTGTTTCCAGACAAATTTTGTTAAGAAAAGGAAGCTTATTACAAGAAGGAGTTTAACCGTAATTTCGTTAAAGGTAAATGGGAAATCCCCATACATTAATCTTTAATTTGTATTAACCAACTATAATCTAGTTCTTGCGGTTCATACTGCGTCAAATAATCGTGAGAATTATTTTAAAATGTTTCATTCTCGTCGTGGAGTACCATCTTCAGTCACTGATTGGCTATTCTAGTAGCAATCTTTAGACACTTCTTTGCAAAGGTTATTGCTACCTCTCTAAATTTAATAGATTCTGATATTGATACCATTACTAATTGGGCTTATCAACATGGTTTAAAATTAAATGAGGACAAGACACAAACAATACTTCAACTTACGTATTTTAGCAAACATTCATATTGGCAATATTCCAAAATGAAAGTTAAACAATCGTGAACTTGATTACAAAGACAAAGTTTAAAATCTTGGGCTCAAAATTAACAAAACACTTTCATGGAATGATCACATTACAAGTATGTAACAAAATATTTTCCTGTGTTCATATTATCAAGCGGACTTCAACTTGTTTACCTATAAACGTTAAAAAAAGTCCCAAGTCGAATTGTGTAACCTCCTCCTTGCGTAGGAAGTCGGTTAATAATAGCTCTCGTACTGCCTTACTTTAACTACTTCAACAAGCTCAAAACTATCGTTTTCGATTTATATTTAATTTAATCTATGATGAACATATAACTCAATATTCCAATGATTTGGCAATTTTAAAACTAGAAGAACTCAGCAGAACATTACATACTTATTGTATTTTACGCTCAATTATTTTATTTTTTACGCTAAAACTCCGGTTTATCTGTACGAACGTTTTAAATTTATTAACAACAGTCAACACCGAAATACACGCAATGGACAATCGTTATTATCAATTCCTACTCATAGAACCAATGTTTACAATAAATCTTTCACTGTAACCTCTTGTCAACTGTGGAATGACCTCAGTGATAACATTAGAGAAATTGACGACCATGCTCGGTTTGGGAATGAGATTTAAACTTCTTTCATACGGGATCATGAAGAGTGACATCCTAGGGGATGTGTTTTTGCTTTCGGTTTAAAATAAATTTTGTTTTCTTCACTTTTTAGTTTCAATTTGTTTTTATATTTTGTTGTTGTTGTAAATATTAATATATAATTATTATCACTATATCACTATTTGAGATGCCGACCACTCTCATGAGGGTATTTTAAGGCAAATATGTGGTGAAGGATGAGTGTGCTGAGTGGTAGTAATGAGTTATGAGGTGTAGTCTTGTTACAAACTAAGGCCGACTCTTCCTTAGAATGGGTCATTAATTAATAGCCCAATGACCAATGGAAATATAAACTTCCGAACCACGCAGGTAATGGTTTGATACCGATGGTGGGAGTTGAGATCAATGATCACTGAGACTATCTGAGTCGCTTTAGACCTATATCATCCTCAAAACCTGACCTCCATGAAGCTGGATTACAGGACCACGCCACAATAATAATTTTGATATGCTTAAGGTTAAGTGGTAGAGAGGGCTTTAAAGCCCTAACTTCGCATGAGTTGTTGTTCATTGGCTGAAACTGAGATACTTCGGTCACAGGGCTGCCAACTGTCGATGTTCTTATTTCTAACCATTACTTTTCATGTTGCAGGTACGGACTTGGTGTTGTTTTGGAGATAAGTGACAACACGAACTTACGTAAGTAACTTAAACAGTCAAGTTGGCAACAATATGTCATCTGATGGCGTTAATAGCATAACTTTTAGGCCGGTGTCACACGTATTATCTAGTCCTTCCGGTTCAAACCTCGACAAAACAGCATTACAATTAGTTTGAGATATTTCTGTCTCGCTGTTAAGTACCATCTTTAGTTTCAGCCAGTGACTGAAGAGTACTATACCGAAATAATTCAAAATAATTCTTATGATGTTTTCACGCGTTGTGACCCGGAAGAACTAGATTTTAGTTGCGACGCCAACTGCGAAAGCCTAAGAGTATAGTATTATCCAGGTTCTATACTTAACCTTTTGGAGTTGGTTATTTGGATGTCGTGTTTAGTCATTAAATAAACATCATATTGTATCCAGTATCGTTCTTTAATGACTAAAAAGAAATAGAAGAGGATTAGTCAACCAAGCAAGAACCCATGTTTATCACTGAAATAGCGGAGTTGTGATTATTTCTCTCCGGTGGACGAGGGGTAGGTGGAAATCCAAGTTTATCCTGTTTCAAAAACATCGGCTCTAGTAGGATTGTCTTGTATGGCTCAGTTCTTTGAAGAGTCGCGTGCCGCCGACCTTGCCAGTCAAGAGAAATGGTAGTAGCGATATTCCAACTTGGCTCCGCAAAAAGTGGCAAAACATGGTTTCGTAGTCCGCTGTTTCTGACGGCGTTTATGAACCGAAACGTACAATTGCGGGTTTATGTGATAGGGTAGGAGTGGTTCTATATTCCTTATACACAAAAAAGGGGAAAACTGCTCGCGAATAAAATATATACACTTTTTAGCCTATTTTTGGTTGACTTTTTTTAAAATATTGACGTAATTTTTTAAACCAGGTTATAAAAACCTAGATACAACCTTTGAGAACATGGAAGACGACTTTTCTAATCTCTAGAACAAAAAATAGCGTCCTAAATGGAGGACTAGGAGAGGTGTTTTGAGCAAATTTTCTGGAGTGATCCTCTTAACTGAATCAAATGAACGAATGAGTACTGACGACACCTTTTATATTACGCTTTGGGGCGAATTTCCGTAGAAAACCATTATTTCACAGACTCAAGCTTGTGCTTAGTTAGTCGCGAATGTGTCCTAGACACTAGTTTGGGAGGGGGGGGGAGGGTTCCTGGCTCAGGTTTTGAGAAGAAGACACGGGCAGAGCTGAGAGGGTTTGAGAGCGGGCGACAACCTGGCATCGATCCGTAGCCCTCACCCTCGCCCTCCCTCACACCCTCACACACACACACACACCTCACTCACTACACTGTGTAGGCTACAATTAAACAACACACTCGCCGCCTCACCTTGTTACGTCATTTCCGAAGAGAGTAGAAACTGTATACAGACGTGCATTTCACCAAATACATCACCGAGCGAGGTTGTCACATCATGCGCACTGCTCCTGCACCCAGACCACTCTGCACTCTTACACTCTATACAATATAGCAATCGCGACTCCACATTCTTCCCTAACCCGTCGGATCTCTGTAGGCGCGTTTTTCTCTGTGATATGAATTTAAATGGTTCAGCTGCATTTTTGTTGGCTATTCGCTTAAGAGACATTGCGTTCTTTGTTTCATAATTTAGACTGCTCTTTGTGACAGTATTGCCAACAGCGTTGATCTATGTTCATAATCAGTTTTATTGCTTTTCAGACTTTGGAATATTATATACGTTTAGGGCTCATCGAGAATTTCACCACGTTTCAATCTGATTTCGTCTTCAGGTGCTAAGTCTGTAAAAACGAAACTGGATAATATGTTTAGTCTAAATTATTAAGCGATGCCTGACCAGTAGGCACTTAGATGCTGCTATCTATGTATTAAAAAAACTTTGTACAATAATTTAATTTTTACTGCTGTGCATTCCTTTGACATTAAACATTTTGATGACTAATATACAAATAAATATTGTGTTGGCAAATACAGATATACGATTGGATCTCACAGCAATGAGTACTTTGTATATTTACATGGTTTAATAAGAAATTATTTCTCTAAACAGTGCTTTGTTTTTGTAAGCTCGAGTAGTTTCTACCTCGTCGTACAATACCGTAGCAATTTACGACTAAAATCTACCGTCGTTAAACAAAATGTAGATAAATCATTTTAGTTGGTCAGTGTTTACATGTATTGCTATCGACAGTGTCCTTGGCATTTGTCAAAAGCAGCTTCTGTCGTAGTTACTGCAGGTGATGAAACGTCTGAGAGCAGGTTGTGTTGTGTGTTTTACAACTCGTGTGACCTAGGCTTGTCAAAGCACCGTATAAACAGGCGTAATTTGCACCATCTTCACCATGCACCATCTTCACCATGCACCATCTTCAGCTGTAATCATAGTTATTAAAATCGGTGACTCTGGGAACATTGAAGGCCTTAACAGTACTCAATCATTCATGTTGAAAGTGTAGTTGGGTTTTATGGTCCGCCAAGCAGGTATTAAGCAACTATATACAGTGGTACAGTGGTTTTATACGAGTACGTTTCCTTGTGACTATCTGACTAAATCAGATACATGGTTTGGCCTCGGCTCGGGACCCAAGACGAAGTAAATTGGCAAGACATACTTACAGTAGAACACAACTCGTGGTAGACGCGCTCATCTTCACTCGCTTCCTGTACCACGTCACTCACCTGCATGGTGCTTTCCTATTGAATGGCTTCCTCTACCCGTTCTGTATATGTGACGTCACCTATGGTGGCGGTACAATACTTAACGAGTGAATTTACCAATGTCATAAGTTATTCCCTTAAAATTTTATGAGCATTTCATACGCTTTTTATATTTTCAGAAAATATAAAAATAGAGAATAATCAAATGCCAATCTGGGTTTCATAGCTAGCCTTTCTTTTTGCTGATCAACACATATGATTTTACTAAAATAATAACACAAAAGAAACTCACTAATTTCAACTAGAAACACTAGTCCTCTACGGGTAGAAAAGTTTTAAAATTAAGACAAATTGATTAACAGGTTAATTGCTTACTTTATTATAAAATAAGAGTTATTCTAACAATTCATATTGGATGCACCAATTTCATTATACGGGTGAGTTTTAAATTATCCCCACCTTAACTGTTGAAAAAGGAAATACTGTATTTTGAAAACCCTTTGAGGAATGTTTTATAGGATTTTGAAATTTGTTTTGGCGTACTTTGTTTTACCCACCCCCACCCGAAAACCGGGGAGGGGAGAGAGGCCCCCAAATGTTTTAAATACAAACTCCCACTTTCGGAACCTCAATAGAAAGGGATTTTTAACTCAAATTTAAAACGACGCAAAAGAAATCTATGTTTCTCAACTCATAGAAGAATAAAACCATTTTTTTCTTATACCGATTTAAAAGAAATCAGGATTTGCCAAATTTCACATACAGTTTATATAAAATGACAAACCTTTCTTGAAAATAATCCGAGGGCAACATCACAATCCTATAACATTATCCCATAGTGTATTTGGAAGAACAGTTTGTCATAAAAGAATTAATGTGAAATGTAGCATTTTAAATCTCATTTCTTGAAATCTTTAAGTGGGTATAGCAAAAAAACAAGTTTAGGAACAAAAATCTTTTGCGTCGTTGAATTTGTGTTGAAAAAGGTTCAAATGTGTACCAACTGTAACAGAGAACATAAAAAATACCTTTATATGCTCAACCATTGGAAGTGAGTATAAGGGGGGGGGGGGTGTTAGGTTACTGTATTTTTGTGTGATATACGTTTCTTTCATGTTGACTGGTTCACCGCATCAGGGAGAGAACATACTGAAACTATACTACTGTTTGTTCCAAAACCAAAGTTACAGGGTGGGTTGAGAAACACATGAGAACACCCTGTATAGAATTAATTATAATAATGACGTGCACACGAGACTAGCGACTAGTGACTAGAGACTGGAGGTGAGAGTTGAGATGTTGAATATGTTTCACTTGAGTGTCAGTGTGAAGTGGTTCCACCTTCATTCCTTCCCTCTCACCGTACAACCCCCCTCCCCTCGCGTACTATATACTCACGTTAAAAGCTTTCCCATGTAAAAAATCTGCTTCAACTCCCCTCATAATTATTTGCTTCAAGCTAGAAAATGAGGGAAAAATTACATTTTAATAACGTCTAAGGATGTTTATGCTTTTAGATTAAATTTGTCCTGGTATCAAAATTTGGATGGTGCTAAATTAAATGCTCTTCATTATTTTGGGCTGTAATGTTGTACTGTTCTCATATTTAATTATAATTTTCTCTTGGAAACATTCAAGTTATTCGGGTTTTTGTTCCATACTTGGTGCTCGCAAATGTCACACTCACTATACTCACGTTAAAAGCTTTCCCGTGTAAAAATATACTTCAACTTCCCTGATAATTATTTAGCTGGAAACGGCAAACACAAAATTAACAGCTGTCTAAACGATGTTATTGCATTTAGATTGAATTTGTTCTTGGCGGGTATCGATTGGATTAGTTGTAGAATAAACTCTCTGATTATTATTATGTCTGCGTTAACCCTCCAGAGGTCGCATCTTCGGGTGTACGGTATCTCTGTTCGCTAATCAAATCTCCTACATACAAGCCCAAATCCTGTGAATCGTGTACTTTCCACCCTTGTTTCTTGAAACAATATCGTTCAAATCTAATTTAGCCACTTACAGCTTCGATGTAATTAACTGTTAACTGTTTGTATAAGAGCCTGAAGGCAACTTCCGTGTGCGACCCTGCTTGTAGCCATGGTGGAGTTACTGTACCTATTTTTAATTACCAATTGCATTTTATTCTTGTAAAATGTTGATAAAAATATCATACTGTAAGAACAACGATGTTTTGCCATTTTCACTACGGTTTTATCTCACCTAGAAGTAACCTCTGGTTGCGCCCTCTTATGTTTTCAAAAGCTATGTTGCAAAATATGTTTTCGCGGCAATAAGAGTTCTTGATTCTTATAGCTGATTCTGCATCGTTATTTACTCGTAGAATTGACGCGGAGGCCGGTTATACAAGAGACTGTGAGTAAGATAGGCCTACCGTATCTGTTGTAGGGAAAGTTGTGTAGATGTAGATGGACTATTTAGTTAGCGGGCAGTGGCACCACTACACACATGCAGCCACTGGGCCAGGGCGCGGCCACTATATTCCCGCCTTGGGCCACTCTCACTGCCGCAACCTATTAAACATTTAATTGTTCTTTTAGTAATCGCTTCCAGGCTGTTACACAACTGCGTGTAGCGGATCTGCGCCTCCACGGAGTTCTGTAGGCTGTGTTAGCTGGGCGGTTCGGAGTCCTCTCTTCTTTTAGCGAATTTCCATTATATATTTAGAGCTATTCATTCTACCGCAAAGAGAACGAAACGTCGCATAACAAAGCTATTTGCAGTTTTGAGCTTTTCAACACACCCTGATTCAAATAGAAAAAATAGATATATTTATATATATTGTATATAAAATATGTGTGTGTGACCGCTCTAGTCTACAGGTGCATTTCTTGTCGATTTTCACGAAATTGAATAAAAACGTCTCTTTTCTTACATTTTTAGGTTACGTACGTCAATCAGCAAAAAGGTACGTTTATCACCAAAATCGGGTTAGAACCATGTTATGGAAAAGAAAAGATTGAACTGTCTAAGAATCTTGAAATGTTTGGAAGTAGGTATTTATCGTGTGTTGTATGATGTTAGGCGTGTTTTAGCCTAAATAATTGAAAAGTTGTGAAGAACAACAACAACGGGTGAGTAATTACTATATAGAGCAGAGAGCGATGAGTGGGGGGGGGATGTGATGTGGGTAGCTGACGTAGGCCCCGGTAGATAGGAGCTGTTGTGTGGTGGACTGGGGCGGTGGATCGTTTTTACCCGAATATAATCTGTTTGCCCGGAGAGTGCTAAGTAATTATTCTGGTCGTTACAATAGATCAGAGGGGGAATTCATTAACCCTGCACTTGTGATTTGCATGCTGAGAAAAGGAAGATAATAACTTGCAGGCACGTCGTAGTTTAGTTTACAGAATAGTCAAGTTAATTGGACTATTCATAGCTGTCTGTGTTCCAGTGATGCCAGCAAGACGGACTGTTTATTTTACTCTACTTTTCCCCGTCGGGTAGATTTAATATTCAGATTCTTGGAGCTTCTTTCAGGCTTATTCCCAGTTTGTTTATAAACTGCTCGTGCAAGTCAAATTAGTTTGATTTTGTATACGGTATTTCAATGGTTTTAAAAGTGGTGTATGGCCAACGTGGAGAGTGGTGTGAAATTTATACCATTCAATTTTGGGGTGGAATCTTTTGTGATCTTTGATACTTTGCTTTAGGGGGTATTTTAAAGTGAATATGGAATGATGGTGGGTGTTTTGGTAGATGACGAGGTTTAGTCTTGTTACAAACTAGGGCCGACTGTTCACCAAATTGGGTCAGCCCAACGACCAATGGAATGGACCATCGGCTTAACGTGACTTCCGAGCCACGAAGAGTGGCCATTGTGAAGATTTATCAGTGCAGCCGGAAATCTCTTGTTATCATCGTATAATATGTTCACACTGATATTCTACTGCTGCAAAATCATTTACCAAGTTCGATTCGTTCTTTCTTTAGTTTTTACTTCGACGAACATTTTCGTAGAATACAAGATGCTCTGTTGAACGGTCCCTGCAAAGGAGAAAGGAGCGGTGCGAGTGGGGAAGAACCCTCCCTCAACGTAATGATTGTCCCGAGTTTTTGCCGCGTGGCCCGTGGCGCTGGTTCTACTCAACGTTTCCACCGATTAACCTATCGAACCCCTAATAAATAACAAACACGAGCTCGCAGAGGGTAAGAACTGCAACGATTGTACCGAACACTGCCGCGTAAGCGTAGACAGTCAGTGTTTATCAGCAATTATTGATTTGGCACTGTGTGTTTGTGCCCCACTCATTACCCCGCGGTGCTGAGTAATGTATTCAGTGTGAACATAGGGTTACCCCCCGGCACTGGTCACTGACAAAGGACCTGAGTTCTGCAATTGCCTAAACACGCGTGATGCACCGCTGCAGTTTACTGCCTTTCCCACATTTCATTTCCCACTCGGCTTTAATTAAGGATATTTTGCGCTGAAACTAAAATGATAACTTGCAGCAAAGAGTCTGGATTTTAATTAGTTTGGTTTCCGTGGTAAATGCGCGGTCGTTTGTTTATACCGGGAGGTTCACCGCAGTTATTCAGTTTTTATCATTACTTGATGAATTGTACGAAGGAGTTGTAGACGAAATTATCACTAAAACGTTTCGTCTATTCTATTATATGGTGATATCATAAGCATCTCGTTGGTTAATTAATTGAAAATAGGCAGTGCTTTTCGTTCTTTGAGAACTTTTATATATATTGAAATTTGCTTTTAAGCTTAGTATTTATTAATTAGTGTTTCAAATTTTAGATAGTATAAATGAGTGTCTTGTTTCATGGAATGGAGCTTAAACACCAAAAATTACAACGGTGTATGCCTACATATATTAGAATATAATTTAGGTTTGGCCTCACTTGATAACGAGTGGAGTCTCCATACCTCTCGAAACGTTGTGTAGGTTTTAACACAATATTCGGTGGAAAAGTCGATTTCTATGTTAATAATTTCATTTAATATAATTAACAAAACTAATAAAGTTCTTTCACTAATTAAGCGTGGAGCTAAATGCATGTAAATAAAACAGCAATTCAGTGCGGTTTGTACTGTATGTAGACTGTTGACTGTGGAGGGCTGGCCTTTGTCAAATATGCAGAGCATCACATGCAGAGCAGCGTATCACTCGGCCATGCTGTAGTGCTCTTCTCTACCTGTGTCTGTGTATGCACTTTACATTGTTCAACTACAGTACTACCACATTCCAACATTTCAACACTACTTTCAATCGAGTGTTTAGTAAAAACTAGCCTCAAACGTGTATACTAAATAACTTGTTCAATATACAGGTAAAACACTCTCAATCCTCCATAGACTTTTCTACCGGTTATTGTAGTTGAAACTACACAACATTTCGAGTGACTAAAGACGGTACTCTACAGCGAGACCGAAATATTTCAAGGTAATTATCATGATGTTTTTACACGGTGTGAACCGGAAGAACTAGATTATAGTTGTGACACCGGCCGCGAAAGCATAAGAGTTAAGTTCAGGTTCAAGGAGCTTGCGACGAGGAAATTCAAAAGAAAAGCTAGTGAAAGTTTTTAGTATAATGTAGCCGGATAAGGAAAAACACTTTACGAGCCAGAATATGTTTAGCTAACGGGAAATTTAAACGTCTTTATTAACTAAAACGTTAATTTCTGAGTGGCCTGTCAAGGACATATAAGTTGTAAGCTATTTTGTGACGATAGTCACTAAAGTATTATATAACCGCACTTTTTGTACAGGATTAAAAGCTCTAGGAATTCTATACCGTAAGAGAAATGAAAGCATGTTGCGGTTTGGAAAGTATGAGTCCTCCACTCCGCCCGTGTTGCGAGGAAAAGTATCTAACCACACACACAGACACACGCACACGTATACACGGTGACTTTGCTCGGAGAATACAGAAGAGTTGGTGTTCTCTTGCTTTGAACAATTTGAAACTCATATAACGTTGTTTGGCACATTGCCAGCAGCTTCGGGGCTCTTCTTTGCCAAAACTATGCATTAACATCCAGCAGCCTTTGAAACTGAAACAAGTTTATGCTTCAAGTGCAAAGTGGAGTCTTTATTAGATACGTGTCTTCGTTGTCGGGTTTCGCGTTCCAAACGAACAGCGAATTTGAATGTTGAAGTATCCATTACTCGATTTTAAATACGTTGGTAAGCATTGTTCTAATGCATGATATATTCCTTTTTTATGTTTTTGTTGACGATATACAGTTTCTGTGGTTACAATATTATTACGGAAGTTTTCCATAGTGTTTTGAGTGAACAGAAGGTACACGACTTTCCGGTATCTGGAATCCGACACCGTTTTCAGGTGAAAAGTAACCTAAAAATAACACAAAATATTACGAAAAGAGCTAGCTACAGTAAAAGTAATCTGCGCAAGCTGGCCAGTCACTTCCATCACAAAACTTTAAATTTTTCCTTAAACGTTTTTATAACAGCTAGCCTCGAAAACAATACAACATGTACAAAAGCTGTACGGAATTAAAAAAAGAAAAACCAAGCACGTCCACGTTCAGTGACAGCTGCACACTGACTGACTGCCTGGCCAAAACAGTCCCATTGTAGGATTGTATATATTAGAGCGTCTAGTTAGGTTAGGTATTATGTAGGGATTGGAAGGGAGGATTTGTCAGATGTTGTGTGGATGTGTTGATAAATGCGTGGTTTACTGCGGAGTTTGGTCAATACATAGACACAGAGCTGTATAGTGTATACAGGGTGGGATATACAGGCTCACAGTTTTTGCGTGTCGAAGCTCAATAACTCCCTCTCATTTGTACCCGACAACGGCCGCTCGTTACGTCTTGCTTTGTCTCCTCTCCTTCACTACATTTACTTTGAGTTAACCTCTATCTTTCTCTATACACCCTATGATTCGATTTTACGCTTTGCGTTTCGTTTAGTTCAAAGTGTGTACGCTTTTCCGCGTAGAAACAATTAAAGCTTCGAGTTTCATTTCCTAGAAATTTAAATAATTGATTGTACTACACTCATCAAATGTTTCTTAGATAACAATGATACTAACGAAAGTTGCGATGATGTGTAAACATCGCCATGATGACACGATTCCATGGATGCAGTAATGACTTTTCACGTTGGCCACTCCCCGTGGTCGCGTTGGTCCATTGCAATGGTCGTTGTGCTATCAATTAATGACCCAATTTGGGGAACGGTCGGCCCTAGTTTGTAACAAGACTACATCCCATCATCCATCAAAACGCTCATCACACTCAACATCATCCCATATTCACCTTCAAATACTGTACTCTCAAATATTGGTCGGTGTCTGAAATCAAAGGAGTTGAACCCAAGCCGATTTGTTGCGAAGCACGCACTAAACCACTGAACTATGGCCACCCCCATTGGTGTTATTTAGTGCTCCTTGCTTTACAATTTAGAAAACCAAGTACCGTAAACCAAGTAAGTATTCAAGTTAGTATACCAAAAGCTATTCTCGAAAAGTACTTGTGTATTTTGTACTCGTATGTAGTAAGACAACAATCTGCCTAAAAGTAAACTAACGTGATTTGTGTTTGTTGCAGGTGTGTATCTTCTGCCTCTGCCGGCGTCGCTGTGTTTGTAAGTAGAGTTGGTAAACCTGTGCACGGATGTTGAGTCACGTAAAACCCATCTATACCAGTTTAGAGGGGCTCTGGTAGCTTTTATCTGATAACTAGCGGAATTCCACGTGTCAGGCTCAGGTGGGGACCAGGGGGTGCGGTGACAGATGAGTGTGTCTGTGTCTACCTGAGCCCTGAGCCGACCTGAGCGAGGGATAGTTAGAACAGCAAACAAACGGAAACGCAGCACACAAAGGGCAGACATTCTACCCCAAACCTAGGCTTAGTGTCGGTATCTGGACCATCCATTCACTCATTCTGTACAGTTGTGAATAGGGCGGGCGTGTGAGGGGTGGTGCCGGTCTGGGTTACTTTCCGTTGCAAACAGTCGCTGTTTCCTTTATAGCGAAGCATTTTGGCAAGAATTTGCCTTTGGAGGCGTCACGGAATGTGGTCCTAAGCAGGTGAATACTGTCGTTTCACATTACATACATAGAAATCAATAGACTTGTCTTCAGGTCACAATCGTTTCTATGGTAGATAAGACAATTACATAGAAATCAATAGACTTGTCTTCCGGTCACAATCGTTTCTCTGGTAGATAAGACAATTACATAGAAATCAATAGACTTGTCTTCCGGTCACAGTCGTTTCTCTGGTAGATAAGACAATTTACATAGAAATCAATAGACTTGTCTTCCGGTCACAGTCGTTTCTCTGGTAGATAAGACAATTACATACATAGAAATCAATAGACTTGTCTTCCGGTCACAGTCGTTTCTCTGGTAGATAAGACAATTACATACATAGAAATCAATAGACTTGTCTTCCGGTCACAGTCGTTTCTCTGGTAGATAAGACAATTACATAGAAATCAATAGACTTGTCTTCCGGTCACAGTCGTTTCTCTGGTAGATAAGACAATTACATACATAGAAATCAATAGACTTGTCTTCCGGTCACAATCGTTTCTATGGTAGATAAGACAATTACATAGAAATCAATAGACTTGTCTTCCGGTCACAGTCGTTTCTCTGGTAGATAAGACAATTACATACATAGAAATCAATAGACTTGTCTTCCGGTCACAGTCGTTTCTCTGGTAGATAAGACAATTACATACATAGAAATCAATAGACTTGTCTTCCGGTCACAGTCGTTTCTATGGTAGATAAGACAATTACATACATAGAAATCAATAGACTTGTCTTCCGGTCACAATCGTTTCTATGGTAGATAAGACAATTACATAGAAATCAATAGACTTGTCTTCCGGTCATTGTGTATAGAAACTACACAACGTTTCGAGAGTCATGAAAACTCCTCTCGTTGTCAAGTTGAAACTTAAACTAAATCATATTCTAATCCTGGAAACTAGTACGTTATACTACAGAAACAAAAGTATAGCGGAACAAAGTGTAGTGTACTAGTTTTTAGTATTAGACTATGATTTAGGTTAGGTTTCACTTGATAAAGACAGGAGTTTTCACGTCTCTCGAAACGTTGTGAAGTTATTAAACACAATAATGGCCGCTATACAAGTCCATGGATTTCTGCGTGTGTTAATGTACACAGACTCAATGAACATTTCAACAATTAGTTGATAGACTACCGTATAGGTAGATAAATAGGTATGATATTGTAGTTTGGTGGAGGAGAGGACTTGACATACCTAACTTAGCCACTGAAATAAATATACTTATTTTTAAACGATTTCAAAAGGTTATACAAGTTGACCTGCGGCGATTTTTATGTCTGTTAAACCATAAACTCCAAGTAAAATACATAACTTCATATAAGTTCACCTGTTGGATATTTAGCTATTTCACTCACTTAGAGGCATAGATATTTTCCTTTTAATTGTTTGCCATCTTTGTTTCGGAATAACTTTTACTTGCTTGTCTGCTTAGTAGGAGTTTCTCTCGTGATATTAATCAAAGAAATAATCCAGACTGTATTACACTGTGTTCAAAGCAGTCCTGCTAATCCAAGTATTGTGTATCAACTTGTTTTTAAAAAATATGTGTTTTTACTAATCAATGTTAGCTACGGAAAGCTAATAAACAAAAGTTTCAATATGCTAATCACAGCGGTATTATTCAAACATCATCAACTATTCAGCAAGCTCCGCGCTGTCGGCAAATGAGGCTTTAATCAGCAACCAGCAATTGTCCGACAGTTTCAATTTGCAAAAACATGTTTACTTAATTGTGTGCAATAAGTTAACTAACCGTTATTCAAAGTCGAACTAGGTCACGTGATGTGTTCATGCGAAGTATATTATCGACGTAACTTGGAACTGTACAGTCAGTATATCACACGCTGATGCCACAGGCGAGTTTGTGTGGCATTTATATCCGCGTGTGACAATTATATACCCGCATCAGTCCAGTGTGTAGTGTAGGCCATCACTCTCCGCCTCTCCAGCAACTGGTGCAACATGGCATCCTGGCTCTGTGTGCACGCAGGAACAAGAGTGAACCTCTTTGCGAAGAAAGAGATCCGGTCAAAAGTTTGGCTTGTAAAGATAAGTGAAGTAATTAAGAATGCTGCCACCTTTCCCGCTCTCAGCTTAAAGGGCTTTGACATTACGTGTGTTGATACAAACCTGCGTTCAGGGCAACACATGATTGAAGTTTTGTGTAATAAGATCGTTGGGGTCAGAATCGGATTGGCAAAAACGTTTATTCAATATAAAACTATGTTTTACATCACATAAACATAGTGACAGGGAAGCATTACAAGGGTCCGACTGATAGGGAGGTTGTACAGGATAATTTGACATGATATGCGGACTCAAAGAGTTGGGGTCACATAAGTGAAAACGTTGCGATAAACATTTGGACTTACAAGGAGGGTTGAGGTAAGAAACGAGAGAATTGGGAGATGGTAAAAGTAAGACCATTCAAGTAAGAAGGATGTGGTGGTTTTGGAATGTAGAAAAAAGGGCATATAAACGACGTGAGGAAGAGGAAAACAGTCTGTGACGTAAAATTAAGAGAAATAATAGTTAATCAAATAGGACGATAAGGACCTGAGATAGAGAAGGAGGAAGAAGCTTTGGACAGTATTAGTTTATTCATTTTCTCCTATCCACATAGAACAGAATCTTCCAACAGTCCTGACGCCTAAAATCTCTCGCGAATTCAATAACTCCAATCGATGCTTGTTGGAAGATCGTGAATGAGAGGAAAGGTCGGAAGAATGACTTGTGCCGCATATGCGGCCCGCATGCGCGTAGGTTGTGCGGAACCTCCATTTGTCTCCTCGTTGCTGCTTACCGGTGATAAATATCATTTATCTCTGCGGACTGCAAGGTCAGTGTCTACACGCTGTCGCTACTCCGCCTTATCTCTCGCCTTGTCACTGACCTACTGTCTATCCGCAGAGATGTTCCTGGCTGCTACTTGCTTGTCAGCTTCCTTTACGTATTAGCAAATGTTTGCCAGTTACCACGGGCTTGTGCGGTGACGTGAGCGACGATGAACTACCGACCGGTGGCTGAGGCGGGGCTCGAACCTGCGACCCTCGGATCCACAGTCTCGCTCACTACGCCGGCAAACTGGCTTATATTTTGAATTGTCCCTCGGTGTCATGAAGCTAAAGCACTGCCGATTGTGTTTTCTTCTAAAGCAGCAAGCAGAGGGCTCACACCTGGGATGCCCCACAACTGACTGACAGTAGGGCCACGGTGGAAATATTCGGAGTTCCTGGGAATTTCTTTTCTTTGAATGTTTGAATGAGAGATCTTAGTGTAGTGGATGTATGGAATATTTTTGCTTTTATCTTTTTGACGATCATGTTTATACGCAGTTAATGATTTGATTCAAGGTTTGAAGCTTACGTGATCATTCCCCACTGCTTGGATTTCAGTGTTTGGATTACAATTATCTAGCAGTAGCGTGTCCTGGTCCTGGGCCGGGGTCGTGTGAGTGTGGGCCAGCTCCGGAGTGCGCAGGTAGCTCTGCTCCGTAATGGACGATGCCCACTGTTTTCCACAATCAGAGCTTTAATTGACGTTTTTGTAGTGTGTAAACTCGTTCTGGCGACGGAGACCAGATGGTGTCCCCCTCCACTACACTACCTCATCAGACCAGTCTCAATCAGACGACTTTATATCACCTGACAAACCCAGTCTAGTAGTCCAGCAGGCTATCAGTCTACTAAGTCTAGCAGTCTACTGAGTCTAGTAGTCTTGCAGTTCAGCAGCCTAGAACACGTACCTGCCAGATTGTGATTGCGCTTTAGGTAAACCGTTCCCAGGCCAGGGCAGAGTCCGTCTTGTAAATTAGACTCGTATAGTGAAGTGTGTGAATGTTTTTCCGGTCAATTTCTTCCTGGGAAGCATATCCTTAAAGTGTAGCTTAAAAGAAATACAAAAATAAATACACTAAATAAACTGTAGAATAAGAAGCTTATCCAAGGAATAAGCATCTTGAACAAGTTTCAAAATATGGTCATACAGTTTGAAAAATAAAGACACATTGACAATTCAGCTAAGGAAAGTTCAATAAAAATAGACCTAAATGTGCATATATTTTTAGTAAAAGTATTTTTTTTCAATCCTGATTTCCGTGTAAAGCTGGGTCTGTGTAAAATTAAAAATTAGGCTATATATTCAGCGTTATTTGTTTGAAGGTTGTTGTTGGTGGTAGTAGAATTTCTGAGGTTGAAACATTATTAAAACGTTTTCTATAGTTTTTTAGTGAACAGGAACACGTTTTGGGACAAGAGTAACGAACAAAAACTTTAGGAAATAGAATTGTATAGAATTTTGTAGAACTTATATTTTAAGCTTCTGTCAAGAATATAAGTTCTATAGGTTTAGAAATTTAAAACATCAAACTGTCTAAAAAAATGCCTGGAGCGTTTCAAAATTCCCCGTTTCTTATTTAGTATCAGGATCAACAACAACTACGAGTAATATTATTCTTTTATTGAATTTGATTTTATAGTTCGTAACATGTGTTAATTACTATTAGTTTAAAATCATTGTTTCCTTCAGTTGCTGAGAGTCTCTGACGATGAATGCCACAAATGCATTTGAAAGGCCTCAGAATTAAACAATTTTCTTTATTAGACAGTTTGATGTTTTAAATTTCTAATAAGATCCAGCTCTTCCAGATATGTATCTATAGGTTTAGTTTAATTGTAATCCAATCATATTAAAATAAACCAGTCTAACAAAAAACATCGTCGCAAGAACTCCAACGAAAACACTGAGGAAGCGCTGGCGCGTACTGAGAGCTGTAGACTAATTTGTCTAAACGAGTTGATAATTTCTCAGCTGATATATTAACTGTATTGTTGAGAGAGCAAAGTTATGATGAACTCGGCAGATATCATTACTGTTGTGTTCTCCACCCCCGCCCCTCACTCCACACACTCGGTTCATTATTAGTCTCAAACTCGTCATCGCATCGCACACAGCAAGCAGCATAAATCAGTCAACTTGTGCGCGAATTTATGTGCCTAATTATGAAAGTTACACAAGTTCAGACTCTAGTTACATTGTCAAACTTGTAGACTAATATACGGCCTCGGATACTCGTATGAGGGCAGAACACGCTCTAGCTGTCGCCTCCAGCTGGCTTCACAACCCTTCCTTGTCTTGTCTACCCGGTCTGCTAGTAGTTGTTATGAAATTCCTTCCAGTTATTTATTTTCCATTCCCTTTGATGTATAACAAATAATCAGTGTTGTTCTAATCAGTATCGGATTGAAGCTTGTGTTTTACTTCCCCTCACAACAGTTGTGGTCTGCGTTAAATATTTGCTAATTTTTTTTCGGTCGGTTTAACACTACCTTTCTATACTGTTCTGCACTCTCTAATTAGTAGATATAAAATTATCGGCCAAAATTGCTTCAGATTTAGCAAGTTAGAGAATAGGCAATTAAAAGAAGAAATCGGCGTTAAAATATTTGATTTCAGGACCACGTGCACTTACAAATAGACTAATGTTCTAGCTGGACAAAGCTATTGTTTCTGATACACGTCGCAAAAGGTTTTATATTTTTCTAAAACAAGTCGTGACTGATAATAAACTATATCGCATTGTTAACCTATGTAATTAAAGTTGAAATAAAGGTAGACATCTGTAAAACAACTTACTTCTAAACTAATGTACCCACGGTCATAAAAACAGATCCGTGGTCAGCAAAGAAAATTAGCTTTTTTGTTTGATAGAAATATTATAAGTTATTGGAAACTGATTTAATTCCAGCAGGTTTTAGTTCCTTGTGGATTTTATACGTGAGTTTTCATCCGATACCTTCACTCCAGGAACACAAGTTTGCTCATTAAATCCTGCTAAGTTCATCATTTAGATGTGACAACGTTGTATGAATTCAGCGCGACTGCAGATGAGACTGTTTCTCACGGCTCTCGGCTGGGCGAAGTGAAGTGAAGTGGACGACTGTGGCTTGTAAAGTAGAACACTGACTCCTGACAATGACTGACCTTGACGTCATGACTTGACTCTTCTCAAGGACAGTGTCATCCCGAGTCAAGTGGAGTTTAGGTTCTGTATCATTGTTATCTCAGCAGTTCCACTGCAAGGGTTATTCGTGCAAGTCAACTTATACTTGATATTTGATACTTGATAACGCATTAAGTAAGTTTGATACTTGATTTTAGTGAGACACCGGCCACTCCTACAGGTGAATATGGAATGTCTAGTGAGTAACGTGGCTTCCGAACCACGGGGAGTGAACCAACACATCATCAGCATATTTGGGGAACTTCCATCGTGTTCAATACATGTCAAAGACTTCAGATCACTAGTGTCCAAATTTTCTATGATTGGTTCAGGGGATAGTTTTCTACTCAACTATCTGCAAGTCCCAAGTGAATCATACTTTCTACCTATAGTAAAAAGACATTAGCCCCAACCATTATACACCCTTCGAAGTTGCATGTGCCGCACTTGTACATTGTTAGAACCAAGATATAACCACAGACTAGAGAAACTCTACTATACTGTAGAGTTCTTTAGTCTGTGATGTAACGTTGGTATTGTTAGAACAGACTTAGCGTGAGCTTCCGTCAGCATTTCGTTAGTAAGCTGAAAATAGAACCGGTCCTAAAGATCATAGCCCGCAGCTGCAACACGCTAGCCTTGCCGCATGCTCATGCACCGCATAACCGCACATCTTTGAGCGACGTCTCTGTTTCAACTCTACCCCTCGGCCATCGGAGTGTTTGTTGCTCTCCAGTATTGAGCGCATTTCTTGAAACTTAGTACACACTTACACGGAATACTAAGACCGAATCAAGCCTTTCCTTTACGGCGGTCGTTCAATTGTCCATTCCCAGATGACCAATTTATTTAATTGGTATTTGAAAAATAACGAACACTTAGGTAGCAATGAAAGGTTTGATGACCCAAAACTACGTGGAAAATAACCCGTAGTAATTATATTTTCCAACTGTCAAGTGATTGGTTGTAAAGTTGCAGTTGTCAGTTGATAGTGCAGAGTGACAACTGTTACCCACTCAGACCGTTGTAGCAGTAACAGTTTGAAAGTAACGGCTCCAGTTCGCCCACACCCTGTATCTACTCATTGGTGGTTTGTTCTCGCCAACTCTACGATACGGACACTAAGAGCATTGTCGATATCAGTGCACATGAGTGTAGGTCGTATACATACGAGTATATATACTGCAAGTGTATAAACAACTCTTTATCCGCTATACACGCTTTGGATGTTGGGCGTTATGACAACGATTATGTTATAGTAGGTAGATAGTGCATAGATGCCACACGGCTTCTCGCCGTCTTCCCCTCGGCTCCACATGCTCGAGTTTACCCAATGTCGTGTAACCGAATCGTGCGAATTTTGAGAACGAAGGAACTTGAGCATGCGTCAGCGGCTCAACTTGAGACTCTGAAAATAATTTTCTCGCAGTGCTATCTGTGCTTGGGCTGCCGAAATATGTTGATTCTTTTGCCTCAGCCACATGGCAACTATGCGCAATCTACCTACCATAACATAATATTTGTTGCAACCATGTACATCACTACTTTCTTTCGCCCGTACTGCGTTCTCTCATCAGGTTTCTCTGCTAACACTCATAACCATAGTGCGATGTTCAAGGTCAGATTATTGTCGGTTACTGCAAATCCACACCTGAAGCAGGGTAGGAGGGAGGGGTTGTCACCACTCACCACCTCTTGACCAAGTAAAATTAATTTGGCCCGCCCTCATTGTCGTGAAATTAATGCGAGAGCACAGCAGCGTTCCATTTACATAGGCTTCACAGCAGCACACTACACTACAGTGTATCCAAGCTTGAGAACCGCCTTGTGTGTAGTAGTCATTGCGTGTAAACACTGCGCTCTTCTATACGGAGTGAGTTGTACCACAGATAATGTTATGGAAAGTAGATTGCGCGTAGATGCTACGTGGCTGAGGCAGCAAAATCAACATAGTTCGTCAGCCCAAGCACAGATACCGCTGTCGTCTCTTGCCGACTTTCTCCCCCTCGGCTATATACATGTTCTAGTTTGTCCGATTTCGATGATTTAAATGTGACCAAATCGTGCAATTTTCGAGGACGAACGAACTTGCGTGTGCGTCAGTGGCTCTACTTTAGAATGTTAAAAGAATACCCTCGTAGCGCTATCTCGTGATTGGAGTGCCGCAACTATTTTGCTGCCTCAGCCATTCGTCATCTACGTGCAATCTACCTACAGCAACATTATCTTTGGTTGTACAATAGTACCTAGCTCGTCGTTGACACTGTGTTCTTATAGCGACGTTAACTTATACAATACACATCAAAGTCAGAGTAGAAGATGTCTACAGTTTATATGTTGCAAGTGCATCGCAAAGGTCAGTTTATGTAAATTAGGTAATTTATGTCCACGATTCATAGTTCTGAGCATGTGAAATGTTTCGGTCTCTTTACACTCATTATTTATCTTGTTTAGCATCTCTCGACTTTGGCTATTTCGTTTGCATTTTGTTGGGCACTAAAGATTTATTTTCTTGTAAGGTTAATAGTTCTGGTTGGGTGAACTGAAGACTACCCCGAGTTTGGTATAATTTAACTAAATCAATGTATATATCGTATTACAACTTAGAACGGTGAAACCCCGGTCGCTGTAAACCCAAGCAAACGCTTGGTTTGACAGTTAGGCCGCATCAGTTGAAAGAAGGCCTGTTGTTTAGCCAGTTGTTACGTGCGCGGTGTTGTGTGTTTCTTGGGCGGTCGAAATCAGCCTTTCTCTGAGGTGACGACTGAGGCGGAATATTATTATTATATCCAGAGTTGCCTAACTCTGTACTTGAACACACAGATAGTCTACAGTTGCATACATTGCGTCTACAAACAGTATGCAAACCATCACAAGAGTCCAGACTCCAGATCTCGTAGTTTGATTACTGTCAACCCTGTATACTGTACAGGAGAATGGTAAGCCCTCTCTACACGGTGAGAGCGAGCACTCTCTCTACAAGCCGTCTCTACTCTACCCTTGCTTAAGTACATGTACATTGTCCACATTAAACAACGTGTCCTTTTCATATCTTACATGACATGACACACTTGACATAACTAATTCTGTATCAGAGTTGTGAAAAGCAGCAGTCTCATTAATCATTACAAGGAGCTAAGTGCGTGAAGAGTAAACATGTACAATTGATGTACATTTTTAAGTACGGAACAAATATATCCAGTATGAAAATTACAAACATCATGGCTGTAAATTACATCAACAGGATTAGGATACATTCATATCCTGTAAATGATGATGATAAAGTAAGGTTTTGCCTTACAGAACAGTTTTTTACCTCGTTGCTTATTTTGTTATTGACATTTTTATATAAAGAAAAAGTTTCCTTTAGATACAAAGTAAATTTGCAAAAGACGCCAACAGATGCCTAGGGTCTAGATTTCTTTCTCAATACATCTTACTAATGTTGAAAGCAAGAGAATAGACGGCATTACACTGTACTATGAACTAGTAGTCACATGGTTCTTGAAAAGAGCTGGTCATGATTGATACGATTAAATATCTGATTTGTAATCGTGGAGTGAAATCCAACACATTTAATTTGGCCAGGACAATTATAGTTCTCCAAGAAGATAAGGACCGGCAACCAACAGACCTTCTGAAGTGCCAGCAAGAGAACCACTCGGTTGACCCAACTATAAAATGTAATGATCATCAGAAGAGATCCGTGTGCAAGGGTAAGAGACAGCTGAGGCAGTAGGTAGAGGTACGGATTTGCATGAGCCCGGTCAGCACTACTAGGTACAGGTAGGTCTGGAAGAGGCACGGGCTGTATATATTAATTAGCAAATTGGGGTGTGAGGTCGTGGTATTTACAGCCGGTAATTATAAGGGAATGGTGCTATAAAGTTGGTACTCGTGCAGTGTGAATAGTTGGCGCGCGCGGCGTGCAGATGCAGCGCAGATATCCGTGTATCCGTGTACCCGTGTACTCGCCGTGTGCTATGGGAAACACTCGGCCGCCACTTGCCCACACCACTAACACTTGCGACGTGTTTCTCTGAATTATGAGGAAGAAGGTAAGGCGATGAGCACATGGACGGTTGGCAGCCCAGCCACTAATAAGATAGTAAAGAGCAAGAGTAGCAATTTCAGCCAGTCGAAGATGGTACTTCGAGATCGAAATATCTCAACATAATTATGATTATGGTTTGACGCAGTGTGAACCAGAACAATTAAATTATATTTGGTTATAGATTCCTAACGTTCGCTTGATAAGTACCATATACCTTCGTCTCATTGATATACAAGTGTAGCTATCACGACTTCAAGAGTTCAAGAAATAGGTGTGTTACACCCTACCTCTGCCCTGCTCCATTCTGGTCCCGATACTTTGATACTTTACTTTGATTTGAGACACCGACCTTTCACTACGACCATGGTCCACCATAGACGACCATGGCGTGATGATCGGGCCGGGTGGAGACATAACACCCTGTATATCTAGCGAGTGTGAAACGGACTGTGAGACGAGTCATGTGCTACGGATGAACAAGCCTGATTGTGGCACTAAAGAACTCGCAGAGATGCAGGTCAGTGTCAGTCTATGTCACACAGCACACTTGTGTTAGTGATCCCTCTATAGGTTTTTATGAGAATAATACCATAGATGACCCGATAAACTATGATTCGAAACAACGCGTAACCACTTGTACTTTCATTTCCTGCGATCTGATACATTATCCGGTCTATCTTACTTGAATGCGCATGCGTGGTGTAATGGACTAGAACTCCTGACGCAGTTGTGGGATCACATAATGAATTTTGAAGCAGAGGTGTCAATGACGTAACTGTGTCGTAGGCGAGAAACGCGATATGATAATACACATGGGTTGCACGGATAGCTCGGAAATCGTATTACTTGAGTTTAAAATGTATATATATATATATATTAGACAGGTCAAACTATATAATTCAACACAACATAGGAAACTCGACTCATTGTTAGTACAGCGAGAATTTCACATTTTTTCACTGAAAGTTCAAAGCCGTATTCGCGAAACCATTATTTCAAGAGTTGCCAGCGCCTGAGGTGTGCAGGAACCCTCAGTGATACGTCGGGCATTTTCAAGCATTTTACATGTTAAAATCAACGTGAGGCCTGTCAAAACCCTATTCAAACCTATTCTCATGTTTGAGTAAAATCAAATGTTCTCCATCTGCGAGTATAAACCTTTCTTCCTATTGGTCAAAAGGATAGTAACTTTTTCTTCGAATGTTACACCTAAACGTTTATTTCGCGCGTGTTATGTATTTCGTTACGAGATATCCCCGAACTGCTAGGTCAACTGTACAAACACAAGACCGCACCGCACCGCACAGTGTACCCGTGTACCGCAGCGGTGCGGTAGAGTGCGGTGTCGGCCATCCACCGTGACCGCATTCCTCTTCTCTTCATTTATCAAGTCTCTCCTGTTCCTTGATTTGCTGCAGCTCCATTGTTCTTGTCAGATGCTCAGTTGCCACTACACTACTTGTGAACCAGTGAATCATTCCCAAGTACCTTGTCTACTACTCGTACTTAGCTTATTAATAAGTTACCGTAATTCGGAAATATACAGGAACGGTGGTAAAGGACAAGGAACACACGACACCGCGCACGTAACAACTGACTAAACAACGGGCCTTCTTTCAACTCATGCAGCCTCACTGTCAATCCAATCGCTTGCAAGAGTTTACGGCGGCCCGTTTTTCATCTTTCACAATAATTTTGCATTAATAAACATGATATACTTGGAAACTAGGGGAATCTCCCAACACGTACAGAGCTCGATTTCTCATAAATTGTGCAATAGTTTCACAAATAAACTTTGAAAATGTTTTAGTGCTTTTCAATTTCATTTTGTGCACTTAAAAAGTATAATTTTGAAATAAAAACGCTCTGTATGCGTATTGGAAAATTCCTCTAGTTTCCAAATACATCATGTTTATTCGTGTAAAAATTATTTTGAAAGGTGAACAACGGGCCGCAGTAGTAAACCACTGCATTGAAGCATCGCCGAGCAGCTGAGGCGCACCCTTAACCCATGTAGGGTGGAAACACAAGAATGCAAGCTGGGCTCTGTCTACACATAGCGACTGTGTTGATTGATATACGTGAGTAGCAGTTGAATTGATTGTTTGGTGTCGAAGCAAAAAGCAACGTTGATAGTTAGGCGCATTGCGTATTCCACACAGAGACTGTGTTGGATAATGTCCAGTTCATAAACTGTGCCCGGTAAGGCTGACAGGCGGGTACGCAACGTACGTACGTCCTGATCAACGCACGTATCAGATTCAATGCAGATGCACCGAGCTGACTAACAGACGACCTTTTGTCAGGTCACCTGCTTGCCTAGGAGCCTAGGATACTTCATCAGACACGTGCACGAATACATTAATATTATTAACATTTTCCGGATAAGTAGTATTTAAATTAGATCAATTAACGGTTTGAAGAAAGATTACGGAATTAACGCTCTAAATTCGTTTTAGTAACAGCACTATTGTCATCGAAGAACGCCGTAAAAAGTTATGGTCGATATAAAGCAGTTAACTCTAACTATAATCTAGTTCCTCCGGGTCACACGCGTCAAAACATCATAACAATTAGCTTGAAATATTTCTCGCTGTGGAGTACCATCTTCAGTCACGGTTTGTACTTGCCGTCTGCTGTCTTATCGCTTATAAAGGCGTTTAAAAGTGTAGTAAACCTATTGAGTTGTCTATGATTGAAATCGTACCATCGTCAACAACAAACTTCAAACAAACGATATTTAGTTAATTACATAGATCTAGTATTTTCTTGACTCAAACAGATTTATAAATTCGTATAACAGACTTAAAACTGTTTAGACTTGTGTACTATTTTATTTTATTTTAGGATAACTACATGGCGAAGCTTTTTTCATTGGTATATTGATTGACATTAGCCGTGGTGATTGTGCCAAGGCAGACTGGTTTAGGTTGTAAAAGTGGACATGTTCGGTGATACAAATACCAAATGAAAACCGCAACCTTTGCTGCTTTTTATTGTACAAACAACTACGAGTACATAGGATTTCTGAGGTTGAAATATTATTGCGAATGTTTTCCGTCGGTGTTAGTAAACAAGAAGAACACGACGTTTCGGAATCTGATCCTGTCTTCAGGTGAAGAGTGACGTAATCTTGATACACGGGTTTTTTCGTGTTTTCGTAGTTTTGTTTTCAGTCGGTGGGCGGCTGTCACTGACCGTGGAAGTGTTTGGTTTCTCTAAATTGTACAGTTTTCTTCGTACAGTTTTATTTGCATTTTACATTATGTATTGTTTTCAAACGCTAAATCAAGTCATTTTAGGAGGCATTCAAAACAAAACTTAAATCAAACTCATGGTGGGTGACTAATCTGTTTACGCTGATTACTTTTAGGCTAGTTCATTCCCTAATATGTTGTGTGATGTTTTGTTTGCTCTTCACGTGAAGACAGAATCAAATTCCAGGTATCGAAAGTCATGTTCGCTCAAAACTATATAAACAATTTCCGTAATAATATCTAAGGGCGCGGCGTCGCTACAATGCAAGATTTGACGGCGGATCGTTTTTCACATTTCAAAATAATTTTAACTTTAAAAACACACTATAGGCTACGAGTATAATTATTTGGAAAATAGAGAAATGTTCCGATACTTGTATACGGCGTTTCTTTTAATTTATGCGTTTTAAGAGTTGAAAAGCACTAAAACTAAAGGCCAAAGTTTATTCGTGGAACTTATGAGAAATCTGGCTCTTTTCACGTCTCGAAAAACTACCTAGCTTTAAAATAAGTCATGTTTATTAATGTAAAAATTACTTGAAAGGTGTAAAACGGGCCTCCGTTAACCCTTGCACGCGTTTGGTTTGACAGTTAGGCCGCACCAGTTGAAAAGGCCCGTTGTTCAACCAGTTGTTACGTGCGCGGTGTCGTGTGTTCCTTGTAGGGACGAATTCAGGCTTTCTCCGAGGTGACCACTGAGGCGGACCCTTAAACCTGAGATACTCTACCATCGTCAACAACAAATTACATTCAATTATCATATTGTTTTATATTTTCGTGCCATGCAGAACTGTGCATATATGTTATACAGTACAGTAGGTTTTGTTTGTCGAGTAGAGACCGGGTTCGCGGTTATGACGCGAGTGTATATATTCCCGGCTAACACCGGCTCGACCGGACCGGACCGGTGATTCCTTATGTAAATCACCAGCGTTACATGTACATACGCTCTTCTATATGCTAAAATATCTGCTGTGTAAAAATCAACTGTTTAAGGCACATTATCTGTACGTACACAACATTACTTATGCACACTGATTACCTCTACAGTCTCTAGTCTCGGTTGTCACGTGACCACAGCAAACAAATGATTTCTACTGAATGTACGAGCCGTGGGAGTTATATGATAGCCTTGCGTTTATCAGAAGTTTACTTTATTTTTCATTCGCGGGATTGAAAATGTCGAATGCTTTGAAACTAAAACTAAGGATAAAGTTATGGTAGGTAGATTACGCATTGATGCCTCATGGCTGAGGTAGGATCAACATAGCTAGGCAACCCGGCACAGAATGCGAATATCGCGCCGTCTTTCTCCCCCCTCGGCTCCACATGCTGGATGTTTGTCCGATGTCGATGACCTAAATGTGACCAAATAATCGTGCGATTTTCGAAAACGAACAAACTTGTGCGTGCGTCAGTGGCTCTACTTGACACTCTTGAAAGAATTCACTCGCATCGCTATCTGTGCTTGGGCTGCCGCAACTGTGATGAATTTCTTGCCTCAACCACGTGGTATCTATGCGCTGTGTACCTACCTAAACATATTCTTTGCTAAAATGGAACGGAAAATTATACTTCATCCAATTTTTGTCAATTACAAAGTATTACACGATAAGAATACAATCTCCGGAAATGACCTGTGGTGAATTAACTTTGTCTTCGAATACCTGTTGACCCATGAAAGTGACATGACACAAACATAAACATTGGTCCCAAGCGGTACGTGATATTTAAACCCGAATAAAGTTGAGGTATTAAAATTCGGACAGAGCAAAACCACGTTGCTTGGAAAAAATAAAAAATTGTAATCTCGAAAGTTTCATTGAATTGGTGGAACCACTATTTAACTTGGATTCGGAACAGTTTCAACCAAGACCTATGAATAATACAGTCGTTATTGTTATATAGTATTTAGATCTTACAAACCAAGCATTATACATACAGTTATCAAACAAATACGCTGTGTTCCGAGCTCTTGTGAGACGAACATAAGAAACATAGACAACTGAACTTGAAGAAATCGCTAGATTTAATAGCTCGAAGTGAGGCGGTCATAAGTCAGCATCCGTATCCAGTTTTCAATCAAGCTCGCTTCCAAATAGTTGATAATTAGCGATGTTTATTCGCTGCCAGCTGACCGAACCGCTCATTTGATACCTTATTAAAAGGCAATGGCCATAAAGAAGATAAGCTAAATTGCGATTTAAACTTGGCTTGAGAAGTGATAAATGTTGCGTCGTGTACGCGCGGCCTTGTTACCCCCTGCTCCAAGCCTAGTTGAGCTGAGTGCTAACGGTGCGTACTTGCACTGCGTGTGTGTGTAAATGTGTACAAGTATGTCCATACATTCGCCTTACTGAGCTACGTATTTCGCCTTTCAAAGAAATTTTCAATTTAACTCCTTTAGTATTTTGTGTGGAGACAGTGTTTTTATAAATATCATAACGCTTGTTTTTATAAATTTGTTTGGTCTGGTTTAAAAATTTAACAAAGTAGTCTGCGCTTTATTGTTTGATTTGACCCAAAGAAAGAAGCTTCCACAAAATGTGTCCAATTTAGTATGCTTGATCGTTCTCTCTATGGCATCGCCTGTTATTGACCATTAAACACTATCTACTAAAGGAAATGTTGGCAGATAGAAAAGAAAATTTTAAATTTACAAATAATGTATAAGTTAGGTTAGGTAAATACAAGTTAAATTTATATTAGACAAGCGCTTTTGTCGTAAAAGACGCCAGATTCAAACTGATGACATAAATAAAAAAATAAAACACAAATTTTAGGTTATCTTTTACATAAATTAATTTGGTTTTAATTTCTGTAACAAGCCCGACGATGACGTCCTGCACATCAAAATCGCCTGTCAAATAAAAATTTAACCTGTATCGGCTTAATTTGTTAATGTAACATTTTCTTGCACATTACCAGTGTTGCATTATAGCGCGCGGCGTGGTGCAAGTGCGCTCTCTGCTTTCACTGCGCCGGCGCGGGTATGCGCTTGCTTGCATTGCGCATGCGCACAGCTATGCTCGTGACACTGCGCAGCGCACTCCGCGTGCATCGCAACTATCCTATCTACGCGGCACGACTCGCCTCACTTTCCTTCCCCTCGTTACCTAACCCTCGCAACCTTTATTCCGACCCGACCTGCACAATAAATACTCACAGTTATTCCACGCTGCTATACACAGTTGGAAAAGGTCTACATAAATACTTGCGGCGAGCCTTGTAAGGGGCTTTCATGACTCTATTGCGTGCGTGGCGGAGTAGAGATGTCAGCTTCTCCCGACTCAATGCAATTAATTCATTACAAACAGAAAACTACGGGTTACGATAACCCATAAACCATCAATGGTGAGGTCAAAATATTATTACTGAGTGAACAAAAAGTACTGGACGTTCGGGATCTGGAATCTGACCCCGTCTTCAGGTGGAAAGTAACCCAGAACATAACAAAACACATTAGTAAAAGAGCTAGCCTAGAAACCATCGCAAGCTGACCAGTCACCCACCACCAGATAGTGTTCATTTTTATTAACTAATATTACTGAGTGACATTTACTTTCAAATTGAAAAAATGTTGAACAAAAATCTGTTCAAAGGCTCTCTCTTTAAAACTTGTACCGATCGCCTGCAATGGGAAGTTCTTCCCTCTGAAGGTTTTGTAGTTAATAACTGTAGAACTGAAGTTGAGTTTCCGACTCATAAATCAGCCAACAAATCGTTAAAACTTTCACAGTTATTTTCTTTCTCTTGTTCCCGAGTTTGAAAAGTTGCATTTCCACGACGAGTTGACGACAGTTGGAAAGAAATACGAACTTTCCGAGGACTTGAGTAATTAACGGAGTAAAGGAATCGGTAGATTCGTGTGTGTCGAGTGAAGTGGGGGGTGCCAGGGAGGGGTTGAGAGCCTTGTGTAGGGAGAGAATGTAAAGCACCGACACAGTGGAAACCCCCGTGAGTAACAGACTTGCATTGAGTCCTGTAACACTTGCCACTGACAAATTCTGTTTGCAGTAAAATGTCCAATCTTCAACTTCCTTTCCATCAATGGTTGACTAAGAGTCTGTTGCTTGTCAGCGTAGACTCGAGACTTCACATATCTCCACAGAACGTAGTCTGTCGGCCGTGGAGGTCAGTTCACATCAGCTCTTCAGGAGATGATGCGATGCGTTCACCAAACGTTTCTCCCAGGATACAAATTGTGGCGTTTGCTGTGTGACACGTCGCGCCGTCTTCTTGGAACAACAACTCTTATAATTCCACTGCCATTTTATTTAGTTGAGAAGTCCTAAGTCTACGTTGACAAGCCACAGACTCTATATGACTTGAGAAGTCAACATTCGTCGTGCTATTGACAAAATTCGCCTCCAGTTGCTGGTAACGGTGTTTGAAGATTGGACTGTTAGATTAGACCATCTACTGGCACGCCATGGGACTCATATGCTAGAAATCATTTTTATACGCAAATTCCGTAACCCTGTGATTAAAATTAGTACAAGTTATTTTGCAGAAACCTTTTCTTTCTCTTGTGATCTTATTCAACGCCGATCATTTTAAATCCTATAACTATCTGAGTAGCGAAATACGTCAGCGTTACGTCACTTTACTGTGGAGGGACCTGCGGCTGCCACCTCTGCACCTAGGTGAGTAGGTGACAGTGAAGGTACGTGCGTGCTGGCTGAACACAGGTGCGCGCGGGTAAAGGTCGCCCAGTGAAATGAAGTGAAGTGAAGTGAGGAGAAGTGGAGTGAATAAATCATGCCTTGGCGGCCACACACAGACAGACGTGGTCACGGTTTAATTGGGGCTTCACCTGCCCCGGCCAGGGAACTGTACTGTGAGAGAGGTGTAGGTCCTGGCGTCCTGCAACGATACATTCGATAAGAGTTTGATCTTTACCGAGTGCAATCGTCCTACGCCAACGTAGGGTGAAAAACACAATTTGTTTGGCAGGTAGAGGCAAGTGTGCAGGGGGGAGGGCAGCTGGGAACTCTACCGGTCAGATGCCGAACCTATGTTTGGTAACTGAACCAACACCGCCATCTGTTGTTTATTTTCTCTAATTAGCAGCATTTAACATAGGCGTTTAGCGAGCGCAGATAATGGCACATGGAATGCTGTGTCGCTCTGTAGGCCGCGACATTCTTGCCCAGCTTCTGCGAATCAAAACCACGTCTTTTCTGCGTCTCCAGTGCGGCATTTCTGTACGGTTCCTCGTCAATTCTGTTTTTCAGACTTTCTAACGGGAATATAATTAGAAGAAGAAAAAGTATAAGGGGTCATTTGAGGTTATTTGAGAGAATAGAGTTCGGAGGAAATAAGATTTTCAAGAGAAATTTTCAAATCAAAATAAGGAAAACGTTTAATCAATCCGAAATTACATTTTACATAAGTGCACGACGGCACGCTCGGTTAAAAAAATAATTTATGCTCTTGTTATCAAAATATCGTTAGCTTTTTACACTAGATAATTGCAAAAATCAACTTTATATTTCATACTGACAACGTGTTATTCCTTAGATTAATTTGAATATTTTCCATTTAAATATAAATTAATATAAAATTAGTTAAACATACTGATTTATTTAAAATAACATTCGTTTCTACCTGTTTCTTTTTTACATTTATAAAAGAAAAATCCACATTTTATCAATTGCTTGCCTTGTATTTCTGGTTGTTTTTACATTATTGAAAATTAAATTATTCTTTTAAACAAACATTAAAATAGAGTGTACGAGTATATGAACACTTTCAAGTACATGAAATGTGGGTTTTAAGAAAGCTTAGGCGTTTAATACATTTTTTAATATAACAACAACAAGACGGTTATTGATAATTTAATATTTTCTTTGATCTTCTGCTTGACTACACGAAAAGCTAATCTCCCGTTGTTACGGAGTTGCTAAAGAGGCTTTTAGCGGACTTAAATTAAACATTGTTTTCTTAAGTAAAAAGGTTTTGTCCGCGGAAATCTTTAAAGAGAGATTTGATCTGCTTATGTTTAATGAATTCGACCACTACGTTTAGCTAAAGTAGAAGATAATGTGTGGACATTTCACCTACACACGCGTTTACCTAAGCATTTTGTAAGCAACAACATTGGGTGGAGTTTCATAACTTTTAATAAAATTCATATTTTCTAGTTATTTTGACTGCATTATTGCTAAATTACTATTTTCACTTTTTGTTTATATAGAGTGCAAGGCGGAGTACAAGTAAACATGGTACTTCAGACATGGGGCTCCGGTCATTAACGCTAAAATAATAAATTACATAGAATTCCATACATATAAGTCACAAAATGCTTTGCTTATTGACAAGCCGGTGTTTTGTTTCTCTCCCACAATTCTTTTTCGTTAAACACCAACTGATTACCAAAAACATGTTATAACTTTGTACTTTGATAATACCATATCAGAAAAAATTCTCGGCGTGATCGAATTTTTCGTTATAAAAGAGGGTTGATTTAATACCCTCAATACTACCCGCGGTCTATTAAACCATGCCCAATAGAATAGTACTAACAGACAGCAAGTAGCTCAGTTTCAGGCAATCAGTGACTGAAGATAGCACTCCACAGTGAGACCGAAATATTTCAAGCAAACTATAATGATGTTTTGACGCGGTGTGAACGGGAAGAACTTGATAATAGTAGCTCTGTGGGTTTTACCTGATTTTCTAGAAACCAACTATACGATGGAAAGCGCGTAAACTAAGCACTAAGGATCTATGTTTATAATAATACTTTCGATTGAGAACTGTAGTATCCTCTGTTTAGCCGTGTAGAAGTGCGGCGTTGGATGAAATGTTGATGAACCTGGCTGCGTTGTAGACTGCTGCCAGTCGTGCTGATGTGGTGTAATGACGCATGTACGTGTGTGTGTGTGTGTGAGTTCATCAATCACAGGTGTCTATTAGAGCAGATTACTAATACAACAGGCATTGTAGCTCGACCCCTCTGCTCTCAGCACTCCTCTCTCCGCCCGTCCCTCGCACATCACTGTATATCATACAGTGTGTTTGTAATGGCTGGATATTTTATACAGTTTGTCCTGTCGAAGTTAGGACTGTAAAGTCCTTTTTATCTCGTAACCTCGATCGTTACCTAACGTTACCGCATAGTCACTTAATAAATTGTAAGTGGACACTGCGGGGATCGAACCTGCACCACCGGCGCGATACCAAGCCGCCACGGATCCATTTTTAATAGTAGTCAATATATTGGGATATTCAATACCTAAATTGTCATTCGCGTCCACATAATTAAACTACACATATTAAACGTGTAATTTGTTAACAAACTAAATGTTGAATTACATTTTAATTAACATACATCCCCCGAGAGTTAGCACGTAGTCGTATCAGCTGTTCACTCCACAGATTAACCCTGTAGCTTTGTAAGCGCTCTTTGAACCTCAATAAGCTGTAAATAATTACTAATCCGCTCGTGATCACGTTATTTTGCAATCATTTGGCTAGTTACTAGTTAGCCCATGCACAAACGAAGTTTTAGTAATTAGTTAGTTACAATTGTACGGATACAAGTATTACGGATTAAGCTTAAAGAATGTTTAATCTAGTTATTGTAAATTAATAATTACATTTTGGAAAATTGTTCGATATATTCTTCCTCGTTGAGCTCATTTACGAACATAAAATAATAACTTGATCTCTCTGATTTTAAATTCGTTACGTTTTTAAGTTCGAAATTATTTTTATATTTATAATGTAAAGTTTTTCAGTATTAGATTTTGTCCAGTCATTTTCTAGTCGTTCGGCGTAACTTTAGTTGTCCTATACCCTTTCTTTTCACCATCTATTTTGTTACATGTAGACCTTTAACTTTTTACAGGCTTACTAAAAACTGACAAATATCCAAAGGAATTCACCACTTTCTCTTCTAAAATATTTAAACTAGGAACTCGAATATCTAACGAAAAAATCTCAGAGACAGTTTAATAAGCAGTATTTTGGGCTAAACGGATCTCCAAGAGCAGTCCTTCAGCCGAAGAAGCCGTTTCCCAGCAGCCCAGCCGCGACACGGGACACACTGTATAAGGGCATTCACAGCGGCTGACAGTGAAGCATACATATTCATGATTAATTAAGCAATAAATCACGTGACTGTGTGACGAGAGTGAGGGGAGCGAAGGACGTCAAGTCTCCAAATGTGAGAGAGATCTGAAGTCTGAAGACGTCGTTGCGTCTTGGTTGACCGTTGTATCGCCGAGACACCGACCTTGACTTCGCCTCCGCCCTCCGCAAGTATTTACTCCTCCGCCACCGCCACTGGTTCATTGACCAACCAAATAATCCAAGAGTGCTCAGTACCTGTCGGCCATTTTGTTTTTGTCCCGTAAGAACAATGTAAAAACAGGAGTTTTCTTGAGACACCTCACGCCCAAAATTTTCATCAGATCTGTTTGAAATACGTTTTATGAGAAAGGTGATGATGTGCTGCAGTGACTTCGCTGACCGATATTTCGAAACACCTACTTGTTACTATTCATTTTAAATATTTTCATTATATTACTAAACGCAGAAGTACAAAAAACACTAGACATTATTAGGTGACTTTCATTTTGATACGTGCGTTAACTGCACCACAGAGAAATCCCAAATTACAATATCTCAACTTGCCTCTTTTCCAACATTTCCTTTGTTCTTAATTATTAAATAATATGTAGAGGTTCATCCTCACGCACATGAATATTCTTATGTCGGGATTATTTTATTTAGCCTATATATCTTTACTGTAAAAATGTATATGTATTTTAAACTCGCGTAAACAAATGTACTATAGTTATTATGTATGTATTTTACTTAAATAAAGATATTTTGAACTGAATTGAACTCAAAATTGGGTTTGTACGAGAATTTCGGTCTAATTGCATAGTAAATTCGAAGTTTCTACGTCAGCCCATTAATTAACTTGAAGTATTTTGGTCTCGCTTTGTAATGCCATCTGCAGTCACTGATTGGTCGAAACTTAACCACTTGTTTGCTATCTTGTTGGTGGCAGGGATGCCATATAGTTTGTCTTTCGATTTTCTTATTGGCTGTGAAACTATCAAAAATACTTCTTCAACGCAGGTTTCCAGCTTCTGGAAAGTTTGATGCTGTCTTCCTTGTTGAAGTTACTACCATTTTCAATCAGTGACTAAAGATGGTACTCCACAGCAAGATCGAAATATTTCAAGCTAATTATTATGATGTGTTGACGTGGTCTATACAAATTAATCACTAAATCACTATTTGAGATGCCGACCACTGTCATGAGGGTATTTTAAGGCAAATATGTGGTGAGTGGTAGTAATGAGTTATGAGGTGTAGCCTTGTTGCAAACTAAGGCCGACTCTTCTCTAATAGATTACAGTTATACAGTATGACTATAACATATGTAATTTGCCTCGCTGAGAACACAGTTTCAGCTGAGCACATGAGTAGCGTGCGCTTCAAATATTAGTGCCAATACTCGTACAGAGCGACTGAAAGCCAGCAACAAGATTGGCTAGAAGTTTATCGCCTCGCCGTGTTAGCTTCCTGTAACATCGACTCCGACATATTATGTTTATTGTACTATAAAACACGCGGACGCATCTCCTGGAAGAATAAACCCGATCCAATAAAGGTACTCTTAGGTTTCCAATTCACCGTAACGTAACGCTCATAAAATGCAGCTTTTATGTATCGCCGTGTAATGGTGAGATATTGCCTGCTTCTCCCGCGCCCAATCGCAGAACACGTTCATATCGCACCTTTTATCACAATTTGCGTGTAATAGCCTCTGTTTTTACTGCCCCCTAGTAGAGTTTGTTACAATGATATCGTAATGAACGGGCTTTTGTACGTACAGCACCTACATTGACTGTACATAGTCAAAAGTTACTGTTAGCTTCCTTGGAGTACACCTAGACCGAGGGTTGACTTGGAACACTCCCGTAGACCACGTCTACAAAACTATGCTCAGGAACACTGTCTGGTACTGATGACGTGTTTTATGGAGTTTTCTATTGACGTTATGGGAAACGAACGCAAAATTCCCTAGAATTTTCATTTCTTAAAAACGCGCAGTTCGAGTCATTGAAAAGTTACGTAAAAGATAGTCGTGTAAGAAAGCATTCAAAGACAGAAACAGTTGACACCCTGCCTTAAGTTTTGTCTCTTTTGTAAATTGAAAATTAATACCGAGAGAGGTAATGGCGTATAAGTTACTTAAGGACATGAAGGGATTTATAAATATATTGCCTGTTTTCAGCTAGAGATTCCGTTAACACTCTTGTCTCTCAATATATTTGCACGATGGATTGGTATCAATATATAATTAAATAGGAAATAAACTTGACGAAGAAAATAATTTTGATATTTTGTTATACAACTTAGTTTGTTATTCACTATCCAAAACACTCATCACATTCGCCATCATTCCGTATTCACCTTACAATAGCCTCTAAGAGTGTCTCAAAGCAAAGTATAAAGTATCTAGGGTATAATGACAGAAACTCGTAAAATACAACAATGAAATTGAAAGTTAGGCCGTGCTAATAACCTTTTCGATAGAAATTCTTACTTTAATACCAAATTATATTAAATCACACAAACAATAAATAGCATATAAATGTAGGTGATCCAGATGGTGTAATGGTTAGCATAATCACCCAGCAAGTAAGAGATCCGGGTTCGAGTCCCCGTTCGGTTCACACATTTTGTATTCTAATTTCTTTAGTAATAAATTAGCTATTTAGCGTTTATACAATTAATATCTAAGAAACTCAAATCCACATACTTCACAAATCATTACCTAATAATAATACACATCTAAACAATATTACTTAAATAAAACTCATGTATAAAACAATAATAAAATAAAGTCAGAGTAAAAATGTAAACACTATACATCTGTTGTTTATATGTGACGTCCTGTTGGTGAAAATCAAACTATTATTCAAGCGAGTTAAGAGATCACATATTGATATTATCTTATGGTCAGATGTAATCTGTGATTTGTTTTAACCTCTCTCTACCAAATGTCGAACAGCTGATTGCTTGCTCCTAGTCAAGTTGTTACATGAAAGTTATTGATCGGTTTCAGTGAGTTTACGCATATTTTCAGTATTGATTGCGTGTGCCTCCGGTTACGAGGTCGGTGTTACTTTTATTTAAAAGTGAAGTGTCTGTGATATAATATGACAATAGAGTTATTGAAAGAGTTATTGAATGATGTTTCCAGACTGACCTAAATGCAATTGAAAGGTAAAACGTAATATTACAACTAACGTATTTAGACACATTCTTACTTAAAACATATTTAGGCTACTACATGTATTATTAACTGTGTACTTTATTTGGTTCAGTACAGTCTACTCATGATACACCATGCATCAATGAAAGATATTTTATGGATGAATTGTGAAAATGAATGGTATGATACAGGTACAAACTAATTAAATAACTACACAGTATGGTATCGTAATTTGACAAATTAGCTAATGACAGTTTTTAACAATCTAAAATACAATTGAAGTTCAATCAGTAAACCTGGCCCTCCTTTTGCCTTTTTTCTTACGTGTTGGAAGATTTGATTATTGCGTTTTTAGCTCATTTGCTTTTGAAACAGAGATTTCATCAATATTATTTCGTTTTTGAGTTATAGCGTTCCAATATGCTTTAAAAACGTGTTCAGTGCCCACTTTGGTCCTTCGCCATTTACTTTGTGGATGTTGTATGGATATAAAATATAGCTAAAGACACACTGCGTTATGGGCTAAACCCTTAAACGTAGTTTCACTGTCATAGCATCAGTCGATTTTGCGTTATAAGCGGTCCAATACGCATTAAAAACATTACAGACTGACAGACATTTTTGTGACGTCACGTAACCAAAACGATAGATTTATTGCAATGTACAGACAAAAGTCCTATTTGATTTATATAGATGAAAACAAAGAATGTTCTCGTATAATTTTGTGCAATATCTTTATCCCACGGAAACAAACCTAGGACCAGTGAACAAAAAGAGAAAAGGGAAACATTTCAAAAGACATTTGAGCAGAATAGGCCTAAGTAGCGTGTACACCTCTATCCGCCGTGCTTTGCAAAAGAAGAAATAGCTCGAAAACTATAAGATCTAGAAAAAATGCAATGGACAAAAGTTGTAGAAAATTTCATTCCACACTGATTTTTTCTCAACTTAAACATCGGATCGCTCGTTTAGCCGCTAGAAACGAAATTCTGAAGTGAGAACAGGTATTTTTTATCAATGTTTAAGCCCTTCAAAAACAACCTAAATTTTCGAATTTTGAAAAATCTCTTAGTGGATGATACAGATAAACCAAAAAATTGTTGACCATTTAGTCTTTTCATGTATTTTGACAACTGCGCCTATTTTTAAGTTTTGTCTACAGCAATTATAATGCCGCTGCCTGCTGCGATGTCGGGTAACGGCGAGAATTGTGATAGAGCAACTCATTCCTCTACATTCAATTGTCTTTCGTTGTTGTCCTCTCAAAACTGTTTTATGACGTATAATTCACCACTTCCCGCAGAGGGGTATCTGTTGTGGTGTTGAACAAGCAGACAGTCGTAACGGAAATGGTTTATGGTGGAAAATGTAGTGTTGTTAGATTTGCATGGGTGAGTTTATTGTAACGTCCTAGACAAGGCAACATGTCAATCATTAGTAGTCTACACTCTACAGGGTATACAAGTAACTACGTATCCTTGTACCTGAATACGCGCTATCATGTTATGCTACTGTAATGATAAACCCGAAGAATTTAATTGCAATCATGTGTTTTTGATGTTATCTCCATTTATTTTTTGGTATTCATTACAATAAAATTGAAAGCAATTTGTGCTTTTACCATTTTTACTTTTTACCAAAATTTTAGTTTTTACCCTACATAAATAGTTTTAATGATGTGCCTTAAAAGTTGGAATCAGTTCAATAATTTTGTAATGTTTTACAGTTTAGTTCAACGCCAATTAAAACTTCTCAACCTAGTATGGTGTTTTATAGTGTTCACAACTTTATTTTCTAGTTGGCCGACATTGATTTCGTAATAAAATATCATCTTGATCCGAATTACTGCTGGTTTTAGCCTCGATTATAACTAATCTGTGTTGTTTGTCATCAGATTAATTAATTAATATACTATAAAACCGGTTGTATAGGTGACTGACTGTTGACTGAACGAGTAAATGTTAAGGACATTTCCCGGCATGTACCCCAACCCCATACTCTTTTTGACGTTCTTGCTGTGAAACCTTGGGGAAACATTCTTTCTGACAAATTAGCGGCCAAAACTGATGGCGTCTGAAAATATGCCCTCATATTTAAAAATAAACAAACAAAAGCTGTTATTGTTTTATTTGTTTTGAAGTAAGAAGGTTAACCATTTTGCATCATAGCGGCAAAACAATTGCGAATTGCCACACAATACGAGGCCCCAACAGCGGCCCCGAGTTTTTATATAAAATTGATAATATAAAATTGTAACAAAGGCTTACAAAACAGTGATATATACATACATTTTCCAGTTATTTGGTTTACCATAAACGGTATTAACGACTTGAAAAAGGCACAATGAAAATTACGTTTATTTACCCTACACATTGACTAAGCGGTTCTTACAAAGTTCTACTATACACGGTGTTCTATAAGTAAAGTGCCAGACTCTAGGAAAAGGTTATATGGGTCAAAATAAAGAGAAAATTAAGAATAAAATTGTCCCAAAAACGCTTAGTTAACCAGGTATTCGCCATTTTATGATTTTCACTAACTATTTATTATCTCCCACACCACTTATCGGATTTGACTCAAACTGTATAACATTTAATTTATGTCTTAACTATCAAAAATTAAAATATTTTTATTTTAAAATTGTTAATCACGTAAAATTTACGTAGGCGACTCTGTAGCCACGTGTGATATCGGTAAAGTCCTATGCAAAGAAGAAGTGAAACAGCGAAGTTTGCGGGTGTGTTTAGGTGTGCGTATCTTCTTCACCTCAGCACCACAGAAAGCAATCGGTTTAATCAAAGCTTTGTAGATCCTTGCTACTGGAACAAATACAAACAGTGCAATAACAACTAATCAGCTGTGTTAGTTGCAGTTACGTAATCAGCTGACTGCACACTGCTGAACAGAGGTTAACATTTCCCACCTACAGTACAAGATCCGGCTGTGAAACGGAAAAGTTTTAAAACATTCTCAACATTAGATTAAGTAATTTTTAAAATTGTTGTTTCACGCCCAAAGTTAAATTAGTAAAATTGTATGGTAACGTATAAAAGTTGATTTTTTGAAACCCGTATTGGCCAGGTGGTTACTTTAAATTTAAACACAATTTTACAGCCTCCCTGTGTAAAGGTAGAAACGGCAGTGAAACGGAAAAATTAAAAACCACTCATTATTAGAGTTATTAATATTTAAATGATTTTTCTTACACACAAAACGAACTAGTAACATTTTATGGTAGCATGGAAATTTTAATGTTTTGAAAACCGTTATGGTCAGATGGTCCCCATAATTAATTGATAAGTAGAAAAGGTGATACTTCTTGATCGGCCTAAGTTTTGTTGAAGATTATTTTCCACCTGAAGACGAGATTAGATCTCGAAACGTCGTGTACTTCTTGTTTACTATATAAAATTGTGAAAAACGCCCGTTATAATATTTTAACTTCAGAAATTCTATCATCGACAACAACAAACTTGAAACTGCCTTTACTACTGTATACTACAAGTATACAAGTTCTGACGGGGTGTTAAAATTCATCACTGGCAGTTTTTTCTAATTTTTCAAAATGCTGGGTCATGCCGTCTATTGACACGCAGTCTGTAATTTTGTGATCTGGATTCTAGAAGAGCCTAAAATTCGATCCGGATGACTTTTTCACGCTCACATTTTAAAATGCATTTGTACCTCCATAGACTTCATTGATGCTGTTCCACTTTAAAAATAGATTTAGCCCATTGGCCACAAATGTACCTATGTGGGTGAACTGTGCTGTTCGTCACATTAGGTCTACAAAGTGTTATTCTCAAGCTTTCGCCAACAGTGTCATAACCATAGTCAGGTTCTTCCGGTTCACACTGTCGAAATGTTATGTACATGGTATCGCATGGTTTGTTAACCACGGTAATTGTAAGTTGTTCAACAATGGCTGCATAGCGTGACTATTGAAAACATCATTTTTAAATTTTGGTTTATAGTTATAGTTAAATGTGTTTGAATGTTATATTTATTTAGAAGTAGCTTGTCGTCTTGAGTTTTAAATGAATTTTATGAAAGGCAATGACATATTAAACAGGGTTATCATAAAAGAACGATTCATCGTAAACAAAATTTGAATAAAAACTATAATACTATAATTTTTTTTAAATTCTCATTCCAAACAGTTCTATTTACATGTCTAGTAAGTTTGCGAATAATTCCCGTTAAGCGCTCGGCAAGTATCCAATCGGTACATAAGTCTTCTCCTAACGTTAGTCAACATCTCTTCGGTTAACGGTTGCAATTGCTTCATAGATCCTATTCTTAAAATGATTTAGTCCTCGAATATTTTCTCCATAAACAATGTTCTTAACACATCCCTACAAGAAAAAGTCACAAGGTGTCAGGTCTGGACTGCCTTGCCGGCCTATCCTGAGTCACAAGGCGTCAGGTCTGGACTGCCTTGCCGGCCTATCCTGAGTCACAAGGTGTCAGGTCTGGACTGCCTTGGCCTATCCTGAGTCACAAGGCGTCAGGTCTGGACTGCCTTGCCGGCTATCCTATCCTGAGTCACAAGGCGTCAGGTCTGGACTGCCTTGCCGGCCTATCCTGAGTCACAAGGTGTCAGGTCTGGACTGCCTTGCCGGCCTATCCTGAGTCACAAGGTGTCAGGTCTGGACTGCCTTGCCGGCCTATCCTGAGGCGTTTGGAGAGAACTTGAGTATCCATCGGACACTTTCCGAGCGGCTAATGGCGCTCATACGGACCCTTACACTATAGATATGTAGTAAAAGTGGCTTGAGTTTAGGATTTTCACAGAATAAGTACTAATAATGTAACTTCTTTAGTTTTTATCCAACCTCACCATTCTTGTGTGATGACCCTATATTTGTGGGACAGATAAATTAAATATCTGCAACACACAAAAGAGGATCGAAGTTGGCGTGAAAGGACTTGAGATGTGGTGTGTGCCTCGTGTATTGTGACGTGACGGTGTAGTGTGTAGAGTGTGGACACAGCGGGCCGGGACTGTGTATGTATGAGGTTAGATTAGGTTCCCAGACTGCAGTTACAGTTAAGCCCCGGGTTTGATGCATTGTTGCGGCTCAGTACAGATCCTCGTGTCAACAGACAGACCTTGTGCAAAGCAACTACAGCTGTGCTCACCTCGCCTCGCCTCGCGCTAAGCCTTCAGCACTGTAGTCTACATGTAGTAGGACTCTGCACTGTAGTCTACATGTAGTAGGACTCTGCACTGTAGTCTACATGTAGTAGGACTCTGCACTGTAGTCTACATGTAGTAGGACTCTGCACTGTAGTCTACATGTAGTAGGACTCTGCCCTGTAGTATACCTGTAGTAGGAGGACTCTGCACTGTAGTCTCCATGTGGTAGGACTCTGCACTGTAGTCTACCTGTAGGGACCAAGTAGTAGGACTCAAAATATGGTATCGTTTTGCTCGGTTTCAGACGCTTCTTTTCGGTTTAGAGGTTTTAAAAAGGTGTTTTTACGTACTAAAATTTTGGTTGGAGACTGGAGTCATCCTGCAGATATCCCTCTATGAAAAGTCTCTTACCAGCTTCGCTGTCCTTGCCTCTCTCCATGCAGTTGGGAGAACTTATGGAAAACTGAAAACTTATAACTTGGAAAATGTATCTAGTGCGTTCAAGTCCTAGATCATTCAATCACAATTTATGTCAGATTGTACAGCGTCCACCAAAGAGCGTTTTTACTAGCAGTGGTTTGCACAAGAGGAACCGTAGCCAATTTTCCATACAATCGTAAACTTACATCTTAACTTTTCGCGGCCGGTGTCACAACTATAATCTAGTTCTGCCTGTTCACGCGCGTCAAAACCAGCAGTAGAATTAGTTTGAAATATTTCGCTCTCGCTGTGGAGTACCACCTTCAGTCACTGATTGGCCAAAACTGAGCTACCTGCTGTCTGCTATCCTATTGGTCACAGGGCTGCCGACCGTTCATTGTAACAGGGATGCCAACGGTCTATGTTCTCATTTGCTTTGACACTATCGAAAAGACTCTTCAGGACTTGTTGAAAGTTTGATGCTGTCTTCTAAGTTGAAACTAGTATCATTTTTAATAATGTCAATGATTTCTTGGTTTACTCTCAGGTAGGTAATGTAGAATATTGAGTGATAAGTAGATTGTAGTGTTTACTTGTTACATGTGATGTGTGTAATGTTGCTAATGTGGACGTGTGTGTGTGTTGCAGGATGATAGAGAGGTGGTGAGCAGGAGGACGCGCGGGCGGACCATGGGTCACGTGTGCCTCCTCCTGGGGCTCGCACTCAGCGCCGTCGCCGTCTCAGCAGAACAAGGTACGTCATACAGCAGAACTAGTACTGTACTTTCTATATAATGAAGAAATGCGCGTAGAGATACTATTATCTGTGGTAGAAAACATGCCCTCACTCACAGCTTACATTCTTAGGTCTTAAGAGGATTAGATTAGTCAGCCAGGCAAGAACCCATGTTTACCACTGAAATAGCGATTATTTCTCTCCAGTGGACGAGGGATAGGTGAAAATCCAAGTTTATATTCTGTTTCAAATAATCAACTCTAGTAGGGTTGTCCTGTCTGGTTCAGTTCTTTGAAGAGTCGCGCGTGCCGCCGACCTTGCCAGTCAAGAGGTATGGTAGTAGCGATATTCCAACTTTGCTCCGCTCACTCAAAAAGTGGCGAAACAGGGTTTCGTAGTCCCCTGTTTCCGAATCCGTTTATGAACCGAAACGTACAATTGTGGGTTTATGTGATAAGGTAGCAGTGGTTCTATATTCCTTCTACACAAAAAGGCATTAACTGCTTGTGAAAAAATAAAATTCACTTTTAAAATAACCTATTTTTGACCAAAGTTAATATTTTTTGCTAATTTGAGCATAAGATTAAAACAAAACAGGATTATATAAACCTAGAGACAACCTTTGCGAGCATAGAAAACAACTTTTCTTATTTCTACACCAAAAAATAGCGTGCTAAACTGGGAACTACGATAGCAGGTTTTGAGCAACGTTTTCTGCTGCGATCAATCCTCTCCCTAATGGGCGGTAATAAATGACGATTTAATTTGATTAATCAATTTATTCTATAGTTCTAATTTCACCTACTAGAAACTACGAAAAATCGCGTCATCTTTGTACATACACCGTTTGCAGTTTTAATGCGGCGTGGTCTAACGTTTAATTTCAAGTTTAAGAGTCTTGAAATGCAAGTCAATGTACTCGTACTACATACGAGTAAACGCACTTGGACGCCTAGTGTTTTTCATAGCAAAGCATCTTTAATAGAGCTATTTTATAGTAATGTTTTTTATATACATGAGTGTATAATTCTCAGAATTCTTGGAAGAATTTTTATCATTATGATTCGCCTTCTAGAAAGAACCAAATCAGCAAAAACACAAGGAATAATCAAAATAATTTTTTACATTAAAACTTTTAAGTTTTAACCATTGTATGATACATGAGCTCTACAATAGTCAATTGCTTTTGACACTCAATTCTGGTCTACTAAGTGATTCATACTAAGTGATGCCGGGTTGACGGCGACACAACCATTGATCATCCTGTAGTCCTGTGATCACTGATCACTCAATCACCACTGAGGTGCTCTGCTCTGTGCAGTGTACATTGATCACAGGCTTGCACATGCACGGTATTCTCACATTTACACACTTCACACAGGTCACGCCAGACTCCCATCAGTCGTCCACTCTCCGCCTCCCCGTCATTTGTCAATCCATCCAGTCCCGCTGATAGCGCTTATCAAGCTAATGGTTTACCTATATTTTTGCACGAGTTTGCTTATATTTTAAGTCGCAAGATCGGAAATTGTTCCGTTATTTTTGTTCTGCTAGGTAAAGAACACAGTGCAGTTAACGTCTTACTGAAAATGTTTGAGGGTGGCCATAGCTCAGTGGTTTAGTTCGCACCAAATTGGCCCGGGATCAATTCTTGGCCGCAGTGATGACTTTTCACGATGGCTACTCCCCATGGTTGGAAAGTCACGTTAAGTTGGCCCATTCAATTGGTCGTTGGGCTAATTATTAATGACCCACTCTGGGGAACAGTCAACCCTAGTTTGTAACAAGTCTACACCTCATCATCCATCAAAATAATCATTCACCAATCAAACTCATTTTCAATTCCATATTCACCTTAAAGTACTTCTATAAGAGTGGTCGGTGTGTCAAAGCAAAATATCAGTCAAAGTATCAAAGTACATAATGTGATTTATTTAAAAAAGAAGTGTTTTCCCATGGAAATTCACTAATAAACCCCATAAACTTTCAAAACTATCGAGAAGAGCCGATGCGGTTCTTCAAGTTTTCACGCGTTTACAAAAAAAGACTGATAATTAGATGTTCAAAACTAATGTATTCTGTAGAAATAATTTGGAAAATAAGTTGGACAGCATTTTTAGGCAAATGTGAATACTGTATAGTGGAGTAGAGCGGCGGCGGTAACATTGTTGTTTCGGCAGTTTAATGCGTTATGGCGGGATCAATCAATGGTAAGTGTCGGTTGCTACACCGCATTTACATTTTGATTGAATTGCGCCACAATGAGCGACTGCGGGCACACAGACAGAAGATACTATACACTACAGACTAGGGCCTATGGCTATGGCTAGGGTTGTTGCGAATAGCCTCCGCCCCCGCACCCCGCACCACGCACCCCGCACCACGTCACTCGCAGGCTATTGATCCTCGACCAAATTGATTTTAGTACGAAGCCCAAACCCGGCCGGTTAATTGATACGGCTGAACGTATTATTTTTCGTTTTTGTAGACAGGTAACCCGAGCCTGTGCCGCGCCTGACATCCTCCTGCCAAGATAATCTGACCTCCCGGTTCTCCCACCGCCCCTCCCTTCCTCCTCCTCCACGGAACTCTGTATATGTATAACATGTATTCAAATAGCCAGTTTGAGGCAGATTTGACATGCAATTTCTGTTACTTTATTCCTCGTTCCCCTCAAAGAACTTCTAAAGAGTTTCAATACACCACATTTACCAAAGCCCCCTGTCCCAATAAGTAAAGTTTGTCTTGTTTAACGAGGCGAAGTTATGACTACAAAGTCCTCCCTACCACTCAAACTCGACCATTGCCTAGCGTTACCGTTACTTTACAAATGTAAGTGGTGACTGCGGGGATCGAATCAGTGCCACCGGAGGGATAATTTTTGGAGTCGCGCACGTTTTTCTTCTTGTTTCTATTTAATTCAATTCAATTCAAAAATATCTTTATTTGTTCTTATTACATACAATATACAATATAAAACCACTAACAATCAAAGAAACTACAGTATATCTAAATAATGAATTCACAATGCTGTTGTTAATATTTTAAGATTTTACAATATATAAATAGCAAAATAACAAAACCAAATACTTGTAAAAATAAATAAGAACAAATAGTTAGGTACCTCATGTTTCGATATTCGATCCTACATCACAGATTAAACTATCTACGTGGGTTTCCCGCTGAAATCTCAGCAGCAGCCAGCTTGAACTGCTCGTGCACTTTGCAGGAGTAAGCACTGATAACCTCTCACCGGTGGCGGTGGTCTGATGACCAGGTGGCTACAAGGCTCGACCGCTGCTGCTGTAACTATTATTAATATCTGGCTACGAGCAGACCATTTGTCAAACTTGAGAAGCTTGTCAAAGGAATTATTTGTTGTTCCTGTTAGGAATCAATTAACGACTTCTGGTCGGTGCCTTATTGCTAGTTGCTAGTGTGTTATTATATGTTTCTGTGTGGGATTTCTCACTGTCAGTTGCGTCGGTGTTGGGAATCTACTCATTTTGAGATCGGCAAATTGTTCTGCGAGTTTTGTATTATTACAGTCGTGATTTTTAGTTTATTCTATGTGTAATTAATCATAATATACTACGCAGTAAGTTCTACTGTTAAATGACACTTTCAAACTATTCACATGTCTTGGTATATATGTCCCGGTATATATGTCGGTATATAAACATGTCTCGGTATATATTTAGTAGAGTTGCATTAATTTACTAATTTTGTTTGACGTAGTAAACCCTGTTAGTCGCAAATCTTACGAATTCGTAATTTTCGTAATACATTTCTGGGTACCTGAAATTTTATTCGACACTTTATGAAAACGGGAGACATTTAAAATGTAAAGGTAAATTTTGTCTTGTTTATCGAGGCGAAGTTAGATCTACGAAGCTTTCTCTACCACTGAACCTCAACCTTTACCTAGCGTTACCATAGTCACTTAACAAACTGTTAGTGGTGAGTGCGGGGATCGAACCTTCAGCCACTGGGTGACGAGCTCCGGAGTCGCGCGCGATACCAACCCGCCGTGGGCTCGCTAAACGGTTTAACGCGCGCAGCTCCCTATACATATGATTACGTAATTACAGTAGTTATTTTGTTAATATAAATTACGACAAAATTACATTTCATCCGGATCCGGTTGGCTGGCGATGTGTTCAAACTCCAATTCAAGGACGCCGTCAATTACTATTTGCATATTACTCTGAACAGTTTCCTCCGAGCGCTGGTTTGGCTCCAATTAAGTATGTAAATATTCAAGACGTTTAAGTAAAGATACAACTAAAAGTGAGGTGAGTTTGATGTGTAACACTACACGAGCCTTGTGAGATGAGAGTGTGTGAGTGAGTATGCTCACTAACACTAGTCAACATGAACAGAGAACTACGCTAGCTTCGACGACACGAACCTAGGCTCCTTTCTAGGCCCGGTTCAAAGTTGACAGTAAAACAGGTTTTAATTACGTCTAGTTCTTACGGTTCACACCGCGTCAAACATCATTAAAAATTGTGCTTGAAATATTTCGGTCTCGCTGTGGAATACCGTCTTCAGTCACTGATTTGCTGAAATTGAGCTACCTACTGTCTGCCACCCTATTGGTCACATGGTTGTCAACCGTCTTTTGGAGCAGGGATGCCAACTGTCGTTGTTCGCATTGGCTTTGCCACTATCGAAAAGACTTCTTCAGGACTGGTTGCCAGCTTCTAAAAAGTTTAATGCTGTCTTCTTTGTTGAAGTTATTATAATTTGTTAATAAATGTCTATTTTCCCAGTTGCAGGACCTTTTTTATTACAGTTACCTTGGTTGTGTTGCCTGTAGATCCTACGGTGCAGATTGTAGTCTAAACACGTGTTTCGCAGCGCTTGTGCTGCGTCATCAGTAGACACACTAAGTCACTAATTACATTTACTAACACTGATATACACTATTATATTTTCAATGGTTTCTCGGATGACTTTCTCGGGTAACAATGTGAAATGTTTGCCAATACTTTATCTTTGTCGAATTCTACTTTACGTAGCTGTGTTGTGCTAAGGCGAGGTGACGCGTCAGTAATGGCTACCGGCCGATCAGCTGATTGAGCATTTACATTAGGACCAATGCAGTTAACGACTGAGCCAATTAACGATGTTTGGGCCGGTGTGATCGGCCAGATCAACTCACGCTAACCGGTCCCGACCCACTCACTGCGCCTGCGCGGTACTGCGGTACTGTCACAGCGCATTCCTCGCTCCAGTGTGCGCGCGCAGCTCCTAAGCTATGGCTAAGTATTTGCGACTGTTGAAATTATCTACGCGCGCATAGAGATTTTTTCTAGAAATTGTATCTATTAAGCTTACAATCTGTAGTTAGAACACAAAAAGCACTTGTCGAAATCAATTTGTAGAATAGCAATACTGATCAAAATCGGGGTCTGTACTAGAGTAAAACAACTCTTCTAGTTTCCAAGAATATCAAGTTTGTTATTCTAAAATTATTTTGAAAGCTGAAAACCCTTTGCAAGCGCTTGAATTGACGGACCGCATCAGTAGAAAGAAGACCAAATACTTATTCAGCCTCATTGCCTGGCTCGGACCAGCGGACGACCAATCACAGCCGTGCATCAGACTGACCAACCGTGATCACAAAAAATACCTATTCATGCATAGCCAACGGAAGGAGAATTCTCAAGAGTGTTGATGGGTGAATTAGTCAGACAAAATCCCTCGAGTCATAAAACCGATTATTGGACCATTTTAATAATTTTTGTCTAAATCGTTCCTTTCAAGATGATGCAATGTGCCTCACTAAATTACCACCCAAACCACCGTAAGTTCAGTGCCAGTGGATGAGGACCAAATTCATAATGTATAAAAAATCAAAACCGCAAACTGTTCAAACGCATAACTATGGAATCTTTCGAAAATACACAGCATTTAGGTGTACACTCCGATTTCCCTATTTCCTTTTTTGAAAACACCCTGAATAAAAACACATTTCGCTCTGGTGTTCCAACATCTGCTTCTCAGAAAGTGGTTTTGTCAAATGAATGAAATGCAAATGAATGCCGGATTGACTTCCAAATCGGATATTATGATAATACTGTACCGGTGGCGGTATCTTGATGGATAACCGTAGACTGGAGATGCAATTAACGGCTTGTACCACGTGTTTGATAATGTTAAGCTTCTACTTGAATCGATGAACAGTAGCAAATCCATTAGCAATGTTGACACCCTGGCCTAGATAACGATCTGAAATGTTGACGACGCACGCCTTAGCAAGAGTGTCAGTCGATAAGGGATTACTCAATTATTGTTTTTGCAATAATTAAACCGCCAAGTGCACTTACTAACAAGGACAGCTAATTACGTGCTAATTAGTGGTAATGAGTAGGTGCTAATTGGGTGTAAAAAAGATATCTTATAGAAAACCAGTTAAATAAACTATGTACGTGCAGAAAACTAAACATTTCTAAAACGGATATGTTGAAACTTTTAATTGGTGATTGAGAATTGTGTGAATTGATCAAGAAGAAATGTCGGTGAAAATAAGTTTCAAAGGCAAAAAGCACTGTAATTTTTATAAATATAAAATTATATCAATCAGATTATAGCCCAAAACCAAAAAATTGTTGACTCACGTGTTTTTTAATGGTTTGTTTTTATGATTTTTTTGATGCAGGAGGCTAGTGGTAACTTTATTACCACGCCTTTATTGTGTAGGAAACATGCCAAATTCTCAGCTCCTCAAAATACTAGGATATTGAATCCAACATCTAAACAATTATAAGGGTTCAAAATATCGAAACGTACAATACACTGGTGTCGTAGTATGTATAAATGAAATGTATCTAAATATACATATATATGTAGAAATATTGAATCATGGGAACCAATTTTCCACATTTATCGATATATAATGTCATATCTAAAGAGAGCTGGTATAACCTAAGAGTATTCCTAGAATATAAATATTTATTTTAGGATGATTGATTTGTAGACTGTTTAAGATGAAATGATACACAAGTGGGTGTGGGTGGGATAGATAGACTAGTAGATGTATCTAGCTGGCGCGGTATCGCGCGATCTAGTAATTTGCCGAGAGCTTGGATACGCTCACTACACTAGGTCACATTAATTGTAATAATATAGGCTCTGGCTACTTATCACTGAGCGACTAATGTACTGACTCACACATATTCCAGATCATTGCTGGGTCCACCTCAGCTGAATCTGTACGCCCATGCAAGGAACACACGACACCGCGCGCCTAACTGGCAAAACAACAGCCCTCTCTTCAACTGATGCGGCCTAACTGTTACACCAACCGCTTGCGTAGGTTGACGTCGGCTCGTTTTTCACCATTTAAAATTATTTTTAAATTAATAAACATAACGTATTTGGAAACTAGACAAGTTTTACGAAACGCTTACAAGCGTTTTTTGTGCAGTTAAAAACCACTAAAACTTGGACACATACAAAGAGTATTTGTGATTCTACTGAACAACTTATGAGAAATCAGGCTCTACACACGTGTCGGAAACCCTCCAAATAAATAGTTTACAAATAAATCAGGTTTATAAATATAAAATTATTTTGAAAGGTAAAAACGGACCGTCGTAAACGCTTGGAAACGCTTGGTTTAACGGCCTTAGTTTGTAACAAGACTACACCTCATCATCCATCAAAACACTCATCGTCATTCCATATTCACCTTAAAATACACTCTAAGAGTAGTCGGTGTCTCAAAGTAAAGTAAGTTAGGCTGCATCTGTTGAAAGAAGGTCCTTTGTTACGTGCGCGGTGTCGTGTATTCAGACGCTCTCTGAGGCGCCGACCAAATCCAAATCTACGATCATGTGTCGCGTCGATATTCAAATGTAAACTATCACGTCTGCAAATGTTTATGTTACAGTGGCGTCGTATAATTAGTTTGTATCACCATGAGTTGATGCTGTTGCTTAATTAGCGGATTCGAGTGTAATTTCATAGCGTGAAGTTTGAAACCTGACTCGTGAAAAGGTTAACCGCCGCCGGTATAACGGCCCGGGTCGCTGATCTTGTCTCCAAACCCTGGCTTGGCTTCTAACCGTTAAGTGTTAATTGACACCGCTTTGTGTTGTGTTCGGGGAAACTTGAGCTTCACACAGATAGATACCTGCGGTTTGCTAATAAAATAGTATTTTAGTTTTCTTACATTTTTGCTGGTAAAGAACAATCAAAGAAATGTTTCCGAATAAATAGTGAATACATACAATATTGTATCTAAACACATGCTAAGTAATATACAAATGATAAAGTAAAACTAGAATCATCATAAGCAACTTGATACACGATTTAACTCTTTTAAGTGTTATATAAAGGTGAACTTCAAGTTGAACAAGCATCGATCCTAACCACTACTACCATCATCAGCACGTCACCAACACCATCCCTACCATTATCTTCACCTGCACTATCCCCACCACCATCATCACTACCATTACCATCACTACCACCACCATCACCACCACCACAACTACCACCACCATCATCACCATCACCCTAGGATTATCTTTACCTTATACACTATCTACCATTACCAACACCATCACAATGAACACCGCCACCATCACCACCACCACTACCACCACCGTCATACCACCATCACCAATACCACCACCACCATACATCACCATACACCATCACCATCACTACATCACCATCACCACCACCATCGCTCATCACCATGCACCACCATCATTCACCCACCACCATCACCACCACCACCACTACCACCACCATCACTATTACCACTACCATCATCACCATCAACACAACCATCACCATCATCCCTACGATTATTTTCACCTTATACACGATCTACCATCACCACCACTATCACAATGAACACCATCACCACCACTACTACTACCACCACTACTACCTCCACCACTATCACCACCACCATTACCACCACAACAACCCCTATCACCACCACAACCTCCACCACAGCACCAGAACCACCACTACCCCCACCGCATCACCACATTCACCGCACCACCTCCCCACCGCACCACCACCACCTTTACTACTATTATTACCACCACCACCAGAATCACCACCATTATCACCGACTCAGTGAGACGGCACCGTGGTATGACTGCGTGCGGGGACACAGTCCGCCTAACGACAACTGGACATGCTTTGTCCACAACACCAACACTTTACGGCCACCAGACTCAGACAATGTCATCTTAGCAACAGACACGACGGAAGTCCACTGCCCATTGTGTGCCCGGGCGAATCTCATAAATACGCCTCTTTATACTCGTACTGTGCATTTTACATAAAATTAGCAAATGAGGCAGATGGTCTTAATATTGTCTCTCCCGGAGTCAACGAGCCTTCCCAGTCATAATAAGTATGATTGTTTGTATTCCTTGTTTTTTATGCTGTCGTCACTGCGTTTAGGTATTCGGCAATATTTTATGAAGGTGTCAAAGTTGGAGAAAATGTTTCTCGTAACACGATTCGTCACTATCTTGCAAGGCAGTATTTGGCAGCTTTTATGCGAAAGAAATGCCGTGGAATAAGATTCACACGCCTGATTGCTGAGCGGTAATTTTCTACGTTCACTGTCTTCGCCAACACTCTGTTCTACAAGTATATTGATGTTGTTGTCACAAGTCGCAACTGTAGCAAATGACAATTGATGGCCTTGTGTTACGCTCTTGGACAAGATGTCTGATTTGATGTCTCGAAGAACACCAGCATTTTTGCCGTGACATTTCGAGATTGATCTTTTGTTCGTCTGCATGTGCACCTTTTTCACAGCTAAACCCTAAGAGAGCGCGTTGACAATCATTCTAGAAATTTCTTTTATATAACTCAAGACAGCAACTCAAGACTGTCTAACCATAAGTAAGTGAGTTGTGATTTGGATGCCAGAGGTGTACGGACTGACAGTGGAGTTGTGTGGATCTAGTGAGTGTAGTGTGTGTGGTGTGTGGTGCTCACTTAATTGGCAGCTTGACCACTGTCTGGTGGGCGGGTCCAGCCACCACGTCCACCTCAGCCCAGTAGTAGCCACTAGCCGGCAGGTGGCCAGATATACCCTGAGTCAGCCATAAGGACAGAATCTACCTAAAATTTTAATTAGATAAAATATGATGAACACCCGAAAAGTAAATCACTGGTACGTTAATTTACGTAAAACATAGTTTGCAAATTGTCCCACGTTAAATTCCCTATCCCGGATAGAGGCCTCTTAATGTAAATTTTTCAAGGAATGAGTATTTTGTATTTTGTAGACTCGAGCTCAAGTGCTGTGTTGTGTGTCGTGTACTGTTGTCATTTACCTGTACCGTTACCGAACCACACAACTCTTGTGTCTCTGCGGTTCAACCGCGACAGATGCCTAATTACACGCTCTGCTCTGCGGTCCACTGTGTCACGTGACTCTCAGTAGACTTCACTCTATTGTCTCAGTAGTTCTTGGTGTGGTCGGAAGCTTTGGAGGCCACTCAGAAATTGTTCTGGGGTGAGTCTTATGAGAACCGCCTGTCAGCTCAGTTAAAAGTTGCTACCTCCGGGGCGGGATGGTTCGATTCCCGACGCAGGCACGTCTGTATGGACCATTTCCCCAAGAACGTTGTCGTGCTTTCACAAATCTAGAATATATATTAAAAGCCCTGATAAAACGATTTCAGACGCTTCTTCCCTAATTAGAGGCCTAAACTTATAAGTTTTTTCGCACAAACGAGTGGATGTGAGCGATTTGGTTTGCAAGACATCGAAAACCCAATCATTTGATGTCAGGTTGTCTACAAGCTTTTCTACAAGGGACTACTTGATAGGTTTTAGATACAGAAAGAAGCATAACTGTAAAAGTCTTTTAATTACCCAGCGTAACACACGGGGAAAATATGGAAATTTTATACTATACTGAATGGTATTGTAGTTCTTTTCCATGATATTTGCTTTAGAGTTTTTAAATAAAGTATTAAGGAGTGCTTTGATTGCACGTATTATAACTTTAAACCGGTTAAATATTCAGTTTAAAATTAATTAATAAGTATTTTCGCTCGGAGTTCTAGGGAAAGGGACGTAGGGAACTGCTAGACCGGTATGACCGAGAGTGCGTCCTAGCGCGTGACCACTCGTACTGCTACTTTAGAATCTAAGATAACTAGAGTAGGAACACAGGTCGGAATGATGCCGGTATAAAAGGGTTTTCACATTAAATGCACAATTCCGTTAGATAGAGGTTAGTTGATGGCGCAGGTCGTATCCAGGCCAATACGGAAGTACTGAATACCAAATGTCGCTCGTCAGCTGCTGCTGGCATCCATAAGTGAGTTGAGCGGAGAACACTAGACAGACAATCGAATAATAATGTATCATAGGCGACATTGTATAATGCGACTGTATTGTGTGGAAATACATTCAAAATGCTAACGGCAGTTGTTTGAGAACGGTTTTCAATAACGAGGAAGATGGAAGACACGACAGATGTATTGATATTTGACCTAGGTTTGGCGACTGTGTGTGAGTGTGCGCGCGTGTGTGTGAGTGTAAAATACGCTCGATTGTCTGATAAAGGTCAGCAGATGGAGGCTGCTGATGCGGTCGTGGCGGGCTCGACACTCGAGTCATATATAGCTATTGAATGCAAATTAATGAGGATCGGGACAACGTCGCTGCGAGCTCCATCTCCATCAGCTGTCCACATCTCCCACCAGGCTCTAGCTCTTCACATCTCCACAATCAGTCAGGAGGATCACCAGCACCACCACCACCACCACCACTGCCACCACCAGCACCATCACCACGTAGCTGCGAGCTCCGTCTCCATCAACTGTCCACATCTCCCACCAGGCTCTAGCTCTTCACATCTCCACAATCAGTCAGGAGGATCACCAGCACCACCACCACCACCACCACCACCAGCACTGCCACCACCAGCACCATCACCACGTAGCTGCGAGCTCCGTCTCCATCAGCTGTCCACATCTCCCACCAGGCTCTAGCTCTTCACATCTCCACATCAGTCAGAGGATCACCACCATCACCACCATCACCACGTCGCTGCGAGCTCCACCTCCATCAGCTGTCACATCTCCCACCAGCTCAGTTACCAGGTCAGCAGGAGCCACCACCAGCACCACGTCGCTGAGCTGTCAACATCTCCCACCAGGCTCTAGCTCTTCACATCTCCACAATCAGTCAGGAGGATCCACCATCACCACCACCAGCACTACGTCGCTGCGAGCTCCATCTCCATCAGCTGTCCACATCTCCCACCAGGCTCTAGCTCTTCACATCTCCACAATCAGTCAGGAGGATCACCACCATCACCACCACCAGCACCACGTCGCTGCGAGCTCATCTCCATCAGCTGTCCACATCGCCCACCAGGCTCCAGCTCTTCACATCTCCACAATCAGTCAGGAGGTTCACCACCAGCACCACGTCGCTGCGAGCTACATCTCCCCCAGCTGTCCACATCGCCCACCAGGCTCTAGCTCTTCACATCTCCACAATCAGTCAGGAGGTTCACCACCACCACCACCAGCACCATCACCACCACTGTCACCACCATCATCTCCATCACCACTGCCACCACCACCACCGTCGTAAAATACACCAATGTCGTGTGAAAGTGCGAGCATGTTAGTATCCATAAAGTCGTGGCCTTCATTGCAAGGACCATGTTCGCGATAACTTTATTTTCATAGGATTTAAACATGGAGCAAATCGCCTGTCATTAACCTGCCATTGACAATGACGTTGTTATCATCATGCTCACATCCAAACTCTCCTCTGAAAACGCATCTCCTACAACAGTTCCTCGACTAATTAAAGCACGTGTTTATTCAGATTGTTCGCTGGCCAGTATTGATCCACTAACGAGCTTTATTAGTAGATTAAATCGCGTGAAAAACGTGGACGAGATTCGGCCGTAAATCGCGAGGTGCGATACGGACCCGCGCTTGCCCACTCCGCTGTCTCCTGATCCTGCCTGTGATACGTATCATCCACCTCAGCACTCTCTTCTGCTTAATCTACCAGTCCGGCTAACGGTTCCATCCACCGTCGTCAAGGTTAGTTTACTGGCTGGGGTAATTAGGATCGTACGCAAATAATGTCAGGAGGCAACTTTACAGCCTATTTGGCATTTACTGCTCAAAGTTTTAAACTTTTCCCGTCGTGGGGTGCGTAAATATTGATTTGTTACCAATAGTTTTATTTATACGTAACTTATGGTGTGTTGGCTGAGTCAGTAGTGCGTGTTGGTTCGAGTCCCGCCTCAGCCAACGGTCGGAAGCCAATTTGTCGCTAGGGGCACCGCACAGGCTGCATAAGCCCATAGTGACTTAAAGAGCCACTGTAACTAAAAAGAAATTATTGAGGTAGTTTACATAACTTGAGGCGGCCGGATAGAGCGGCCGCAGATCTAACTATGAGTACCTCTTATATACCATGGGAGAGAAACTACGAACTACGTTTTAAACAAGTTAACTTTTAAGCAAGTTCTTAAATGTAGAACCTTTTTTCTGGAAGGATAGATATATTGGTCCTGTTGCATATAAAGACTAAAATTTATACTTCCGACATCAAATGAATTTTTTATTTCTGAACTAAAAACTCGATTTTCCATAAGATTATAATAGCCTACTCGAAGTAATTAAAACTATACTTTACAAGCAAACACAATTTTTCCGTTTTTATATGCAGCATTCATTACTAATGACTCTTGCAAATTTTCCATGCTAAATTCCCTATCCCGTTTAAAAGCCGCTCGGGCTCTTTCTGGCCGCTTCTTAAGAACAACTCAAATCGATGGTTGTGTTGAGCAAATTGGTGTAAACATCTGAAACCTTATAAATATTTGGCACTAAAAATCAAATAAAAACAATAGTTATCAAACAAACATTTGTGACAGTAATTTAAACTTTTATAAATATATGATCTTGTTGAGGATAGAGTGAAGGATTCGTCATAAAAATGATCAATAACAAAACAAACAGATAAATAACATAAAAATGTAAAAAACAACGTTTCACCTTTAAAGGAACGTAATGGCAGAAAATGATGTGATAAAAATAAAAGCAAGGTTTAGGTTTGATCGCGAAAAGCTCGTTACGTCGTCCTATATTTCAGAGTAAAGCGGTACCAGCTTCCAAATACAGTAATAACGTTTTAATGAGCCCTTAATGTCAGGAATCATTTTACGTTCTCTATAATTAAAACTTTTATAGCGGTCACAGGGTAATGCTCTTCCCTTCGTCTGGAACTATTTCGTTCATCTTTACTACTTTTGCTACTTGTTAATATTTAATTTACTGTTGTGTTTAATTGCTATTGAAGTGCTGAATCGTTAATTAGAGTTTAACTTTCCGAAGCTCTATGTAGCGATAGTTAATTGGATTGCCAACTTTATTTTATTAGATTTATATAAGTGAAGTATAGGACGTACTTGCAGTTGCGTACTAGACTATGGCACTGACGTAGAAACAAGATTTTTAGGCGTCGTCAATCATTCACCTGGAATAAAACCTAAAGTTAATAACAAATTCCGTTACTGGATTTTGAAAAAGTAGTAAAACCTTTTCAAGTTACGTTTTAAAACTTTAAATTTCCATAGCTTACTTATCTGGATTAATTCTCGTGCTCAAGGCGGGCGATATGTCCACGGAACTATACTTTGGTCATGGACAGCAAAGTTATAGTAAATAGATGATACATGGTTGAGGCAGCCCAAGCACAGATAGCGCTGCGAGGGCTTCCATCTCTCGCCGTCTTTCTCCCCACTCGGCGCCACATGCTCGATTTTGTCCGATATCAATGATTTAAATGTGACCAAATCGTGCGATTTTCGAGATCGAACAAATTTGCGCGTGCATCAGTGGCTCTACTTTGTAAATTCCTCGCAGCTCTATCTGTGAATGGGCTGTCGCAACTATGTAGATTTGCCATTCGGCATCCATGCGTAATCTACCTACCATAACATTATCTTTGTGGACAGTGTGTAAACCCCAAGCTGTGATCAGACCTCTCTCTAGTCTACTGTATATGGACTCTGGTGAGCAAGTTCAAGGCCGAGGAGAGGTCAGACTGAGACCCCAGTGTCAGCAGTGTCAGGAAGTCACCGCCTTTGTTGCGTGATAATCACAAAGTCTTGTCTTTCTTGTTTGTGGATCTAAGTGTCTATGTTATATTTGAGACGGTAAAATCAAATCTTTTGGAACATCGATTTCTACACGATTTACCGGTGTACAACAGTCAAACCTTTGACCGTGAAATCATCTTGCGCCGGCGCAAATTCTATTAATCCTTTAAATCCTTTAGGCTTTCCTAAATTACCTGAACCCTCTGGACTAAAAGCTAATTTACAAAAAAAAGCTATTGAGCTATTGAAGTCAAAACTGAAGCTTTGGTTAGAGGAAAGGCGTTCTACAGCATAGCGGAATTCTTCTCCTGGATACATGATGAACTTAAACTTAGAAATCACTATTTTGTATAACCTCTTTTTTCAACAATGACTCTATTTTCAGTCTTATACATTGCAAAATAACAAAGTTTGTGTCTATTTTCTAAAATAAATGCATTTTTATTGAAAAACATTTTAAATGCATGACAATTGTCAGAAAGGTTGGTGACATTTTCAATTTGCTCTCACATCTAAGTCCCTTTCATACATACAGTTTTTCTCTCTCTCTCTTTCATTCATTCGAATTTTCCCACTCTAGTCCCTAGTCGGTCAGCCAATTATAAGGTCACCCAATTAAACGCCATAAACTCGTCTATGTTGTAAAAAGCTTGAATTGACAACACATTTTTTAGACGAGCTTTGAATGCCTTGGGCACTAGTGCGTTTGTAAACTAATTTGCTAATCTGTTGACGAGATGAACCTGCCTGAGAAGGTAAGGGCTCATGGACTACCGTCTTGTGTCTCCCAGTTCGGTAGTTGTCCCTGCCTCTAGTTTCATAAGAGTGTGTGCCACAACCTCTTATATTATTGCATTTTGTTTTGAAAAAGACACATGTCTCTACAATGTAGAGGCAAGGGTGTGTCAACAGTCTTTGAGTGCTTGTCTGCACGACTCTCTCCAGTTCAATTTTCCGATGACCCAAACTTCTTGTTTTCGAAGTATGGAAATTCTGGAAAAGCTTGTGAGATATTTCTCTTACTTACAAATAAAGTGTAATGCAGCACTGTGAGGCTGTAACAGCTGCTTTTGTCTAATGACACCTACGCTTGAAATGTTCAGTAGCCGGTGACAAGTACTGCGCATGCGCGGAGGGTGGCAGCAGCGCTGCGCAGCGCAGAGGTGCGCGTGGGAGGTGCGCACGCGGGGGACGAGCATGCGCAGTGTCACGTTGTTTGTAGCACCAGCTCGCGTAAAGCAGAATATAATTGCAGCATTAGGCCGGGGAATCGTGGGCCGCTCGTTGCACGTCCGAATTTCATCTGCATCGCGCGGCTGACATGTTTATTCGGCACGGGGGCCGCGCTCGCCATAAAAACAAGCAGACTATATATTGTGTGCGTGGTTTATGCGGCCTGCTACATGGCACTGGCTAGGCAGTAGACAGTAGACACTGACAACAATGAGCGCACCTAGCGGTTATATATGTGTACTTGCAGTCGCAGTAGGTGACACAACAAATCTACGCCTTTTATAACCACTTCTATACATATATACATGCCAAGGGATTTCGTGCCATCAACTCCATTCTGGAATTGAATATTTACACTGTGTTAAATATAATACAGGGAAATATAAAATTCACATAACGTGTAGGCAATTCTCTAACCAAACATATTCATGGACATTTTAACAATATCTATATGTATAAAAGGCTTTGTCCTGACTGACTGACTCACTCGCTCACCATCGCTGAGCCAAAACTACAAGGCCTAGAAACTTGAAATCCCTTATTAACACTCCTTTTATTGTCTAACCACCCACTGAGAAAGGGTTTTTTAGATTTTGGTGGGTTTTTGGAAAGTTATTGGAAAAAACGAATTTCTTAGAATTTTTAACTTTGACATTCAGAGCACTGGGCGAATTCCTTCACTTTGATATTCAAGGCACTGGGCAGATTTCTTCACTTGGAGATTCAAGGCACTGGGTAGAAATTAAAAACTTTTACTAAATTTAATCACAAAAATTCAATTTAGTCGTCAAATTTACCATCGCACGTGGTTCCAATATATCTTGAGCACTACGCAGTGAGGAGCTCGGTGATGAATGTACGTCTGTAGACAGAGTCTGTTGTCTGTGGTAAGGTGAAGGAATGGTCCCGAGCCTAGGTCACGCCGGGGGAGGAGGGTACAGACTACAGACAATGCGCTCACCCTCTCACACATCCACTGACGGCATCTTGAACACTCTGCAGTGAGGAGCTCGGTGATGAATGTACGTCTGTAGACAGAGTCTGTTGTCTGTGGTAAGGTGAAGGAATGGTCCCCGAGCCTAGGTCACGCCGGGGGAGGAGGGTACAGACTACAGACAATGCGCTCACCCTCTCACACATCCACTGACGGCACGCGAGTTCTCAGTGATTAGCTCTCCCCTCATTACCCGATTACCTTTTTGTGCTTCAGAGCTTTGCTGAGTACTCGTGTGTATCAGCGCTACCTGGCGGCACAGACAGTAATGAACGAGTCTCAGCATTGTCTCTGCTCCTGCATCTCGTGTTGCAGTTTCACTCTCATTTGCCGAGTGCTCATTGCCTACGCATTGCTGACAAACTGCTGACGTACTGCTGACGAACTGCTGACGGATTCTAATGGCTAATTACGCGATGTGTACAGACTACATCGAAACTACATGGAAAACTCGAGTTTTCAATGCACAAATTCATATCAGTTTTCAGAGCCTATTGAAGTATCCTCTGTTACGTCTTGTTTCGTTTTGCAGTCTTGGCTGTACTAAAATAAGGAAATGTATACTAAAGTCCATCGACTTTTTAAATGTAACAATTATATGAAATAATAAACCCAAAATCATTTTAGAACTTTTTTACCGCAATCATCTGAATCTAGAAATAAATGCCATTTGTCCAAATATCAGAGTATCGTCGGTCTATAATTCAGAGGATAAAAGGCGTTTAAGTAATTGCGTCATTTGTCATTGATAGCGGGTGAATTTATCGGCTAGGTGATAATTGGGTTTCACTCCTCTCTCTCACCGCCGCTTCCTGTGCTGAGGAGGGTGCCAGGTGTGAGGGTGGAGGAGGGGGGTGATGGTGAGGGGGTGTACGTGACTCTGCAGACTGAACACAGAGAGAGGGTGCTGAGGCGGAGGCTGAGGGGTCGATATCGCGGAGACACTGTCGCCCATCACAACACCCTGTACACTGTACAGCCACTGGCATAACAAAGTTAAATAGACAAAACACAAAATCGAACCAATTTTTCGAGTAGTGAGCGCTCTTGCGATTGTTGGATGACAGCCTGCAAAGAAAATCCTCATGAGAGCATAGGCCGTGCTGAAGCCTACTTCGAAATAAAGGCAGCCCTAATTAAGTAGAAAAGAACGGTACGAATTACATTTGACTCTTTTGACTAAAAGAATATATGCCGTTTAAAATGTATATATTTTTTGCTTATGTTTTGTTTGTTTACGTTCAGGTTGCCATAGAACTAATTTTGTAGAAACTAAGTTCCAAAAATGTTGTAAGATTTTTCAATCCGACATAATGACGGTTTAAAGTCCAAAACGACTTGGCCGTATGGGTTTCCATACTTGTACTACACTCTTTTCCATCCATTCACTAATGCAGCACACATACTCTTAACATTACCTTGTTAGAACATTCACCTAACGTCTTGTAGTCTTCTAGTCCCCTTGCAGAGACGGAGTTTGAAATACAAGCATTTAACTTTTAATAAACTATAGATCATTATTTTGTTTAGCTTAACTGACAGAGCTGAAAAGGTATACACACGAGGCATATTGCAACCACGGCCAATTTTTAAACACATTTTTTAAGAAATAGAAACCATATAAATTTGTTTTCCTTTATTGCAGTGTAAGACAAAAATTTTAAAGACCCACCATTCTAAACATATATATCTGTAAGTTTTATCAATGAACATTTTCTGAATTACGCCATTTAGTATCTAATTCTGTTATTTATATTCAAACCAGAAACATTTTACGGAAACAAAAGTTTATACTAGGCTAGGCTATATTTAAACATTAAAATAATGAACCGAATGTGTCACGTAGAAACCTCTAACCTTGCAGCAGTAACTGCATAACATAACCCGGTGTCCCTTGTTTATCCGCCGGGCGAGTGGTGAGTGCGTTTTGGAAAAGCAATTATCAGTTAACAAGGGGCCACATTTCTATTAGGGACATGTTTGTTGTTTCCAATCCACTTTGTCCGGTGAGCTCGTACATTGTACGTACAGTAATAGCGATGATCAGTGTGGTAATGCTTCACACTCACTGTGTGTAGTGTGATGACATGAGTCGTCTGCATTATTATACATGCACCTTCATTGTGTCAGTGCCAAGTACAGTACATTAGTCCACTGTTAGTCAGTCATTAGTCAGCAATTGTAATCTGTAGTAAATGCTCTGTAGAAGATAGACTGATGCGTTTCAGTGAAGAGCAACCGCAAAGAACCCTTAGAATTAAATGTTTGTTTTTATATTGTTAGTGAGAAACACTTGAATATTTCCTATACAGGCGTGATTTTATGACAATTTTGTAATAATATACAGTTTTTTTTTATTTAGTGGATCCGTGGCAGATTGGTATTGCGCAACTCCGGAGCTCATCACTCCGGTGGCGCGGGTTCGATTTCCGCAGTCACCACATACAATTTGTAATGTGACTAATACGGTAACTCTAGGTAAAGGTCGAGGTTGAATGGAAGAGAGGACTTTGTAGTGCTAACTTGAAACATTTTGAAATGTTTTGCAATAAACAATTTATTTATTTAACTTCGCCTCGTTAAACAAGACAAACTTTACCTTTTTTTAAATGTCACTGCAGTTTTAAATTATCAACTCCCAAAACATATAAACCCATACATTTTATTTAACATCTTGAGCATAAATTAATGAAACTTTTAGTCAATTTTATTTAACTGATGGATTTTATCTTGCTGTGAGAAAGAATAACATTTAAATTAAGGAACAAATTAAACATTCAAATAATAGTTTAGCTATAGATGAACTAAATTGGTATAGAATAAAAGGTAAATCTATTGGGCCTTTACTCTAGAAATTTACACAAATTCTGATAACGTGTGTATACTTGTTTGAATCGTACCATTCATTGTCACTACTAACCCCTTATCCATGACATATTATTAACATGATTTCATCTCATTAACCATTCCACCTCTTTTCACGTCATTTCATATCCATAATTCAGTAGGCTATCTAAAGTTATACATTTAAAAAATTTGAGGACAAAAATGTGTGGATCGAACCGGGACTCGAACCCGGGTCTCTCACTTTCCGGGTGATTATGCTGACCTCTACACCCGTCCGGCCCAACTATTTATGCCTTAAATCTGAATGTTTATCCGAAACTTGTGAATGTCAATAGCGACTTTAAATTCAACAAGCTGGAAATATTAAAAACAGAATTTAAATAATATGTCAAATGACTTATTGTCTACCTTAACATGCAATAGCTGTGTTACATTTATTTATAAATATTGTACAAAAATTGGAATGTCGTTAAAATCGGAGAGAAAAGACTCGGGAATAGCGGCTTGGCTATGTCTTGTTTTTCACCTCGCGGAGTCTCTTTGTCAGCTTCCTCACCGTTCACAGTTGACACTGTCAGGGTTTACCTTCCACCCTGTATACTGTATAAATCAGCAGTTTTCCATCAGCACTCAGCAGTCCAATCACTGTGAGTGCCGCAATGAACACAATGTGTTTGTGTGATAAAGTTTCACATTGTCGCGCTTGAAACCCATTAAGCTAGCACTTCGCTGCAAAATCGAATATTCGAAATTAAATGAACTAAATGTATACACAAAGCGAGTCCATTAAATAAAAGTGAGGCGTTGTTTGTGCGGATCGATGCGCCATTGTGATCAGCGGCCAGACACGTCCTGCAAAAAATCCTTTCAATTATTGTCCATCGCAGAGCCGCTTTGTTCTCTTACCTGGCGGTGAAAAAAGCAAACAAATAAAAATTGGCCCATTTACTCCTCTTACCTGTGCAGCTCTGCAGCTCTATTCCGGTATCCGTGTGTCGAGCACAGCTGTGTACATGAGTAGAATCAGCCCCCCGCGCCATGTATCTATCGTCCTCACTCAGTAGTTTCAAACACTGGACATGTTGAAATTTGAAATATTTTTCCTTCATTTTGTGAGCCTCTATGAAAATACATAGTATTTAAAAGGCCTCAGGAAATTTTAACAAATTTATTCAATAATAATGTGAAGTCATTTCAAACTAAGTGGACAAATGTTGAAAGAAAACAGACAGCCGGTACTCACAGCATTGTATTATAAGGACTCAAAACAGGCTACACAATACCTAACCAGTGTAATTCGTCATATACTAAAATCCTACACATTAATGAATTGACCAAAATTCATAAATCTAACGATTAGCTTAAGCGTGTTTTCTGACTCACCGCCTATGAATTTGTTTAAAGTTTACTTAATCATTCTAATTCCTTACTTAGTAAAACCTTATTAATTCACCAAAACTCAGATGTTACTACTGGCCGTGGACGTGGTTGATTTCTTTCTTTATTGTTTAATTTCGTAAAGTGTTTGTATCATATTGATTCATAGTCTAGCTGTTATATAAAGTTAACAAATTTAAGGGAAACAATTAAGATTTGGTGGGGGATGACTGGTCAGCTTGCGCTGACTACTTTTTATTAGACTAGCTCTTATCCTCATGTGTTGTCTTGTGTTCACCTTAAGACGGGGTTATATTCCCCATCCCGAAACGTCGTGTACTTTTGTTCACTAAAAAACTATGGAAAACGTTCTTAGTAATATTTGAACCACAGGAAAGTATATACTGTTGTATATTACAGTGCGCTAGATTATCCCGACCTACAAGCTCGGGTATTATTATGTAAACAATACAGTAGAGTAGTGTCGTTGTAATTACACTGCACAGTGCACCCTGCACCCTGGTGGTGTGGTGTTTACCTGGTCACTAATTGGTCGCTGCTAATTGGTTCGTTAGCGGGTTAGCCGCCACTTGGGGTCCGATTGTTCAGCCGGACTTTATACAAACTCTTTTCCATCGCGGTTTCCCGAAATCCTGCGATTTGCGCGTCATCCAATCACACATCACTTTATCGTAGTCCTTGCTATAACTCATCGACCACTTTCAAGTTTATTAGTATATTTTGCATTGGCTCAATTGGAGTTTAGGATTTGTGACATATCATCCAAACAATAAATTAATTCCAAACAAATCATGTTCCTCGAGCATTGGACGTGCTTCCGGACTGATTCGGCCCAACAGTACTTGGCTCTGCTTTCAGATACCGACCACTCTTAGAGGGTACTTCATGGTGAATATATGATGATGGTGAGTGTTTTGATGGATGATGAGATGTAGTCTTGTTACAAACTAGGGCCGACTGTTCCTTTTAGATTGGGTCATAAATGGAATGGCCCAACGACCAATGGAATGGACCGACAGCTTAACGTGACTTCCGAACCACAGAGGCCGGGAACGGGTATAGTGTGGGCGGTCTACCAGCACGTGGTGGGAGGGTACAGCGAGTAGCAAGTCTACATTACTGCTGATATATCTCCACAAACCCAACAATCACCACTACTGAAATATGTTCTAATTATAGTATCATTCCGGATAGTTAAATGTTGGCAAGTTAATTACGGCCGGTGCTGTACAGTACATGAGCATGCGCGTGTGTGAGCGTGCGTGCGTGTACAGGCTGCTGATCGGCTTCATCAACACAAACACACTTGAATAACATTGTTATTGTCTTGGTTTCGTATAAGGTTGTAAAGGGTGGAAAACTATTGTCTAGGTTGTTATGTGCTTGCTTTAATGCTGTTGATAACTCATGCTAAATCATTGACGCTGTAGAACTTCTAAAGTGGACAATTCTATTTCACACCAAAGATTGTTCATCAAATTTTAGATTCGACCACTTGTTCCCTGCTCCTACATAAAATATTAGATTGTGTTTCATTTTGATTCAGTCACTTTATACCAGGCGTAAAGGGTAGTATAACGCGCCGAAGATTAGCCCCAATCTTCACAGGTTTTTACATGTCGAAATTTAACACGGGATGTCGAAATTTAACTCGGGATTTCCTATGGTCAGAGATACACCAAACAAGCCTATATTCATCACGGGAAACTTGCGTAAAGCGGCCAGGAATGGCCATAGCTCACGAGTACAGTGCGCGCTTTTGCACCAAATCGGCCCGGGTTCGATCCCCGGGCGCAGTGATGACTTTCCACGATGGCCACTTCCCGTGTTTTGGAAGTTACGTTAAACCGCTGGTACATTCCATTGGTCGTTGGGGCCATTAAATAATGACTCAATCTGGGGAACAGTCGGTCCTAGTTAATAACAAGACTATACATCTCAGCACCCATCAAAACACTCATCACCATTTCATATTCACTTCAAAATCCCCTGTAAGAGTGGTCGGTGTCTCAAAGTAAAGGCGTAAGCGCAGATTTGCACGCTTATACCATTGCAACTGATGGAGATGGATACGCTGATACATGAGATGTCCATGTGTCTGTGTGTGTGAGTACAGTAGCACACAGTTATCCATTAGGCAGTGCAATCAGCACGTATTGTGCGAGAGCGTGTTGTCACGTGATAATGCGTGCAAACCCGTCAATATTTGTGTCCATGTCTACATTATATCACATCCCACTGCATCTGCTGTACGCCCAGTTCCTGTACACATATCTCATACTGATCCTATAGTTTAGTTGCGGTGTGACACGTGTTACTATGCAGTTAATGTATACCTTTCATTGTATTGCATTTTCAACGTTCATTGTTGAAGGTTAACTCAATGGGAAATCTAGTTACCATGTACGTAAAAGCGAGATATATTTAAAAGAGCACATTTAAAGGAGCAGTAGGCACATAGCTGTATCACAGCCAGCTAACTGCTAAGTTGGATTGATCGAAGGTGTCTTGGCTGTCAACCACTACTACTTGTTTGACATGTGGGTTGTAAGTAACGTAATTGATAATGATAATCGATATTTGAAGTAATTGGCACTCATTTGCATGTGACATAATAAGTGCATTACAAAATCCCGCTGTGAACATGTCAGCCACTACTTATCATAATTACATTTACCTTTGTAGAAACAAATACAATTTGCTGCTACTGTACTTGTACTTATGTGTACCAGTGTTGTTGGTGGATATTGTTGGTTGACAGGGTGTTATTGGTTGCAGTGGTGCTGTTGGATACTGCCACGGAGAACGTTTAGTGTGTGCATGGGTATATACTCAGTGTTATTGGTGGATATTGTTTGTTAACATTGGTTGCACCACAGTGTGTTGGGTATATACTCAGTGTTGTTGGTACAGTGTGTGCATGGGTATATACTCAGTGTTATTGGTGGATATTGTTTGTTAACATCGTGCACTCAGTGTTGTTGGTTGCCTCAGTGTGTGCATGGGTATATACTCAGTGTTGTTGGATACTGCGGAGTGTTTAGTGTGTGCATGGTATATACTCAGTGTTATTGGTGGATATTGTTTGTTAACATCGTGTTGTTGGTTGCACCACAGTGTGTGCATGGGTATATACTCAGTGTTGTTGGATACTGCCTCGGAGAACGTTTAGTGTGTGCATGGGTATATACTCAGTGTTATTGGTGGATATTGTTTGTTAACATCGTGTTGTTGGTTTGTGTGCATGTATATACTCAGTGTTGTTGGATTGCCCACAGTGTGTGCATGGGTATATACTCAGTGTTGTTGGATACTGCCTCGGAGAATGTTTAGTGTGTGCATGGGTATATACTCAGTGTTATTGGTGGATATTGTTTGTTAACATCGTGTTGTTGGTTGCACCACAGTGTGTGCATGGGTATATACTCAGTGTTGTTGGATACTGCCTCGGAGAACGTTTAGTGTGTGCATGGGTATATATACTCAGTGTTGTTGGTGGATATTGTTTGTTAACATCGTGTTTTTGGTTGCAGTGGTGCTGTTGGATACTGCCACGGAGCCCACCCTGGAGTGGACACGCTATCCCTTCGGTCCGGCCGCCAACACTCCGGGGGTGAGTACACCAACCTCCTTAACTAGTTTAGATTTATTTTATAAAAATAATTTCCAGGAATGTTCATATAATCCAGAAATGTTTATAATTTTAAAATCCTCAGAGCAATGTATGCTATGTGTAGTCGGTGACAATACTCTGTTTTGCCGAGTTCATCGCTATAAAATGGATTCGAAAACACTTGAAAAACGGATGAACAAACTTCTAGGTTCTCTTATTTGTACTTTCAAAATGTTTTATACAGTAGTGGTTATGCAGTGTACGTATGTATATTTGAAGCTAATAAATACCGAGTGGACTATTTAGTTGAAATACTACACGGTGTGTGATCGATCATTTAAAACAGTAAAACAGGCTAACACAAGATACACTCCTTTTGATTGCACCAAACATAATTCTTGTATAAATAAAATCGTGATACAAGAGCGCATTTTCTTTTAACTAATCTACCAGTCAGGCTTGTGCAGCCTGTACGGTTACCTTAGCGAGCGTTGGCTGAGGCGGTGCTCGAACCTGCGAACTTCTCGCGCGCTACCGACTCCGCCACGACGCCGGGTGTACAAACGGTTCCGTGGCGATTATTAGTAGCAGTAGGCACCACTAGTGCCATGAAGGTAGCCATTTAGGCTACTGCAGAATACATTCCGATCACGAGTAGACTCTACACTGCTGTAGAGTGCGCCACGTCAGTTTTTAGCTGCACTAGAGCGTCCCGGGAATTGTGCAGTGTATTTTAAGTGGAGAGCGCACTTAATGAATTTGGTATAACAAGGCCATAGAACCTCTCTGACGTTGTGCAACGGGCGCATGTAGTGCTGTTCAGCTGTTATACAGCACACAACATGAAGTGCACTAGGCTCTTTCATTATAGTCTGTCTGTGTTTTCCAAAAATTGTTATGTGCGCAAATCAAGTGATTCGACATTATAGCCGACGCGAAGCCACGAGCGCCACCGTGAGTCCTAGCGAATTTCTTGTAACGAGGCAATAATTTATACGGGAGGTTTAGTGCCCTTTCGGTATGGTATTTCTACATAAAAAGGGATAGTAAAAACTGCATTTATAATACGATTTCAATGAAAAGTTGTACTGTATATAAATTCATGTCACCGTGCCTAGCATTTGTACCAAGAACCAACAAAATTCAATCAGCTGAAAATAGGTGGCGTGAAAAATGGTTCCACCATTTTAGGTTTCATTGAAATGACCTATGAAAATTACAACTATGAAAACTGTCGTTTTCTTTCATTTAGTTTTACAGAAGAACAAAGTTGAGTGTTCTGGAAAACTGGGATTAAGCTTTTTCCACCTGGCCACATAAATATGTATTTTTCATAATATAGATAACTCGTAATGTATATGAAAGTATTCTTTTCTTTTCACTGTTTACGTCAACTTATGTAATGTATGAATGCGGGTACGGTAGAGTGAAGTGAGTGTGTGCGCGCAGAGCAGAGGTGTGCTCGCGTGAGGCGCCCGCCGCGCAGCGTCCACAATGACACATCCACCCGAGCCCGTGCCATATTTTCGGCCCGATTTATGCCCGGCCGGCAGACATGCGAAACTATCCCGGCGTCGTGCGTGCGCCCCCCGCTGCATCCTCTACTAATGCGTCCCCTCTCCCAACACTAACCTTTACTTTTCATCCACCTCACCTCTTCATCCACCTCGCCACACTACACCACACCGCACCGCGGGATTCCGATGTCCGAAGCCAGCAGAGTTTAATTACCCCGCGAGAGCCGACAATACTGAACGGTTTGTTTGGCTTTATTTTACCCGCGGCGTGTAATGGGTTTTATGGTTATGGCCGGTTCGCCAGCGGTGTTTTTCGGGGATGGCTATTTAATTTGTCCGCACTCGATAGACCTTAAATCCCGGACGCGGTTTAGTAAATAATCTGCCAGGTGTGTTTTGAACATATTTTGCTGATTTGGCCCAAAGTTCCAAAATTCTTTTATTTCGGTTCCTTATTCGGTTATATTTTTATGAATTTATATCATAAAGTTTCAAGTTGAGTTTTGTGAGAGGTTATGGTACAAAATTCTCACATCAGGGAAAATCCACACACTATTAATTTGTACATTGTTTTTATTTTATTTTTTCCTGTCTAGAACCTTACTGATATGTAAGTGTTGATTGCCTTAGTGGCAATTCTCAATTTTTTCAAATGTGATGAACTTGATCAAAAGCCAAATTTGGATCCAAATGGGTTCAAAATACTGCTTTGAATCAACCGACAATTGGCAATTTTCTTCCTCAACAATCGATGCTATGAGATGAATATTTATAGGCATTAAAGAATAAAAGTTTTACAATTAGCTAGTTCTTAAATACCATTTTATCTAGATTACCATAGTAATTGATAGATTGCGTCATTAAATCCATTCTGTAAGAAGAGTCGCTGCACTGCGCCTGCGCGTACGCTTGAAACCAGAGCAACATTAACATAAAGAGACAAGGTCAAAGTTGCTCTAGAGTCTAGAGGCAGTGACTGCGCGGCATTTCCGATGACGCTCAAGTGTCCGTCGTAAACGGGTCGGTTTGCGAGAAATTGATTATAAAGTTACTTAAAGTAGAGGTTGCCGAGATACATCTTGCCAGTTGCCACGGTATGTTTATTGCCTTACCTACGCTAAGTGTGGTGTGTCATCGACAAACATTTTAGATTCGCAAACCATGTGGACACATAACTCTTAGGCTTTCACGGCCGGTGTCACAACTATATAATCTAGTTCTTCTGATTCTCACCAAAAACATCATAATAATTTGCTTGAAATGTTTTGGTCTCGCTGTAGAGTACCATCTTCAGTCACTGATTGGCCGAAACTGCGCTACTTGTTCTTTCAGCATTTAAAACAAAATATTAGAACTACATACAATTTTCCATTTGAAGAGTTGTGATCGTTGTAGAGAGTAGACATTTGTTCTGCATTCACAACATCTTGACACTTCTTTCAATTTACGATCTTTCGTCAAACCTCTTCCCTGTTTCCTGTACGTATGATGTATGTATGATATATAAACCAAGTACTAGACTTTCATATAGTCATTTTAAACATTTGATGTGTGCCCAAGTAGTTATGTATTTTATTGTCAATAAATGATTTGACTAAAGTTTTTTTATCACGTAAGTTATAAACTGACCCCAAATTATAAACTGGCTTTGCGTTGTTCATGTGTGTAATTTCCTACATAAAGTCAGTGGTCGCAGCCACTGGGCCTAGACTGTACTCGTCCTTTAACTATCTAATTCTCGAAAAGACATGTTGTGAATTTATTAAAGTTTAGACTAAGTCGCCCAGTAATGCACGGCCAAAATGCATACACAACTGAATACCTTGCACGAAACAGTTACGAAATAACATCACCATGAATGATCGTTCGATAGCTTCATCAATTATGCAAATGTTTTTTCAGAAAACAGGTTGATTGGAAAGCAGCTGAGAGGGAAATCTCATGATTTGCAGTGACATTTGAGAAACTGTGTTAGTGAAAGTACTCGTTGACAAGCAGAAGTTGAATGTGAAACCGGAAATAATTAAGTTAGCTGACAGCAGATACGTAAACATAAAGCGTTCTGACCAGTGATTAATGCACTGTGTGAGTGTGTGCTTGTTTCTGCTTGAATAGTCTCTGGCAAACCGACCACTGGGCTGTGACGTATACACAGAGCATGGAAGGCAGGATGACACAATCACAGGTTATTGGTGTTTCGGAGTTTTGAATGATCAAAGTCAGTTTACTCTTTGTTTATTTATTCTTGAGGTGTTAATGTCTATTTGTAGAACGGCAGTTGGGACTTGCGACCGCAAGCTGCGGAGGCTAGTGGCTTAGCCATCCACTATATCGCCAAAAACCATGGAGTTTATTTTTATTATTATTATTTTCATTTTGACGACAAACGTCCACCCTGCAAAAACTACCTTATTGACACCCCCTTAATCAGAATATTTCCTGCAAAAACAAGTCGTTCTTTGTTGTTGGGTTTCTTTGTGGCTGATGCAGTCCTGATAGCTAAGATCAGCACTCATGCTGGAGCAGCAAGCACAGAAAGCTGATAATGGTTGCTGATATCGCGTCTGATGGCTGATGCAGTTTGATCGCTATTATCAGCACTCATGATGGAGCAAGCACAGAGTGCTGATAACCTTGCTGATACCGCGGCTGATGGCTGATGCAGTTCTGATAGCTAAGATCAGCACTCATGCTGGAGCAGCAAGTACAGAGTGCTGATAACCTTGCTGATACCGCGGCTGATGGCTGATGCAGTTCTGATAGCTAAGATCAGCACTGGATGCTGCGAAGCTGAGTACTGAGTGCTGATAACATGATAAGCCGCGGCTGATGGCTGATGCAGTTCTGATATTAAGATCAGCACTAATGCTGGAGCAGCAAACCAGTACAAGTGCTGATAACCTGCTGATATCATACTGCTGATGGCTGATGCAGTTATCTGAGGGTATAATGCTAGCGTAGAAAAGCTGATGATACGGCTGAGCTGATGAGAAGTAAGATTGCATTTTACAATGCTGGAGCAGAAAGTAAGAGCAGCAAGCATGGGATACAGTGCAGATATGAGCAATGGACAAATGGGAGCAAGCAGAAGTGCTGATACTGCTGATACCGCGGCTGATGGCTGATGCAGATAGCAAGTGCTGATAAGATATCAGCATCAGGCAGGTAAGCAGAGAGTGCTGATAAACTTGCTGATACCGCGGCTGATGGCTGATGCAGTTCTGATGGCTTAGATCAGCACTCATGCTGGATCAGCAAGCACTGAGCTGAGATAAGTGCTGATACCGCGGCTGATGGCTGATTCAGTTCTGATAGCTATTATCAGCACTAATGCTGGAGCAGCAAGCACTGAGTGCTGATAATGGTTGCTGATACCGCGGCTGATGGCTGATGCAGTTCTGATGCTAATATCAGCACTAATGCTGGAGCAGCAAGTACAGAGTGCTGATAATGCTGCTATACCGCGGCTGATGGTACGCTGATTGCAGTTCTGATAGCTATTATCAGCACTAATGCTGGAGCAGCAAGTACAGAGTGCTGATAACTTGCTGATACCGCGGCTGATGGCTGATGCAGTTCTGATAGCTATTATCAGCACTAATGCTGGAGCAGCAAGTACAGAGTGCTGATAACCTTGCTGATACCGCGGCTGATGGCTGATGCAGTTCTGATATGATGGCTGCATCGTTATATCAGCACTAATGCTGGAGCAGCAAGTACAGAGTGCTGATAACCTTGCTGATACCGCGGCTGATGGCTGATCGCTGTTATCTTAGCTGCGGTCACGAGCGCGTTGGCACCTCCTGACATTTAAATGCTTGATTTATCACTGCTGCCTGTCCTGCATCCAGACTGTCTCCTTATTAGATTATCGCAGCACCTTGTGCACTGACACGCTGCAGTTCCTGTCACGACCATATTGAAATTAATCGCTCCGGGTAAATAAACTGTAAGTTTACCTCAATATGGGTCTAATTTTACATCGTGACACATACATGTATTGACCCATCTTGCACTCACTCATTTTATAGTGGCACCTTTAACCTTTCATATCCATTGTACCAAGACGCGCCTTTCATACAGACACGGTCACGTCGTGGCGTTGCACGCTTCATCATTCCGAATGCTTCACTCAGAGAGGTTCCGAGGCGGCTAATTACCACGTACCGTAGTGGTGAGACAGAGACACGCACAAAGCCGCGTGTCTCAACGCCTCTCATCTTCTATCTGATTTATTTCCTCGGGTTAATCAGTCAAGGCGGCGCGCTCAGACAACCAAATCCTCGGCTTATCCATCGATGGCAATCACCTACTTATCTTATCGAGTGCTCAGTCATTCGAAAATTCATTGATCAAATTTGTCCCCTTACTACTGCCTTCCCCTCAGAACAGCAAACATCCCTCCTGCCTCCCCCGCCCGCAGTGCGGATGATGACCTTGCTCCCAAACTAACCATTTCTTGCGGCGGAAAACAAAGCTTTGTTGCAATGTAGCCGTGAGAAAATCCGTTAGCTCCTCGTTCGCGAGCTCGTAGCACACGGCCTCTGTATTTGCTGGCCCGTAGGCTGGAAGCGTAGGTAATGAAGTGGAATTTGATCAGGTAGGCCGGTGATCTTGGTGAAGAGTTGGCGACTCACTTGAAATGCGCTTGATAGCGAAGGCTGAAGCCTGACCTTTGTGAAGGCTAGTTTTTGTGCTAAAAGCAAAACCTGAATGTTGAGGTTTTCTGAGGCAGGCAATGCACAGGATGGTGTAGCGTGCATGGTGCGCGCGCACGTGTCAGGTGACGGCCACTATATCTCCCCGCACACCGCTCTGCATACATTACCCTCTCTGTGATAACATTCTCGCACACCTCACCTCAACACCGTCCTCTCGCAGCTTTGTGAGCAACCTCACGTTTGAGTGATTTGGTCGTCAGGGTCCGTCTCAGCTGCAACGCTCAATGCGAGGTTCTGCAATACGCCGACACTATAGGCCTACAAGATAAGATTAAATATTTACATTCATTTGCAGGTTAAGTGTAAGAGAGGCAGACTAGCTAGGTGTTAGAGAGGAACTTCGCCTAATAAAGCCATTTATTCATTCATTTTAAAGCTACAAAGCTTACATAGACGCGTATAGAGCATATCTTTCTTCAAAAATGTGCGTTTTAAGGGTACAAAATGGAGTAAAAAACACTAAAATTAACACAATTTCAAATTTAATTTGTGAAAATTTTTATCGAACCAATTAGTAGAAACCGAGCTTTATACGCGTGGCGGAAATATCTTCCAGGTTCCAAATATTTTACGTTTATTAATGTAAAATTGTTTTGAAAGGTGAAAAAAGTCCACCGTAAACCTTTTCTTGAAAGCCCTCCGTTTGACAGTTAGGCCGCATCAGTTGAAAGAAGGCCAGTTGTAACGTGCGCGCTGTCGTGGGCTCCTCGTCCGGACGAGTTTAGGCTTTCTCTGAGGTGACCACTGGGGCGGACGTTGAACCTGCTACGGTCAAAAAGGAGATAATCACATGTTTATAAAAATGTAATAACTCTCGGATACTTGAAGCTAGTTTTCAGTTACACGTTCTCGATATGTGCTGTTAAATAGCCTCCGAACAACAGAAACGAGCTTACAACAGTTGAATGGCGGGTATGTATAAAGAATGGAAGAGCCGTGTAGGACTCGACACATTGCTTAGAGTGTATCAGGGGGACAGATGGATGTAGGATATCTGTTAGAGGCTAATCACTGGTAAATATAGCGCCTGGAGCACACTAATCATGTGTCACCAAACTACACGGTTCTGTCTCTGACAAGACATACGTTACTGTGGAAATAGACTATCGGAAACACCCAGCCGTGAAGATGTACATGCACACTCCCCAGATATAGTGGAGCGGAAGATTAAGTGACGGCCGAGATTTTAATACGCTACTATTTTTAATTTTTTAATTGCACTTAAACCTCTTCGTTAAATATATTTTTATGGAAAATGTAACTTGCAGGGTTTTGATGGTACATTTTGCAAGTACCATTATAGAACATATAAAAAAATAAACGTGTTGTTAATACCAAGACATATACTTCGTCGATACTTTTTAATCTATCCTCTTAGAGAGATCGAAGGATTTTATTTTCAACCAAAGATCATGGTAGATCTTTGTTTTGAACGTAGCGCTTTTGGGGGAAAAAATGTGCAGGTGCAAACATTAAAATGACTTTGGAAGTGTACAAACATCTCAGCTTCTTAGGAAATTTGTTACGAGTTTAGGTTTTGTAACAAATAGACATTTTAGCAATATTAGAATATTTATACAACAACAACTAAATTTTGGAAGTAGATTTATATTGAAATAACGAAATGTAAAATTCTTTATTAGAAAAGTAAACATGCTGCTGTTCTCGAACATGTTTCCTCAAAGCATCTCGTGTCGTGTACTCAATACAATATCGAGAGACGGTTGCTGTGTAGTGTAACTACTACAAGTAAGGGAGAAGGTCGTTGTGACCTGTGCTGAGGCAGCGGAGTCAGCACAGTCACGTGACAACTGAGGCAGGATGTGTACAACTCGACACTCTGAGAACCACGGTGCTGAATGAGTCTGAGAGTTGCTGAGTCAGAGCGTCAGCACCGACACCGAGGTGTGCCAACTGTCAACTGATTCATTGACAATGTAACCTAGCCAAGGCCTCTGTCTCCTCAGCAAAGCTTTGTTATTCAAGCCGTCAGAATAAAGACTCGGTCCCAGGACCATGAAATAAGCACCGATCCTGACCTCCCAGAACATCCTTTGAGAATGTTTCCAGAACTGTACATATGTAATTATGTTTATGTGGATCCTCCTCTATGAAATTTGGTTCAAACTTTCCTTTTGAAAATATCTTGGGCAAGTGTGTTAGCCAGCAAATTGGACTGCCGAAAGTCCCCTTTGGGAGGGAGTTTTCACTAAAAAAGCAGTTTGATGATGAAAAACAATACATTTAATCTAATTTGTATGAAGCTCAAAACGAATATGTATTTTAATGTTATTTATCTATATACAAAAAGTTATTAAAATCTATTTAGTCTTTTCAAAATGGCGGCCAAAAATGTTTTCACGCAACAACAACGGAATGATTGAAATGCGTTTTAAATAAAAGATTTGTAGTAAAATTTCTGTAAAAGATAACGTAGATCTGAGGCTGTGACTATAGCGTACTAGAGTTACAATGGGCGTATTAGAGCAACAAAGTGCAAAGGAAATCCGTTTCACTCATGCCAGCGCTTCGCTGCAGCTCAGCCTGGTTTCTATTATACGTAGTGTACGTTATATAATTAAGATTCTGATTTCATTTCGGTCGTGCTGACATTTTTGCATAACACCTAGAATATTGAAAGCAAGGTTTGGGAACTGCTATGGTGAAGTGTTTATATACAACGCTCGTGTTCACCTGGCGTGAGAGGTGATGGCCCGGATCCATGGTTCCACGGACCACGGTACACGACCGAGGACCCGTTTACACGTTCCAGTCACTGCAGGTGTGCCGACTGGCATGCCAGTTGCGTAGTGTATATAGACAATACTCGTGTTCACCTGGCGTGAGAGGTGATGGCCCGGATCCATGGTTCCACGGACCACGGTACACGACCGAGGACCCGTTTACACGTTCCAGTCACATCAGGTGTGCCGACTGGCATGCCAGTTGCGAAGTGTATATAGACAATACTCGTGTTCACCTGGCGTGAGAGGTGATGGCCCGGATCCATGGTTCCACGGACCACGGTACACGACCGAGGACCCGTTTACACGTTCCAGTCACTGCAGGTGTGCCGACTGGCATGCCAGTTGCGTAGTGTATATAGACAATACTCGTGTTCACCTGGCGTGAGAGGTGATGGCCCGGATCCATGGTTCCACGGACCACGGTACACGACCGAGGACCCGTTTACACGTTCCAGTCACTGCAGGTGTGCCGACTGGCATGCCAGTGCAAAAGCAAACGGACCAAACTTTATTGCGAATGCCCATGCGTGGATTACAAGCCCATGTGTGGACGCTAAGTACTGTATTGGCATTTGCAGGAGACTCTTCAGAAAAATATTCACAATACAGTAGCATTAAGCAGGAGTTGTAAAAATACCACGCTTTATAAATAATTGTATAGTGTAGGTGAACGAATATTCCCTACAAGTTTTGTTATTATTCTTTTTTTGGACAAGGCCTAAAAAACTTAGGGTCAATATGGTGATGTGAATGTTCGAAACATCTGATTGGGATGGAGGCATGGCGTTTCTTTACGTTTTTATGAGCCGTATTATTTATTAAGAACGGTGCAAATTACTTTAAAATGTTTATAAAAGGTGCATCAAGAGTGCGCAGTAGTGGCTGCGATCTTGAATTTGTCCCATGCGAACAATGTAAAACATGAACTTAACTCTAACCTTTCGCGGCCGGTGTTACAACCATAATATAGTTCTTCCGGTTCACACCGCGTCAAAACATATTTTAACAGTTTTAAGCATTTTACAAAGCTCTGACCTTCCTCTGTGGCAGTGTCGTGAGCGGCTTGACCGAGGCAGCGCAGAGTGCAGCAGTCCGTGGAGTCGTGCATCACTCGCCAGATCTGCGCTCTGTTGGTTTATTGCGCGTTTCAAATGGCCAGCCGAATGTAATTGGAAATGTCGGTTGCCGGCAATTGTGGAAAGATGGGCTGCAAGTATGAGTGAAGATGTTATCTGACGTAGACAAGACACAATGTGCTCGACCAGTCGACCGTGTCCAGTCAAGTGTTAACGTTACCATGTGTATTGTGTACGGTTGTTTTGGCAGATTTAAGCGGAACACGGAGGCAGATTTGATCGAAAGAGTTAAGTAGTGCGTGCAGTTCGTACGCGCTCATCAGATCCAACACAGCTGTCTTGTCACCTCGTACTATGGCAGAGTCAAATACCGTTGTTGATCACTATGTTGATTATTAACAGTTTTTTAGTGAAATCACCTTTGCCCTCCCCGAAGGCAACTTCCGGTAGTTTGATTTTCCTTGCTAACAAACCTCTCTGAGATTTTTCAAAAGGAACACTTTCTCTAAGTCTTATGAAAATCTGACGAAAAATGCGACCTGTAGAACTCACACGTTTCCACATACGTTAAAGCGGGTTTGAACAATGTTCAAAACGTGTTCTGGGGATCAGATTGATGTTCATTTCATGGTCCCGGGCCTGGGTCTTACAACGTTGACGGCTCAAGCGTTGACGTTGGCATGCATACCTCATTTCTCCCAAGTATATCCGCTAATAAGAAGACGATGGGGTTTTAGAAACACTGCGCAGTTAAAAGCCTGTGTATATACGTAGTATCTTGTTAGAACCTACCGAGTAAACAGATTAAATGTTTCGGTAATTTGCCATCGAAATACTTGGGATATTAGATTCCCGAGATGAATCCCAGGATCAAGTTAACAAAATCACGGGATCAGATCCCCCTCTGGGTGTTCATACCGCCGTGTTCATACATCCCTGTCCCTGCATTGTGTTCGTCAATTACACAGAGTTAATGAATTTGCCGGCAATTGACGGATAGTTAATTACCTTTGATTACTCTTGCGCCGCTCCAGTTATCCATATTTTATGAGCTCGGCAGATTGTAATCATTAAATGACATGATACCGCGACTGTGAGGTGGCTTTGTTAATCGCGTCTAATCAATGTGTGTTGAGTTTCCACAAGAATATGCATAAAACTATTAACGACAGGTGAGTTTCAGATTGAATCTGCATATCACTAAACACGAGGTGCAACTGCATGTAAATTCCACTGTTTAGTATGTTAAACGTTGTTACGCTGTACTTGAAGACGTTTCCGAGTGTACTCTGGAAATTCGAAAATTGTTGGTCTTCACTAATAAATTTCGTTATCAGATGAACACGGTTGGTGCGTCTGCCGGGTGGGTGGTTGTAGAGTCGGTGACCTTAAGATGCATTAGAGTTGCTGGTGAGTTAGATTATAGATGCTACTTTTTAAGTTTTAGGAAACTTATTTTTAAAATGTGCAAGGAAAATGTTCAGGGTTTGATTTTGATCTATTCTTAGTTGCGGGGGTGTGATAGATCGCGGCTTCAAGACCTATACCATTCAGACTTGTGGCTTTGTTAGCAATCACCTACTCTTGCAGTTCACCGGGTCGAGTCGAGCTTGAGGTGGAAAGAAGTTAATCCCTGTTCAAAGAAGTCCTTATTGCTTACTGAAAATCGTCTCTTGCACAGCCCTTGAACATTGGGGGAGGTGTCGAGATTTCTTTCTATTCTCATTTATACTTTGAAGAAAGCTTATGCTCCCTTACAAGTTCATCAGGCTTAAAATAGGGACGCCCAACTAGGTACTTAAGTTCCAAATTGAACTTTTATTTGCCCGACATGGCTTTCACGTGTTAGTGGAAATAGTTAATTTTATGAGTGTTCAGTTTTGTTTAGTCTATGTAATGACTACGTCTTAATCTTGTTTGTTTGTTCTAGTAATAAGTCATTTCGAACAGGGGCATCGTAAAATTGTTTAATGCCGCCGATGAATTTGTGTTTTATACCCTTTAAAATGAGTGCTGGTGACATGATGGGGTAAATAAATAATTCAAATGGTGGGGTGGGGGAAACCCACAAAATATGCCAAACAGTACTTCAGTTGACCCTTAATACATATGCCGAAGCACGTTCAAAAATGTTCATTTATTCAAAATGTAAGGGGGTGGGGTCGGACTAGTTGGACACCCGGTAGCTATACTTGAAGAAGGTACAGAGCAGACTGACTGGACTGTCTACTGCGCACCGCACACCGCGCACATGCCGCGCCTCACTTGTTTCTCTGAATAATGTCACGTGATGAATAGCAGTTTAACGGTCACGTGACAACTAGTTGAGCTGGTTTTATTTATTATTGCCTTTATCAGACACTGTAGTTCTTCTAGGAGCCCTCATTAGCGCGCCGACGTGTGCAGTTGTGCACTATTCCCCCCAGACACGCGAAACCCGGCTGAAAAACCTCGCTGATGGCATTCCTCACTTCCTCACTTCCACACTGAACACAGGAGCGCTACTTGAACCCATTCCAGACCACACTGGACACTCCCTCACTACTTGGTCGTTCAAGTCACCGATATTTATCTGCAAAGGATTCAAGTTGTAGAGAAAGTTTCCTTTGACTTGCATGTATTTAAAAAGTGACTTTTTGAATGAGTATTGATAAAGTTTACGACAATTAGAAGGCTGCAAAACGTTGATTTTCGTATAAAAATTACAATATTTAATTTCATAGTCACCAAAGATCATTGCCAGATCTTTATGGCATATTCTTATTTTTTGTCATTGTATCACACTCCTGCCTATCTTATTTTTAAACTTGATCTGTCCTCCTGAGCCCTGAGCCCACGGATTGACATTTTGAATACGGGAAAATTCAGCTCAGCCCCTATATCCTATACGCACATTGACGAAAGCCGCATCTCAACAAGCAAACATTAAAGGTTGTTAGTAGGAACTACACATTGACTTCAAGTAAGCTACCAATGGAGAACTTTTTAGCATTTAATATAGTGCTGACCATTTTCAATATCACATTGCTACTGGTTTTCGTGGGGAAACCGTTGCCTACGCAGAAGCAAAGTAAGACTGTGTTCATGTTTCTCCTTTACGAGAGAACCACGATTGGGAAAACGAAACTTTAGCTTTGATACAAGTTGGGTAGAATAGTATTTAGGTAACTAAAACGCGGGAGTGGTGTAATTCCGCGTTTGTATTATCTTGATTCAAAATATCTCGTTAGTTTTTATAGAACTTGCACTGAGTCTTTTGCTCCACTATTTGACAGCTGTTTACACAAGTTGAATGTAATATGGAATACTTTGAGATTTTTACTGACTATGTTTGAACTCGTATTGTAGCTTGATGTTTTACACTAACAAAGGAAGGTGTTTTGTCGGTTCACTCCTTTCTTCGTTGTCGGCGAAGTGATGACTAACCCGGAGCCACGACTGGAGCCGGAAACTCCCAAGCCATCGGTTTGGTTACTTCTTCTAAAATAATGAGGTAATTTGCCGCACTGCGGCACTGGTCTAGTGCGGGGCTGCGGCGCTGCGGCGCGGTGATGGAGGCCGCGCCATCGCCTTGCCTGCGGCTATCTTATGATTAATGCGTCCTTTATAAAAGCCAAATGTCTCCGTTAATAACACACGTGGCCGGCTGCACTCATTATTACACAGAGATGCCACAACACCGGCCGCGCTGAGTGACAGGCTTCACACCTCCCCTCCCCTCCCGCCAACGCCACCGGTAGTTGATCGAACAACATTCATTATGTGACATAAAACAGAATAATAATCGACCACCTTTACTCCTTAACATTTCAAGCATTTGCTGGCTTATCGAGTTTCTCACGGGTGAATAAGAGTTGTATAAGAGTTATAAAGAAAAGCGGTCCTAAAGTGCACCTTGAGGAACACTTGAATAGGTAGACCTGCGCATTAATTGTACTGAAAACTGATTGTTGTTTATGAGAATAATTATATAGACATTTAACTCTTGATTTCGCGGCCAGTGCCACAACTATAATCTAGTTCTTCCGGGTCGAAACGTCATAATAATTATATTGAGATATTTCGGTCTCGCTGTGGAGTACCATCATTGATTTGCTGAAACTGAGATATATGCTGTCTGCTATCCTATTGGTGGCAAGACTGCCTCTTCAAGACTGGTTGCCAGGTTCTTGAACGTTTAATGCTGTCCTATTTGTTGAAGTTATTATCTTTTTGAATTATTTCAATGGTATTTAGGATTACTCTCCGTTAATTAATGTGACATCATGTGAGACTGCCAATCAGTGACTGAAGATGGTACTCTCCAGCGAGACTGAAATATCACAAGGTAATTATTATTATGTTTTGATGCGGTGTGAACAGCAAGAACTGTAGATTATAGTTGTATATTGACACCTGTAACCACACTGCGCCACCTTACAGTTTCCCATGTACTGCGTGTACACCACACTCAGCGCACACTACACCGCGCGCACCCATTCATCATATTGTCAGCGTTCTCCGTGTCCACGTCAAAACTGCACAGATTAACCGCTAATTACACATCCCAGCTCATTTGTTACTTGTCCGTCACCTCGCTCAATTGTAATTTCAACTGTGAATACTGCAGTGTAATTGCTATTCACTAAGTTGCGGGGCGAACTTGCACGTCGCTCTTAGAATGGGTTTGTGTTAACCTGGGAAATGGGACTTTTTGGAAACTGGTTGAATTTTAACCCCAAATTCACACGCTTTAGAACACAATTTGCACGTACGTTCTGTGTGCATCGATTTGTATCTATAGTTTGTGCCTTTCGAGCCGCTAACATATTATTAAGGCTTTAAGTATAATGGTCTTAAATTAAAAATAGTAACTTAAAGAATAAACACGATCATTAACTGCAGGGAGGTCTGCGTTGCTGCTGGTTTCATTTGTCAAGTGGACTTTTTTCAAGAAACCCAGGTGGCGTTTGGAAAGGGTTTCTCTAATGACCAGATCGTTTAAATGTTTCTGTTTGGGATGAGTTTACTTTTTGTCACTTGGAGGTTTACTAATGGCATTTTTTACAACCCCGCAGTTGTTGAGAGAGAAATACTTTTCTCATGTATGGAGGAGTATTTCTGAACTTTAGTTTGTGTCAAAGGTGTTGTTGAAGGATAATGTAGAACACTGATTAGGTTCACACTTTTTTTATAGTTTAAAATATTTTAAATTATTACAGAAATTTGAGGACTAAATGTGTGGACCTAACCGGGACTCGAACCCGGGTCACCCACTTCCTGGCGAGAATGCTACCACTTACACTATCCAGCTCAGCTATAATCATGTCTTCAAATTTATGGAATAGTTTTATTTTTTTAATACATGTGAAAGCTAACCACTGATATATAATATAAACTGTACCTTTTAACGTCATTTGTTTATTACTTATTTTGAGGGTCCTAGGGGCAAATTATATATGTCTAAAAACTGGAATTTTATCGCATGCTTGACTGTAGGGTTTGAAAATCTTAGGCGATGTTTAGAAAATGTATCACCTGGGCAAGGACTCGTGTGGCTTAGCGCCAGCGGGTCAGCACGGCAGCGAGTGCGGAGGATATGTCAACACCACAGGTACGTGCGGACGTAATTCCGAGAACGCTGAGGACAGAGAGCAACCTTCCGTTATCTGCGGCCGCAGCCAGGTACCGCACGGCCGCACTTGCCGCAGCTTATCTACCCGTCACGTGATCTCGTACTTGACCTCGCTGCGGCCTGCGGACACGTCGTGGAATCTCGCTGCGGGTGACACTCTGCTGTGATCCCGTTCCTCTACTAGCTAGCTGCTCTAGCACACATGATACCGGCTGCTGATAACGTGGATGTCGCCCTGCATCGTAAACATCTTCCGGTACACGTCGTGCTTAAACATTTCCCTGCGTTGTTTTTACCTTGTAGAAGTTTTTAACTGTGAGGATGTTTTAAACAAATTAACCTTCAGCATTAAAGACGGCCAAGCGAGGATAGTAAATCCTTCACGACCCCTCCTTTTTCTAGGGGGTATCGTCCCAGACCCCCCAGTATGTTTGCTCCCTCCCTGGAAGATTCCCTATGGGTGCCCATGTTTCACCCAAGGGGTTTTCTCTATTAAAAGCAGTTTTAGCCAAATATAAGTACGATGAATTTATAACTTGTTTAAACTGAAAGTCGTTGTTTTTTATCTACGCAACGGGAGAAGTCTCCTATCGAGCTGATGAAAACGTAGCAAAAGAAACTGCTGGGGAAATCAATTGAAGCGACTGGGAAACAACGTCGTGACGGTGGGCAAAGGTTGGAATTCCTCTGGTTGAGTTCTGGACCCGGGAACCACCTTATGATGTCTCGACCACACCAGTTCAAGTCCTCCTGAGTCCATATCCCAACTAGAAATACAGAGGCACATAAAGTGCAAATGGAACGAATTGTCGCTATGCAAATCCCAAACAAGTAAGTGTCACGGGATTCCTCGGTGAACGCACCCAATGTACAACATACGACTCCATGTTAACATGTCGGAGTCCTACGCCCGCTGCGGTATCGGATGCATCAATGAGCTCTAATGGACATCTTAAACCAGCGAGTTAAACACCTCTTTAGCGTAGATCTAAGTGTGTGCATTACCGTGTCTGCCAACTGTTACGACCGTGTTGAGATAACGCAATGTACCAGACCTTGCAGTAACTCTGCACACTCTGCAGGATATGCAGGCGATGATAGCATCTGATATAGCGTCTGATCTGCAGAGTACTCACTCGCTGTACGCCTGCGTGTTTGCTAACTTAGTACTGTCTTGTAGTGTCAACAAACTTAACGTGATTTTAATGGACGCGTTCGTAATTAAAATTTCAATACGCTCATCTTCAGGGAAATTAATAAAGACGTCGATGAGCATATAATGATGCTCAATAAATAAAACACGAAAATGTTGGCCCTTCGTAATATTTAGATAAACGCATTGCTTGGTATAAGATATACTAACCCAACTAGACACTTAGGTAGAAATTAACATCTACTAAGTGCAGTTATTACGCCAAACAGCCCGATTGGCTAGGGCCAGAGCAATGGACGACCAATCACAGATGTGGATCAGACTCACCAATTTATTGTAACAGAGAACACGAAAATACCTACTTATGCACAATCAGTGGAAGGCAAATTGTTAAGATCTTTGATGAATGAATCAGGTTACAAACAAAGGAGTTAAAATGATTAACCAAAACTTGAGAAAAATTCCTACGCGGTGAGTCACGAATACTGATTATAAGCTAAAGCTGATCGTTACGTGTGTGAATGTCAGCCAACTCATACATGTGTAGGATTTTAGAATAGGGAGTCTTACACTAGCTAGGTATTATGTATCCGGTTTTGAGTCCTTAATACCATGCTATGAGTTGTGAGCTATTTACTGCTGAATGTAAGGACAAGAGTTCATCAATTCAATATTTACGGCCCCATTTATAAAGACGGACGGGATGTTCAAATTTCTGCGAACTGAAAATGTGTTTGAAGCAAGAGACTTGTACAAGAGGCAGCATTATGCTAAACACACTCACTGACTGGATCTTGATTGGCTGAGCCTCTGCCACCGCTTGTCCGGCGTGTTGGGGCGACGCCCACATCCGAAAACAATTTGGCGAGGCCCGGCTAATTTTCCATTGTGTGTAATGTAGAGGTATAATCTGTGGGCAGAGTGTGTAGAATGTGCAACGGTGAACAGGTGATGATGGACCACGGGGGCACGGGACAGCTGAGAGGGCAGTCAGCTGCGGTACCGCACACGCGCGCACGGTGTCAAGCTGGCGCTGCAGCGACACACTACACGCGTCTTGTGGGTTTTTAACGTTTGGTCCAAAAGTCTGTTGTAAAAAAAGTAAAGTTTGTCTCTATTCTATACAGAGCAGAATTCCAGGAGTAAAAAGTAATATGGCGCTAGCGAGATTCGAACCCACGCTATGAGTAAATCTGGAGAAGGCGATGGAGGGGAGGGTCCAAGGGTGCTTCTACCTAGCGGCACTTTGCTGAACTCGCACGACGAATTCGTTATGTCGACGCTTTGTTCGTCAGTGAAAAACATGCGTTCCTAAAAAAGTTCAGAACTCGTACAATTTTCATTCGATTTCCTTAGAATGAATTTTGTTTGACAGTGCATGAGTTGGCCGAGGGCACCTTTTTCGCAAAAATTCGAATTTACTTTTCCTAAAACCTGTACAATAATCCAAACTTTAACTAAAGTTTTTCTCATTTTTTAATAAACGGTAATAAATATCAAAATTCTGAGAAAAAGGTGCCCTCAACAATGAAATTATCTTTAAACTGACACTTCGAACGCCAATTTTGGTTAAAAAATAACGGAGGTACGAACTTTTTTAGTTTGTATTGCTCTTATGGACTATAAATTAAAGATGGCGGACTGGGGTGCGCACACTTAAATCTACTACATTTAACACCGCGGCACAAAATATATTTTATATGATTCCCGTTCATTTCACGTGAAGCAATCATCTCTTTATCCAGAATGAATAAATCTATCGCACAGTGCATCTCCTTGGTATATGTGGAACAAGCCCAATATCAAGGTACCCAGACACGTATATTCCTGGCGCACTCACTTCTCCATTCACCGCCAGGACTGCTTTTATCAAATCTCGCGGGAGCCTTTCCCCTCCTTTGAATAAAAATATCAAGATATTATTTTTATGTCCTCCGGTGGTGGGTTTTGAACAATGCGATGCTTCCCTCATCCCAGACACGCAATCATTGTAAACAATACAGTTTATTTGTTTTATACGCTCTTGGTTTCTTCTTGTGCGCGAGATTGGTGGCAGGTAGATAGAGGCACGTTTTGCGGATATCATTGTCATCACGCCATCACGCGTTATTTTGAGGGGTTGCTCATATAGCTCATCTGAATTTAAAAAGAACAAGAAAATGTTCATTTTTTAAATATGAAAACGGAGAGTTTGATGTGAAATTTATCTATGTTTTGAAAGATTTTGGTTGTGAACAAGTGACATTTATTTAAACCAATCACGGAACGTTAAACCTTCTTGTTTTTTCCTTTCAAGATTTGATTTGGACTTTTTAAGTCAGGATTTATGTTGGTTCGTTTTTAACATTGTTTGACTGCAGTGCAATACCTAGTTTAATTCCACCACGGGATGGACGAAATCAGCCTCTCTCTGAGGTGACCACTGAGGAGGACCCTTAATGTACGAATATGTGTTGCAGTGTACTGGAGTTGTGATGGTGTATAGCGGTTCGGTGATGGTGGGTGATGGTGACGGTGATGGTGAAGGTCTCGTGGTCGGTTGTGGTTTCGTGGTCCTGTCGTTGCTCACTCACCTCATCCACAGCGACACACTCAAGTGCCCGGCCATCAACCCCGGCATCATTTCCAAATTATTTTCACTAGAATCTATAAACAAATCGTATCTTCTGTTCAATAACTAAACGGACCCGTGGTAGGTTGGTATCGCACGCAATTCGATCCCCGCAATACTCGGTCACACCACTAACAGCTTGTTAAGTGACTAACCGGTGACGCTAGGTAATGCCGAGGTTGAATGGTAAAGGGGACTTCGTAGTCCTAGCTTCACCTCGTTAAACAAAACAAACTTTACCTTTACCATTTTTATATTTGTCTACTTTCTTGTAGACATATAAATTATAAACACGCTGCAATGTTTAAAGGTCTTGTAGCAGGAGGGTTTTAACTGCGGAAACAATCCCAAGACATTTTGATATATCTAATTAGATTATTCAATTGCTACTCAAATGCTACAATAGTCTTAACATTCTTGTTCGTTAGATACCCAAGCTCAGTCCATCGTCTGTCCTAAACTGTTCTGAAGACTAACACCTTTTTGCTCAAGTCTTAAAAGAGTGTTTCTTTTTATTTACTATTAGAGGAAGTGCCAATAATTTTAAAACTTCAAATATGGACCTTCTTTTTTATTTTACAGAAATGTAGTAAGACTTAATAGCTCTTGAACACTAACTATCCAAGTTGTACAGTGGGGAACCTACGCAAACCAAAGAGTATAGAGGATTTATAATTATTATCGCGTATAGGCAAATATTGAAAGCAGTTTGATGGATTTACTACTCATTGTGTACCTCCAAGAACCACTCACATCTCGAATTATTTCTTATCTTTTGTTCCTTTAAGTCGTAATAAATTTGGAAAGTACAATAGATAAAACAGTTTACCGACACTTTGGTGAATCACAGTGAGACGGACGTGAATCATAATAATAAATCTACTAGTGTAATTTAATTCCTTAACGCACACATTTTATCTTACGAACATAGAATAGAATAGATGATAAAATATTTCTTTATTGACAATATTACAAAGTTGCATACAAACACTTATTGTAACATATATTATATATTTTACGAACATTAGCAGTGAATAACGCCAGAAGTAAACTGTTAAACCAGTATTGCATTTACAATCTGTTCTGTAAACCCACCGTGAATAAAGTCAACAGCAATATTGTAGGCTACGAGCAACAACTGCACAATACAGTTTACTGTGAATTATTGAAAACAATCAGTGTTCAGGTGGATGTTACCGCGGTGGAACAAACATAGGTATTATACAGGGTGTACAGTTAAGCATGACATACACAACTAGTGAATAAACAATTCAGCCACAACTGCAGTTTTTCCGCCGTGGTGTGTAATCCTCTGTGCAATAGCGTAGTCTGATGTCGGATACAATGGGATTATACAGGGCGATCCACACTCGCGCTGAACAAGGCCAACTTTGTCCGGGCATTGGGAGATCTGTCTGGACAAATCCATTCGAATGTGACTTTGGTGCACCAAACTCAGTCAAATAATGAATTATTTAATTTGTTACTAGTGACATGGTGTGGGAACTGTTAGCAACTCATAACAAGTAGAAGAAATGAAGTACTGTAATATCAAATGGCCAACAGTGTAGTATCGTCACTTATAGGTCCTAAAAGGCAAAGCTTTTTGACACGACTTAAAAGTTTCAACGTTGGATGCCTAGCCGAGTTAAAAGGTAAAGTTTGTCTCGTTCATCGAAGTTAGGACTACAAAGTCCTCTCGGCCACTCAATCTCGACCTTTACCTAGCGTTACCGTAGAGTCACTTTACAAATGTCTAAGTGGTGACTGCGGGGATCGAACTCTCGCCACCGGAGGAATAAGCTCCGGAGTCGCGCACGATTCCAACCCGTTACGAGTCCGCTAAAAGACGAGTTCATTTGATTACAAGTTAGCTAAGATAAAAACTAATTTTGAAACGAAAATTAAAGATATATTTTTTCGTGTTGCAATGATGTTAGATACATTTTAATGTAAGCGTTAAATATTTTTAGACACAAAAACATGTTTTGAAATCAGTAAACTGGTGGGTACGGTTTAGAAGAAACATTTGATTCATTGGTTTACCATTAGCCCGTGCTTAGATTTAAAACAAACTCATTAAAACAGCTCTTGTCCCTGCAACTTAAAGATCATCAAAACAAACCTTACTTTATTAAAAAAAACAGCCGTTTTAAAGCAAAATGACGTAAAACTGTTTGAAATTGTCTCGTTCAAACTGGACGTAATTATGTTAAAAAAGAAACTATATTTTATATAAGATCTGGGAAAGTGCACCTTATAGAGAAGCTGGCTGAACTAAGAAATACTAGCGACTGATGCACGCTGCAGCGAATGCAATAAAGCTCTCGGCTTAATAAAACTCGAGATTTATTATTCCAGATAGCGAGCATTGGCATGCTGTCAGCTTTTATACGAATAACTCACATGTTTTCTACTCTGCTGTAGATGTCTACATTCACAGTGTCCTTAACCTGCAAGATGAATAAACGTCAGCGGGACAATGAGTAATATTTGTAGCGTGTTGAAAAAGCTGTATAAACGTAACGTTTTCTCGCCGGAGAATCCCCTTTGTACCTATAAATCTAAGGGGTGCGCGGAGAGAGGGACGAGGGTGTATGAGCCCAGAGGGCGCAGTCTGCAAGCATAAGCACGAGCACGGTGCACAGATGAAAGAATTGACCCCACCCTCGTGTGGTCCCGTAATTGGTACACATTCCGGGGGTTTTGTCCGAGCTCGCACAATGTACAAAGTATTTACACCAGTTAGTGACCGGCTCTGTCTCTCTCTGTCTGTGTCTCTGTGCTGCGTAATTAAGGGACTGTCAAAACAAGCGGCTCTCAACCCCCAGCCCCTTACCTCGCACGCTCTTTGAAGCTGCAGTCGGGTCAACTATTGAGTCTTAGTCAGCGTTCCTGTACGTTACTCACAACACAAGCTTGTTACGAGGACAATGTTTATACTGAAAACTTACAATTCAAATATTAAGTGTGAATTAGAACAACTAGATTATAGTTGTGACACCGGGCGCGAAAGCGAGGTCACCTCCGACAATATCCAACAAATCTTGATTGAAAGTTTATTTAAAGTCGTCTTACTTATTTTGAACTTGGGGTCATTAAATAAACCTGGCCAAGTGGCACATTAGTTTTAGAATAACTGGTATACATGTGATTTAAATAAATGTTTTATTGAATAAACATGTGTACACAGATATCTGAATCGTCAATGATTATTGGCTAACATGTTGGGTTCTCACACATCTAGATCACATTTAAACCTACATTAGTTACAATCACACAGTCTCATTCACTCGGATTTCACCCGTCCAGCCCCTGTCAGTCTGTCTGTTCACACGGTCTCCCAATCATGTGTCATAAACTCGTCTGAACTATAAAATGCTTCTGCGATCAAAAGTTTCTTAAGACGAGCTTTAAATGCATTCATTATTGGAGCACACTTAATCGAATTTGGAAGTCTGTTAATGAAATGAACTCCTGTCTGTGAAGGCAAACGTTCAAGAGCTACCGTTCTGTGTCTTCCAGCTTGGTAGTTCTCCCTGCCTCTAGCTGTACGAGATCGCATTTCCTATAAAAATGACAGGTTTCCAGAATAGTAGAATACACATTTGTATACCCAAGTCAGCACTCAGCACATAGGGGAGGAGAGTCACCTGTGAGTCCTCACAGCTCCCTGCATTAGCTTTTGTACTTGATCGAGCCGAGTCGTTCATTACTTGATTTCACCTCAAGGACTCGCATCTGCTGTGCTGAGTTCTCTCCAGAGAGTAAACTCTATAATACGATTGGAGGCTGAAGAGATTAACTCTGAGGCTGAGGCGAGGTGATGATAAAAGATTAAACTATTCCCTGACGTACTGCAGTTCGCAGTTCGCGTATTGCTTCAACCGTTTGTTTCCCTTCTCTGCCTCTCAATTTTATATTTCTCGATATTTCATATTGTCCTTTCTTCTCGGTTACTGAAAAGTCAGTAAAGCTAATGCTTTTATAGAAGATAGTGATCATAAATAAACTGGAGGTATTTATATACAATTTTTTCGTTTCAGTATATAGAGAAATTATTGGTAAATGGTAGATTATATTTAAAAAACAAACTGTAAATAAACCACGAATATTGGCCTGTTTGTATTTTTTTTAATAATCTTGTATGCAGAGGGTTTAAAAACTGTATGTAACTTACATCAAACGCGTTGACTGTAGTTTCTTTAAGTTGAATCATCGTAAAAATGTTGAAGCCTACGGAAGTTGTATAATAATTGCCATGTGCTGAGAGGCTACCTCTTTGACTCAGCGACTCGCCATGACAGTGGTTGCTTGACAGTGGCTTGTGGTGGGCTTGGCAACTCTATAGTGCTTAAAAACAAAATCATTACACGGACACTAAAAATGTTTCTTTTCACTATGTCATGATAGGGCGAAAGTATTTCAGAATCTCCTTGAATGATGAGTTCGAAGGAATATATTAATAGTGTGAATTGCATGTACTGTATAATACATATCGAGCAGCCCACACATATAGGCTACACAAAGATTACAGCTCATCTGTAAAGTTTGTCCACATGAATCCTGCTGGAAGTGGACGTGTTTATTGTGTAGATTACAGTCTACAGACTCAAGTACTCTCCTCCCCTGATATCATTTCTTGCCGACATTATGTTGCATAATTGAGAGGGTTGGGCCGCTTGCCAGAGAGGGGATGACATGATAAACTGCCCCTTAGTCCTTACTCGCTGCTAACTTTACTCTTCCTTCACTTCTTGCTGTCTTGTCTGCAGCTATTAATTATGTATTAGTGTCAGTTTTAACGAAACTTTGTCCCGAATCAACCTCCTCTGTTTTATTATTAATAAGCTGGTTTTAATGAATCCGCCGAGCGAAACTGTTTATCAAACGTAAATGACTTTCTCCAGATTTACGTGTTTGAGTTTCTTTGACGCAGCTTTTGTTGGAATTCAGTTTTCTGTTTCGGGACAAACTTGTTACTTTGCCGAGGCAATGTGAATTGATTTAGTTTCCAGATTCAAATGCAATATGTTAATCCGGAGGTTTGGGTTCAAAGGTATGCTGATGATTGCACTTGAAACTGTTAATTGCATTAGATCTTGCTGATGCACGCCGAAAAGGCAACTCCGGACGTATACGTTTGAAATATTTCAAGAAATAATTAAGAAATCATCAACATTTCAAAAAATTATTGAGTTGCAAATTTACGGGCTAAAACGCGAAGGATCAATAAGATTTGCCTGGCCTGTGAGCATAAAATTATTTCTTTTGGGAAAGGGAATCGACAAACAGCCTTCACATGATTGTACATAAATACTTTATGCTTGTGATTATTGCCAAGTTCCGAGTATGTACCTTGTGACCACGCCACCACTTCCTCCTCCGACACTTGGCTAATTGATAACAATGGAGTGTTCAGGTTCTGGTGTGCAATTAGTACAGTTGTACATCACGGTAACAAGCGACCAAGCTCACTAACTAGCCAGACTCACGTACGTGCCCAGGCACTGCACAAGTTCAACTCGAAACTCGCGATTTCAAGACAATTCACAACAAGCAATTCCTGTGCACATTTTAGTTGTACGTACGTTTGTGGTATGGATCTTTATTAAATTACGACCTGAACGGCTTAGAGTAGGAAAATAAGGCAAGAATACGACTTTTCAAATCGTGTTGTGGAATTTGAATAAGATAAACTCTCGAGGCTTTTGTGGCCGGTGTCTAGTTCTTCCGTCAACACATCATTGTAATTAGCATGAAATATTTCGGTCTCGCTGTGGAGTACCATCTGATTGGCTAAAACTGAGATACTTGTTGTCTGCTATCCAATTAGTCACAAAGCTTCCAACCGTCCATTGGAGCAGGGATGTCAACTGTCGATGTTCTCATTGGCTTTGACACTATCGCAAAGACTTCTTCAGGGCTGGTTGTCATGCAGCTTCTTGGTAGTTTAATATTGTCTTCCTCTTTGAAGTTTTATAATTTTTAACTATTTCAATAGTATCATCAAACTATGGTATTAAACATATTTTGCAAGCGTAACTAGTTAAACTTAACTCTCAGGCTTTCGCGGCCGGTGTAGCAGCTATAATCTAGTTTTCCGGTTCATACCGCGTCAAAATCACCCTAATAATTAGGGTAAAATATTTCGGCCTCGCTGTGGAGTACCATCTTCAGTCTTCGTGTCAAAGTTACTCCACAGCGAGACCGAAATATTTCACCCTAATTATTATGATGTTTTGACGCGGTGTGAACCGGAAGAACTAGATTATAGTCGTTACTCGTTAATTTCGAGATTGTATTGATTTTACTCAGAAGTGAGTGGATCGTTCAGACAAGATGAATTTTCCATTTGTACATCTCAAAAGATTCACGCTGTGAAATATATTTTTGCCAGTGCTGCATGACATGTTTGGGCGAGCACACCACTCTCGTGTCAACATATCAGGGATGAATAAATTAAACGCTTATCGCGAGCAAACAAAATCCGAAACCGCAAATATATTTCATCCTCGGTCACGTGACGTCACCGAGATTAAACCCCGGGATGGGATAAACTCGTAAACTCTGCCAATAATAGCGCGAGTCTTCAGAGCGTCTTTACTGCAAACACTACGCGGCGCCGAGACGCTCTGATTGAAAAATTGATTGAACCTCAAGATTGTGATAGTGTAGTGTGTGTGCTGGTGGTGGGGGTGAGGGGGGCAGGGTCCCGCGGGATAGGGGTTAGAGGAGGCACAGAAAGGGTGAGCGAGGCAGGGAAGGAAGCTCTTTGCTTATTAACTGGAAGACAAATAGTTGGCTCATTTACGCGCACGTTGCGTTGCGTTGATGCAATGCAAAGCTAAGGGGAGAGGACGAGGACGAGGTAGAGGACAATTAGATTGCGACTACGTGAGTGTCTTGAGAATTGGCTCAACGCTTCTCCGTGCAGAAATCACATTAGCTTGTTGAATCGATTCGTTTTAGAGCTCGGATTCAATTATGTGAAGAGTCTGAAAAGTTAATAGGCATTGAATGGTTTGTCAGACTGTTTTACACTGCGATGTTTGTTAATGTCCTTTTTACTAGAGGATCGTGTCTTCCGTGCTGAAAGTCGTGGTAGAGCGAATGTGCCAATTTACTTAGAACTTTCTTGTTTGTGATTATATCGGCACGGGGGGTTACTTAAGGTTGTATACATCTACGCACGCGCAAGATTGTTCGTTCTAGAAAATCACACGATTTGGTCACATTAATTTTAAATAATCGACATCAGACAAACTCGAGCATGTCGTATCGAGGAGAGGGGGGCATTAAGACTGTGAGAGATGGCAGTGCTATCTGTACATGGGCTGCCCAACTATGTTGATTTTCCTGCCTCAGCCATGTGGCATCCACCTACCATAATGTTTGGTGTGACTGAACAATACTTTCAAGTATCAAGTGTCCTAAGCAGAGAGCAGAGGTGTCTTGAGTTGAAGGTCGCTCTGATTAGTGATTAAGGCTGAACTTGGGTGGCGGAGATATGGAAATGTTGAGACTCTGCCGCGAGTGTTGTGGATCACTTATGCACAAGTGTGATTGCTGCTTAGCTCTGACTGTGTTTGTTGTGTGCCCGAACACTAACAAGACCCGTTGTACATCACGTCTCCGGGAACAATGAGTTTACCTGCTTCAGCACATACAGACTTAACTCAAACAATGCAGCAAACTGGCAAACATATTTCCCACAACAAAGCCTTCCGAAATTAATTTTGCATTATATGACTCTCTCTCCGTTTTAATCGTGAAAATTAGATACTTGTAAAATTAGCTTGAGATGCTGCTTGAGGTAAAGCTATAAACCGACGACAGCAAAGACAGGGCTTTTAGCCAGTTTATAATTCTGAGCTGAGATACTTTTTTACACTTGTTCGAGAAAAAGATACTAAAATTGTCACTTGTTTGAGATTTGTCTTTATGAGACTCTTATTTTATGAATTTTTGGGAGTTGACTCATATTCCGGATTTTTACATTATACTCGTATCCATTCACAGGTAACTCAGGTGTGAGTGGATTACTTGACATTTTCGCTGAGATAGCGCTCTAATTGTAGTGTTTTCGTGGTATATCGATAACTTGTCCTTTTAAATTGTTCTATGGACTAAATTAAAACACAATTTAAAGTAACTTTGGGAGAAAATTATTCTTTATTCTGACAAGAAGCGCCAAAGTCACTTGCTTCTAAACTGTGAAGGAACCTGAACATGTCCTGCGACAAGTACTCGTATACTACCCGATGGTAGACACTACTGACTAGACACTATGAGAAAGACTGCAGTCTGGAAGTGTATCTCTGCAACGATCTCCCCTGTCTAGTGTCTAGCAGTCAGCTCCCGTGTGGGAAGGACGAGACGCGCGGTCGTGACAATGAAAAGCGTTTCTGTGACCGTCCATTCTCTGGCTCTCGCACACACATAAACCTCGTCCTCGTCCTGTGCGCGCTAGAAGCTACTGTCATTGCCAGTTGCCACTGGGACACAATGACTCGCCATTTCACACCCTCTGTCTGAACAAATAACTGTTTTACTGCGGAACAATTTGCAGTTGTCCTTATCTTAGTTTAACTAACATTTTTAACTCATAATTTAAAATCTAGATTTTGTTCTGACATACGATAGGCTTCCATTATAATTCGAATCTTACCACTCTAGCCTCACAGTACCCGTTGACCAGTTGAACCAGTCGTGCCTGGGAAGGCACACGTTCATGAACCACCGTCCTGTGTCTCACAGTTAGGTAGTAAGCACAAAGCGAATCAAGTATGATTTGAATGCCAAGTCTAATTTTAGCTCACGATAATGGTTTGATGCCAAGATTGCCACATTGTTTTCGTGCATTCATTTTTCAAATGCTAAAGGTACCCATGTGTATTATAATCTAGTTCTTCCGGTTCACAACGCGTCCAAACTTAATGATTAGGTCGAGATATTTCGGCCTCGCATGTGTATTATCACAACTCTAGTCTTATCACAATTATTATTGTAGTATTACCTTCACATACGAATTTCTTTAGAGCAACATCAAGCAAGAAACTACAGCTTCCTTAACACGATCTATTGTAGAATTCCGTCTCATCACGTGAGCAAGGTTTACTATGTTCGGGGAACCTGTTCCGTCTCAGCACTGGCGCGAGAGCGAGATTACCTTTAGGCAAATGCATGTAATGACGCAGAGTCAGAATGTAAATCACTCATATGTTTTATTATTGGGGGTCGAGGAATCGGGTATAAATTCATCCGACTCATTTGCCAGTGGACATTAATACCCCGTCCAAACATACCGGTGCACTCACGAGTAACTATGCTTGATTAATATTTATTCTGCCGCTATCTCTTCATCGCCGACATTAAACTTAACCGGCGAATAAAAGTCACCATAATCATTGTCATATGTATGTAGCATTCAGTTTGCTGGATTTGAATACTAATTTACTGTCTTTTTACGGCGCCCGAGTAAGGCTGAAAGGTGAACTAGTTCTCTTAAGAGAGGTCGTTAATGTTGCATCGGACATCGGAGGCCACACGGTAGGAGACAATTAGGAACTCGTTTTTGATGGCCCTCCAGCTCGCCGACTCCACAAAAGTCGTGTTTGCCGGTGGATTTATTAGTTTATCCTGCGAGTAGAAAAGAGTAGAGATGCGAGTAGAGGTGGTGCTGCTGCTGCTGGGGCCGGATCCGGCTGAAGCGGTGGTGATTGTCTGGTCAAGTACTCGCGGTGTACAAAGGCCGGTTATTGATGAGTCATCCTGGCACAGTTCACAGTTGCAACAGGAGCAGCAAGTCTCTTGACGGCCAAATAACCACCACTGCATTGCCAAGTGCTAACCTCTACTCTCACGACAGTAATGCACTCTACTGCGAGCCTCACTTGTTTATGTGACACTCTATATCTCATGCGCGCACTTCACGTCACCTAACCATGCATCGCACAGTGTGTAAGCTCTTCACGCGTCGCTAGGCGCTAGAGAGATACACATTTTATGCCCCTCGGTCATTTAACGCCGGGGCTTAAAGCCTCAACTGCGCCTCGGACGTTAACTTGACCTCGTGTCAAAAAGTGTCACTTTAGGACCTACTGATAAAATATACTATATATTTATTTTATTTTATAAAATAATTTATTTATAGTACATTCCTTATTTCTGTCTATGCTCTTCTACAATCCAATAAAGGCAGTGTTGTGCCTGTGGGGGTGTGGAGTGTGGGGTGTGGGGGTGTCTCGTGTTTGTTTAGGACTCGAAGGACTGGATATTTACCTCGCTCAGTGGAGCCTATGCTGTGTTTGCCGGCTCTGATTGGCCAGTCTACTGATAAGTGATAACTGTGACGGCCAGTTGACAGTTACAAGCTGTTTATTACGACAACCCCTTCCTCCGCCACGCTCATGCCACGGTCCGTGCATAACCTCGGAGACCCGTGACTGTAATACGCAATTTTTAAGTGTACAACATGAAGTTGAAAACCACTAAAACGTGGACAGTTTCAAAGTTTATTTGTGAAGCTATTGAACAACTTATGAGAAATCGGGCTTAATACACGTGCCAAAAAGCTCATCTAGTTTTCAAATATACAGGTATATGGTTTATCAATGTAAAAGTTATTTTGAAAGGTGAAAAATGGACCGCAGTGAACCCTTGAAAGCTCTTGGTTTGGCAGTTGACAGTTGGTTAAGCCGCATCAGTTGAAAGAAGGCCCGTTGCTTAGCCAGTTGTTACTTGCGCGGTGTCGTGTGTTCCTTGTGTGGTGACCACTGAGGCGGACCCTTCAAGTACTCTTATAATTAAATACAATGGATAGGGACTAGGGTAATGACTAAAGTATGTGGAAATACGTGTCTTGCACTGCTTTCACTAACACGTCTCTCACGTTGTATCGAGCTTCTAGAGGTTGAGTCCGTCTGTGAGTATAGACAGGGATTACTGTTGCTATAGCAACGGAGACTACAGGAGTCATTACCTATAATCTAGTTGTGTCCCACACCTCCTCCTCACCCCCACCCATAGCTTCGTCTCAAGTGTGTCTAGACGCATTCCCCTCATCACTTGACGTCTAATTGTGTGTATTGTCCAGGTGACGCAAACAGATAGCATACACATGAGTATAATCAAGTTCTTCCAGTTTATACCGCTGCGAAACATCATAGTAATTAGCTTGAAATATTTCGGCCTCGCTGTGGAGTACCATCTTCAGTCACCGATTGGCCGAAACTGCCTGCTATCATATTAATCACAGGGGTGCCAACCATCCATTGGAGCAAGGATGCCGTCGTTGTTCTCATTGGCTGTAACACTATCGAAAAGACTTCCTCATAACTGGTTGCCAGTTCCTTGAACATTTAATGCTGTCTTCTCTGTTGAAGTTTAAAGTTTTAATGTGTTCAATGGTTTCTGTAGCGGTGTGAATCGTAAGAGCCAGATATAGTTGTGACACCGGCCTCGGAAGCCTAAGACACTGTTTAGTACTTAAATTGATTCTACAGGCCGATATAAACGTTGTTTTGGCGTTATAATTTAGGTATAGGTCAAACAAATCATCCTACAAATTATCTTACAAATCATCTTATACAAACATTTGCCTTCTATGTACATTTTAAACACTAGACTCACTAGAGAAAGAACAAGTGAATATTACCAGTTTCAACACGTTTATCAATGCAAACTGCACCTGACTTTCTTACAAGCAAGAAATGGCTGTGTAAAATACAGGGTTTTGAGGTGTTAAACGAGATTTCCGTGCAATAATGGTTTTCGAAATCCCGTTTTGCGTTACTAGATAATGATTTTTCAATACATAATTATAAACATTGAAAAATTGCCTTAATTAAACCTAGTTTTTGTTTCAGAAATCTCAGATAAACAAGTAAATCATTTAAAAACGCCCTGGACTCGTTTCTATGTCTGGTTGATAACATTCAACCTCGAATCAGTTGAATAGGTGATGAACTGAAGACGAAGTGAGGGGATGTGAGGAATGAGGGGACGAACAGAGACCAGTGATTTGTCCAGTGAGGTTAAACCGATTGACCAGTGAGTCAGTGACCAGGTTTGAAGCCCTGTATATCTGTCTCCTGGATAAATAGCGAGCCGAGGCAAGGGATTGTAGAGTCAAGGTGATGCGTTGCCGAGTATCCAGATCCTTCTCCTCCCCGGGGAATTCTCCCCTCACTCTCCAAATCTCCTTTTCCGCTCAACTTTTCTTTATTCCGCCCTTTCCTTTTAACAGAGGAGAGCTCAAGTGGACGCAGCACACAATCTCGCCTTTACTCCGACCACTGAGACGTCTTCAACATACTTGTCAATGTGAACATGTTATACTATCAATGTGGACTGACGTGAAAGTGTAGATTTCTCCTGACTATTTATCCAGAAGTATAAACTCACATCAAAACTGTGTGAAAGAACTATGTATGATTGAGTCACGTTTCAACTGACATAAGTTTAAGACACCGAGCACTCTTAGAGAGCATTTTAAGGTGAATATGGGATGATGGTGAGTGTGATGAGTGTTTTGATGGATGATGAGGTGCAGTGTTGGTACAAACTAGGGCCAACTGTTCCCCAGATTGGGTCTTTAATTAATAGCTGAACGACCAGTGGAATGGAACGACTTCCGAACCACTGGGAGAGGTCAAGTTATCACTGCAGTCGGGAATCGAACCCTGGACATCTCATAGGAATGTTATCAGGAATTTGCATTAACAAATTGACTAAATTGAGTGATTACGATTAAAATACTGAAATATTTTGATTTTATTTAGTAGTTTTATTAAAATTTATTTTGGTTCGTCATCATCAGATCAATATTTAAAACGCTTATGTTTAGAATGGTTTTCAAATGAATGATCCCTGATTGTAATATTAAGCCTACACTCCCACCGTTTAATTGAGAAGACCGTGTAACTCATAGAAGCATCGGACCGACCATCCAACTCTTCATGTAAGTGTTCCTCAATTACCCCAAAAATTAGACCAATCGATGAAATAGGCATTACGTTAATATATTTACGTTAATCATATCGTTTTTACTTGAGACAATGATGCAGAAAGGACTTTTGCGACTAGCCGTGTATAAAGCATGTAAACTGCTGAATAAAATATTTTCACCTTAGATCCAAAACACAGTTCCTGAAATGTAATCAGTTGAGTTGAGTTGTTCAAGAAGAAATTTTGCAAGAAGCCAACATTTAAGAAGACAAGAATTCGACGTAAGATTGCCCCTCTTCCCCCCTCCGCCCACAACCCAACTGCCAATCAGCAATCAGCCAGCTCTAATTGCCGGCGAAACGGAGCTTTTCCATTCTTCAACTGAAATTATGCAAATGGACTCTGGATCTTGTCAAAGAAACACTTTTAGCTGGCTCGGGCGCATGCGCGTGTACGTGTACGTGTTATGTGCGTCATTACAGAGTTCATTACATGTAAATTGTTAATGATCTGCGTTATACGTACACTGCGCCAATCATGCGTTAGCTGCTACAGCTTGTTACAGGAAACAGAGCGGGTTCTGGGACGTTATTTCCTCGCAGACCTGTTAACGGTTGATGTAACAACGAGCAAACTGTTTATAGACGTGAGGTGCAAGAACACATAGGAGGAACTCAAGTATTCGAGAGATGAGTACAGGAGTGCCTCAGAAAGAGTGAATTTGTCTGCACAAGGAACACACGACACCGCGCACGTAACAACTGGTTAACAACGGGCCTTCTTTCAACTGATGCGGCCTAACTGTAAACCAACTGCTTACAGAGGTTTACGGCGGTTCGTTGTTCACCTTTCAAAGTCATTTGACATTAATAGACATTATTTGGAACTTGGGTTGTTTTCTCATAGGTTGTTTAATAGTTTCACAAATTAACTTTGAAATTGTCCAAATTTTAGTGATTTTGAACTAAATTTTGTACACTTAAAACGCATAATTTCGAAAAATATACGCTCTAAATGAGTGTCGGAAAACTCCTCTAGTTTCCAAATATGTCATGTTTATTAAAGATATATAATATTTTGAAAAACGGGCCGCCGTCAACCCTTGCATTGAAGAGTGACCTCGCAGCTGAGGTCACTGTAGAATGCGCTTATGAGTTTATGCCAAGGGAATGTTTGTATGAGAGCGCCATGATGTCGAGGCTCGTACAGTGAAGAGTATAGAGGTGGTCACGTGACATGCGTATAGGTGTGTCCGAGTCAGCGACTCAGTCTCTTGTAAATGCTAATCAAGCATACTCAGAAAATGACATTTGCATGTGAATAGAGGTTTACCGAAGGTTGTCGTCCGGGCCGGGTCCGCACTCGGCGGTGGCAGGAATGCCAACCGTCAGACATGACTAATCATTGGTAAACACTGGACACTGTGTGTGTTGTGTACTTGTGTACACAGGGTACACGTTGTATCTCAGGCAGCGCGAGGGCGAGGGCTTGGTCCACACGTTGGGACCAATAAGTATTTTTTCTGTATGAACATTTAGAAAAATGCTTAGCAGTCTTCAAACAGTCGGATAGGATCGACGTACAACGCACACTGGCATGTCCACGACCACGCTCAATTCCTTTCATAACACCGACCCTGGCCAAACGATGCCTTCCGCGCACATTGACTCTTTTTTTGACAATTGCGGAACAAACCTATTTCCATCGGCTGCACATAATTGGTATTTTTTGTCTTCTCTGTTACAGTTAGTCTGATTCACAGCTGTGACTGGTCGTCCACTGCCCTGAGCCAGCCGATGGGGCTGTCTGGCGGCTGGTCAGGCAGTCGGTCAGTGTACAGTTGCCGCTGGACGTAAACGTGCTTAATTTCTCTATTATGTTTTTAATTTTGTAAAGTTATTGAACAAGTTGTATTGTTTTCTACGCTAGTTGTTATAAAACTAACAAGTTTAAAGAAAATAATTAAGGTTATTTTCTGGTTGGGGACTGGTCGGCTTGCGCTGATTACTTTTAGACTAAAAGAGTGAGCAATAAACTATTTATTTATTCCTAATGCGTACGGAAAACTTCCGACCAGGCAAATATTTTAACTTAAGAAATTGTACTATCGTCAAAAACAAAATTCAAAAACAGAAACTTATTCAGTGCAATCAAATGTTGCATCAACATTATGATTTACTATTCGATAAAACGCAGACAAAACCAATATCTGCCACGACGAATGCCGGGACAGCGCGAGTGCAGAGGAAATACTCGCGCATTTCGTATGCGACCACGATAGTTTATCGTTGCATTAATAAGGCCATTTGTCCAAGTAATTGGCTCATAAAGTATAAAATGTGAGCAGCATTGAACCGGCGTATACAGCGTTGAACTCACCCGGTGACATTTCATATTCTTTATAAATGAGCACAGCGGAATCGAACAAAGTTTAATAGTTTCCTCGGCGTGTTTCAGACGTTTGATGTATGAATGAATATAAACTAGAAAGTTTGGAAATGGGTTCTGTCAGGTACTACTGCTGTACTTCAGCAAACTTTCTTATCGCTGAGAATCTGTTTTTGAATCTTTTAAAACGCTAAAAGTGTTGTTCTTTGTGTTTTCTAACTGTGTAGCTACTCAAGTTTACTAGTTCATATTTGATTTTATTTTCCAGGGGTATTTTTATTACGGGATTTACTTTTGGCCCCGACTTGTGTTATCTATAACTCTTTTACGAACTACATTCTTTAAGGAATGTGTTGTATCGAACCTTAACCTTACATAGTTTACGAAAACTGTTCGAAAAATGTTCTCTCTGCGATTTACGTGCTCTTAAAGTTGTCGCCCTTTTAATTCTGTTCATAGTGGTAACCAGCGACGTTAATAGTTTTAAGATAAGGGTCCGCCTCAGTGGTCACCTCAGAGAAAGCCTGAGTTCGTCCGCAGAAGGAACACACGACACCGCGCAGGTAACAATTGGCTAAACAACGTGCTGATGAACACTTGAAAGATGCGGCTTTTCACGACACCGCGAAACAAATCCATTTTGTTCACTTAAAACGCGTAATTTCAAAAAACTGCTCCTCACGCGTGTAAATAAACTTTCTAGCTTTAAAACAAATTTAAATCCTTAATATAAAATTTTATAGTGTCGGCGTATTTTGGACGATCGCAGACCCTTGCATTGAACGTCTCCGCGCAGCTGAGGCGCACTCTTAACCAATATTCCAATAATCAACACGTGTCCCAGTGAGCTTTGCTTCAGTAGTTATTCAGTTTGATTAAATAGCTGATTTATTAGTTTTCATTACTACAATTATACGGCGCAGTAGCGGCAAGGAGGGCAGCGCTGACTGCTCTCTAGCGAATTGAGTGGCGCCGGGCGTGCGAGTCGTGAGCCCCGGTGTAATCATAGAGTCAATTTTGTGCTAATGTCGGGGCCAACCCTTGTCTCGCCCAAGGAGGGGCCGCGGCCGAACACTCGGCAAAAATCATCCATCAAAAAGTCGGTCTGTATTTCGAGAAAGCATCCATTAGGATACAACGGGAGGCCTTCGTTTCGGCGCCCGAGAAGGTGAAATCAATATTATACGAAAAATGTCTTCTAGTTTCTTGTATCAAAGCTGTACAATAAAATATATAATGTACAAGTATATATATATATATAATGTAGCGTTAGCGTCAAGAAATTTTGTTAGGGATTTCACTTTGCGGCGTTGTAACTTTCTTTGGGCGGTGGAGACAACGACTGTAGCCTTTGCAGCAACTTTGAAAGTAGAACCCATAATGAATTAATGTAGTAAATCAACCAAAAGTAAGCCAATTTTAGTAATTTTTCAATATTTTCCAAAAACAAACTTAAAAGTTCAACTAAAAACAAACAATATTAAAATAAAATGTCACTCAAATCACTGTTTACTTTCTGAATAGGCTGATTTAAAAATGTTCCCCGAACAGATGAATCTCTCTATATGTATCGTGTGAGAGCTACTTGTATCTAGACTACTAGTTGCAAGCTTGGCGGCGTGTGCAATGACTGCATCACTCAGGTGAAGCCTAGATACACTAGAGACCGCCGCAAAGGAGGTTCAGGCTTGTAACGTGAGACACCTTGTGCTGATGTACCTGGATACGTGCTGCAGCATGTCACGCTAAGCACGAACTGCGTCAGCATTCCTCAGGTGCAATCCAACCCCTTGGGAACTTACCTCAAGCGTTTTACTGAGTAAGTGCCTTCTGATGAGTTGGCCTGTCCTCGTCCTAAGGCGAACACTGTAATAGCTTCGGATGATTTCTCACGAGCCTTGATAATAAAGCACAAATTCCAAGACCGGCCTCACACTCCGGAATTTATGTTTTTTCAAGAAAGATTCAGTTTTTTTTAATTTGTTATAAGCTTGACGACGTTTTACTCATTCAACGAAGTCACTCAAGGGTCCGCCTCAGTGGTCACCGCAGAGAAAGGCTGAATTCGTCCGCCCCAAGGAATACACGACACCCGGCACGTAACAATTATGTTTTTTTCAAGAAAGATTCAGTGTTTTGATCAAGCTAAACGCTTGAAGACGTTTTACTCATTCAACGAAGTCACTTAAGGGTCCGCCTCAGTGGTCACCGCAGCAGCTGAGGCGGGCCCTTAACTACAGATTCGTAAACCATAGCCCAGGGCACAGTCCCTTGAAATTACCGTCGCTACTTTTGAAAATGAACGGCGCCAAATTAAAATCAACTTAGTTTCTTGCTGGACATTCCAAAGGCAAATTTACTCTCAACCGTCATTAAACAGCCCCGGCTCTAAGCTCCAAACTAGCAGTTTCCCCGAATGTGGCAATTACCCGAGTACTAAGTCTTGTCGGGGATCAGCATCAAGCTAAGCCAGGAGACACAGCTTCCTAATGTAATCTAGACGCGATGTCGGGGGTGACTCACGCGGGGATCGATCCCAACACCACACAACACTAGACTAGACCAATAACTGTCACCTTGTACGCCCAATAAACCTCCGTCCCCGTCCAACAAATCACTGTCACCGGCTAATACACTTTTGTGGCCAGTTGTTTGAACAGTTTATTATTTTTTAAATAGTGAACACAATTTATCGTTGGGCTAATGACGCCATATGTCTCCGCCCACGTGCGCTGTGCGGGCGCTTTGATCTGGCTGATTGTTCCGTCAAGTTTTATTTTAGCTGTCCACTTAAACGTTTACCAACAAACAATCACACGTTGATAATGTGTGTCATGAGAAGGTAACTGTGGACATGGACAGCGTCTCTGGTTGCGGTTGCGGTGTTTGTGTCTTTAAAGTAGGTTAGGTAGCGAATTAAAATGGTATTGGCGTAAACAGTACAACACAAGTAATCTTCCCAAACTCGTTCTTTTGTCTAACGGTTTATTTTAGTATACTTTACTCGCTTTTGTGGCCGGTGTCACTACTGTAATCTAGTTCTTCCTGTGCACACCGCGTGAAATAGCATTATAATTTGCTTGTAATATTTCGGTCTCGCTGCTTGGAGTACCATCTTCAGTTACTGATTGGCTAAAATTGAGATACTTCCTGTCTGCGACCCTATTGGTCACAGTGGTGCCAACCGTCCGTTGGAGCAGGGATGTCAACTGTGGATGTTCTCATTGGCTTTGAACCCAATCAGCCGATCAGTGACTACTGACGGTACTCCACAGCGAGACCGAAATAATTCAAGCAAATTATAATGCTGTTTTGATGCGGTGTTATCCGGAAGAACTAGATTATCGTTTATTTAATTTGTTTTACTGCAGAACTATTGAAACTTTCACGACATTTTAGACTTTAAGAGTAAAATACACTTGGTTTACAAGCCTTTACAAATAACTATGCTCACGCAAGACGCGTAGATAGCTTCACTCCTTCGCGTACGAGACATAGAGTGGTAATGAGCCAGCTTCGTAGTGCGGTATGAGCCACAGCCACAGCCACATTGTCGATACCACAGTTGCCATTCGGCTTAATGAATGGTCTGATGTATTCTGAATAGTGCACAGTTGAGAGCGACATGTCTGGCGGCCAGTTTAATTGACCGTTGTCACAATTATATTGCTGCCTCCGACTCTCTCATTGTTTTGCTCTGGCCGCCATTTGTTCTTATTGCATTATCAAATCATTACGTGGCTTTATAATGAACGGCGAGAGATGTTAACTGACAATTAAAATGAAGTGGCCGACGCGTACAAAGGAGACGCGCCTGGGAAGCTGACCTACAAAACAATCGAACCAGGCTGCATAATACATGTTCAATTGAGTAATAGCAGAGATAGTATTGTGGTAAGTAGATTGCGCATGGATGGCGATGGTTGAGGCAGCTCAAGCACAGATAGCGCTGCGAGGGAATCCCTTTAATGAGTTTAAAAGTCTTGAGTAGAGCCACTGACTGAAGTTCGTTCGTTCTCTAAAATCGCACAATATGGTCACATTAAAGTCATTGACATCGGACAAACTCGAGCATGTGTAGCCGCGAGGGGAGAAAGACGATGCAGGACGGCAGCGAACTATGCCGAACTATGATGATTTTGCTGACTGAACCATGTGGCATCTATGCGCAATCTAACAACCATTGCATTATCTTTGGCAAAAAATAGGCTTCAGCCTGTGAATGCCGAGAGAGTAGGAGAGTGCGATATGTCAAGCTTGTAACTCAGTTCACCAGGATCACGCGAGACAGCTATCACAGCCACAGTTCAACTGAGACAATCTATATCAGTCCACTGTAGCATAACTTGTATTGACGTTCAACTTCTACTGTACTTGTCTCTGAGATTTACAACAGGTTGTAAATATCAAACCAAATCATTTTGTCATAACTTTATTTAAATTTACTAGCTATATCAAATTGATCTATTTTTGGGGTAGAGATTTTATCAGCATGACGGAGGCACAAACCACCGCTTCCATTATTGTGCCATAAACTCCCCCCGAGTAACAACTCCCCTGTCTTGCCCGCGGCTACAGCTCCTGTAGCTACGGCGCTATAAACACTGGTTGAGTGCGTGAGGTGTGACAGTATTGCCGAAGCCGTTAAGTGCAGCGTCGAACATGATTTACTCACTCACATCGTCAGCTCTTAATTCCGTCGTAAGCTGGCAGGAGGCAGGCGTTATCGAGGCTGGAGTGCCGTGATAACAACAAAGTATGACATAAAAACTGCATCATCGGTTATGAGCCCGCGCCCGGGTAATGTAATGTATGCAAAGCCGTGGTCCGAGGTATAATGAGCAGAGAGACAGTGAGTGTTCAGTGTTCACAGTCTAATTGGTGGCCGGCTGATGGCGGGTGTCACTCATTAACAAAGTCTAAGTGCTCGTGCCGGAGCTGCAGCACCTGCTCTGCATGTGGTACCTACACTTCTACAGTCGCCCTACACTGCCAGACGATATTCCTCACTCCTCAGACAATAGTTATAGCTTTCACCAAATATTGTGTTATGGTAGGTAAATAGCGCATAGATGACAAATGGCTGAGGCAGAAACATCATCATAGTTGCGGTAGCCCAAGCACAGATAGCGTTGCGAGCGCTATCGTCTGTCGCCGTCTTTCTCCAACCTCAGCTCCACATGCTCGAGTTCTTAAATGTGGCCAAATCGTGCCATTTTCCAGAACGAACGAACTTCTTGAGCTCTACTTGAGACTCCTAACAGCATTCCCTCGCAGCGTTATCTGTGCCTGGGCTGCCACAACTATGTTGATTTTCCGCCTCAGCCATTCGGCATCTATGCGCTAATCTACCCACCATAAGATAATCTTTGCTTTCACTGTTTGACAATTTTATCTGTGTATTTGCTCATATAGTTATAAATACAATGCGGGTTTAAAAATAAATTGGGAATATTACTGAATAATACAGCTAGAACTAGAAGAAATCTTCACCTCTGTACGTCTGGGTCTCGTCAAAATGTAAACGTTACATTTCAGACAATAGAACCTATGGCGTGCTTTCTTGAGCATAACACTAAGTATGGACCGATTTAAGCGAAATACGGAGCAAACTTTGATCTTACAATGCCAAATTTGGACTCTCCTAATAAAACTGTGTTTCTGTTGCAGTGGGTGGAGGAGAGTTACACCAACTTCGAGAAGGGGATCAACTGGAGGTCCTACGTGGTTTGTGACGTAGCCTACAACAACGTGAACAACTGGCTGTGGACACCGTTCATAGAGCGAGGCATCGCTAACCGCATCTACATAGAGATCAAGTTCACTATCAGAGACTGTTCTCTGTTCCCCGGCAACGCGCTCTCCTGCAAGGAGACGTTCTCGCTGCTCTACTACGAGTTCGACGCCGCCACCCGCGAGCCTCCCCCCTGGGAGCCGGAGAGCTACAAGCTCATAGGTGAGAACATACGTAGTGATATGTTTATGCGTGAACCTCAGCTGAGAGCACTGAGTATATACTAGACAAGTATATACCAGACAAGTAGCCTAGTAGGCTATATACCAGACATTCTGGTAGAAAATGTTTACTATAGTATCTGGTTTTGGATTCAATAATTTTGTAGCTGCAGTAAGAGACTTATGAGAAATTGGGCTCTTTAAATGTGTCGGAAAACTCCTCTACTTTTCAAATATATCGGTGAAAAACGGGCCGCCCTTATCCCTTACAAACAGAGGGTTTGACAGTTAGGCGGCATCAGTTGAAAGAAGGTCCGTTGTTTAGTCAGTCGTTACGTGCGCGGTGTCGTGTGTTCCTTGGATGGACCAATTCAGGCTTTCTCTAAAGTGACCACTGAGGCGAACCCTTAACCCCGAAATTGGCATAACTCAGTCTTACAACGTTGTGATTATTGGACGAAAGCTAGGTTGCGCGCGCACGTCGCACGTGGTTGCCCCGCTAGATCCCAGGTGTTCGAGTAGACACTTGTGACTTGGCAGATGAGGATGAGAGATAAGCAACGACACAGAGTACTACACAGTACACTCTACAGAGAAGAGAACAGCTGATCTAGATCTAGCAGGACTATCACTCCTCACTCCTCAGTCTGAGTGATTCACTCCACAGCACACTGTCACTGATGAACGGCTACATAGACGCACACCACGACCAGCATAATGTTACATTCACACCCTATATATTTTTGCCGATGGAGTGTGGGCTTTAGTTTGTTGTTTATTCAAAGGCTCACCGTTAACGAGCCCGGCTCGCAGTACAAAGTCAATCGTCTATCTTGGGACCGAGGTGCTGAGTCTGAGTGCTGCTCGCCCACACACGCTGAGCCGAGTCTAGACTCATACTCATATTCCCTTGCTTATACGTACTTCTGACGAGTTAAGAGTGACTTCTAACACTCGTTGTGTATTGGTGACGGATCAATGTTTTACTCCCGCGTTTTTGAGTCAATTGGTCATTCACTGTCTCACTCCAAAAACGTGTCAAACAATTTATGACCACTCTGTATTTCACGATTCATAGCCTATTGAGTACAGTATTTAGGAAAAAGAGAGAAGGCAATACGTTAAGTTAAAAACAACTTTTAAACGTTCCTCCGAAGAAGAATGTTTTAACCTGAGGGCGATAACTGATAAGAATGTCTGGAGTAACTTTGATGAGATCTCTGCGAGGCAAGGGGAGCTTTAAATAACTCAGAACACTCTCAGCTGGTTCCGGCTCGTCTACTGTATAAGATAATCTGCACAAGACAATGTAGCTTCTTCGTCTGATATTTATATACAGTAACAGCACGCCATATTAAAACACATTTTTACTACGTAGACAGTGGTTTAAAGTGTAAGGAATGAGCCTGATAGATTCTTCCGGTCGGTGTCTTAAATCAAAGTATCAAAGTAAAGTAAGCATCATATTATTTCTGAATCATGCACATTTTGAAGTTACTAACCATTATGTTCTCCGTAGTCTAATCTTTTCCTTGTTCCTTAAAAAACTACGAAGGGATACATTCTAAACAGCTTCAAGCATTGAAAACCTCTAGTTTGCATTTTGCCAAATTACTTGTAAAAATGTTGATCACTTTGAAAGATCGGTTCTTCGACACGGTGATCCTGAAAAATAGACACACTTAAGGAAAGGAACAAGTCTGAAGATGGTTTTTATTGGAACTAGCCTGTGGGGAACAACTCAGTGTCGAGTGTAGGGTGACATAAAACTCCGGTGTGAGCAGTTGATTATGCAAATGGCGTAAGATCGACATCAGAGGCGGTCTAAGTGGACTGCAGTGTCAGGCCCGAGTCCGGTTTTACGGTCGCCAATCAAGCAACCGTTTAATAACTCACTATCTATCACCGGTACATTTCAGTTGATTGTGTATTTGCATTTCCCAACTTACTCACGGTCCCATTTGCATTCCAGGCAGCTTGCCACTTCGTCATTGGAGGTCCGCGGTGGCCGCCCCGACCTCTGCCACTGTCTGTCCACTGTCCACCGTCCACTGTCGACCATTCTGTTTGTTGCCCCATAAAAACAATACAAAAACAAACAGATTCCTTTGCCGGGCCTTAAAATTGCAGATGGAAGAGAAGTGAATTAAATTTATTTCAAAGACGTTTATTTCCTGTTGGAATAGATACGACTTATGAGCATCGAAGTATTTTACTGTCGCTCAACATGCCAGAAATCCACTTTTATGGATGGAAATTAAATTTTTCCATAAATATGGGTCTTTTTCCATCGTCGTCAAGCTGCTGTTTTATTTTTCCGCATTATTAACAACTCTATGTGGAATGTCTGTTATCATATTTCAAATTATATAAATATTTATAAATGTTAAAAAATACCAAAAGGTTATATATACATAGATAAATAACTCTCAGTTGCAAATTAACTAATTTGAGTAATATTTCGGCTTCGCCATCATCAAACCAATACATAAATTATTGATATATATATATTATATAATCAACTCTAGTGGGAATTTTATTCACTGAGATTTGTCTGAATTCTGCTGCTAGTTTAAACCCTAACTATTTGAAGATTTGGTAAACAGAGAACACATTAAAATGATGGCCTGTCAAAAATAAACAAGTAGTGTACATGTATCAAGGCTGAACTACTTTAAAATATACAGTCACGTTAAGATGATGTTTTTTAATAGTATATACTCAGAAGTTCAAACGCTAAATAAAACATTTTTTAAAACAATTTCAAGCATTAAAGAACTTACACAATGACTCTACTACCAATATTAAAACTGCAAGTTACAGGATGTTCAGAAAGTGCAGTTGACAACAGTTGTACCCATGGATGGATGTTTATTAAACAGCAACTCAAGACTAGTTGTGTGGTTGCAGGTCGGATAGCGGCAGGAGAGGGAAGGTTTAACACAGCCACTGACAATATCATCAACACAGAGACCAAGTCCATCCCCGTCAACAAGAAAGGAGTGTACTTCGCCTTCAGAGACCAGGGCGCCTGCATCTCTCTACTGGCCATCAAGGTGAGTACATCATACATGACGTGCCGTCATCGGGAGCATCAATTGTTGTCGCCTAGTTCTGAGATTATGTTGCCTTGTTGCGGAAGAGAATTCTGATTCAAATACTTTAAAACTTGTATCAAAATACTTTAAAAAATAAAACCATTTTAAAAACCTAATTGAAAACTTTAAAACCACAATTAAAACGTATGTAATATATTAAAACCACTTCAAAACACCTAACTTACTCGTATCTACACCTCAAGACAGTTAGAGTTGAAGGTGAGTCAGTTCAATCACATCTAGTTTTTACTTTTGGGTGCAAAATAAAACCTATGCAGAACATTTAACCCAGCAAAACCACAATCACTCTTCAATATCAAATGTTTTAGAAATAATTAAATTTGCACCCAAAAGTTAAGAACTAGATGTGATTGAACAGTTTCATATATATATAAAAACTCTAAATTCTACCCAGATAAAGTATAAAACCAACAACTAGACTTCCAAGCCAATCACTTATATGAAACCATACTGCAACTAAACAGAGATCCATGAGTGGGCAAAACAAAGTCAGAAGAAGAAAAATACAAAAAATAACAAATCACTGCCTAATCACCTTTTACTGCCAATTGTGGTAAATCAGTTGCTAGCTAACTGTCTTGAGATGCAGAAAAGTTAGGTGTTTCAAAGTTATTTCAAAGATTTTAATTAGGTTTTTAAAGTGGTTTTAGTTTTTAAAGTATTAAGAACTTTACAGTGATTTTAAAACATTTAATCAATGGTCATGAGTGTTTGTGTGATCTTTCAACTTGATGAATCTGCAAGTTTAACAGAGAATAATGAAGAAAGTAATGAAATCCACTGGATGAATAATTTTTTACATGATGACTTAACTTGGCTTCCTGACACAGAACTGAGGATGGATTTACGAATCCGAAGTCTAGATATCCTTCAAACAAGAATTATGTTATTGCTAAGGTGAGTTAATATAATAATTTATATTATACCTTATTCTTTGAAGCCTGGCCCAACTTTTTTAAATGACAGTTTTCTGTCTTTATTGTTTATTTTACTTATTCCGTGATTTCTCACACACCCTCTATTGCAATCTCTTATTGGAAATATAATAAACCCAAAAACAACAAAAACGTGTTCTTCTCTATACAAAGCAAAAAGTAGCAAAACTGATGTTTTGAGCAATCTATATTTAACTCTTTTACGCCGTAACTTTCATCCGTGCCGGTCATTGTTATTTTAAGATGGGCACTCCCTGTCTCTAAAACACATGTAAGTAAGCTTAATACGAATTGCTCCTGCTGCAGGATTCGAACCCGCGACAACCACGTAGCCTAAATTGCCAGCTCGTCAGCTGACGCCTTAGACCACAAGCACGGCCATTCTCACACCTGGTAGACCTAGTAGTCTCAGTGAACTGGTCAAGCTGGCGCGGAACACTGGCACTGTAGTAGCAATCATGGTAACTACATCAATAGACAGCCCGATCAGGACTCAGGCTATGGCTTCATAGTGTTAGTTTTAGATCAACTTACTGGTTTAGTTTAGCAGTTACCTTGACTGAGTGTGTGAATGGTTGCAGGTGTACTACATCACGTGTCCGGAAGTGACGATCAACTTTGCTCACTTCCCGATGACGCCGACGGGCCGGGAGGTGACTCTGATAGAGCAGACGACGGGCACGTGTGTGGACAACGCGGAGGTGATTGACACCCCCACCTACCTCTGCAAGGGCGACGGCAAGTGGTCTCTACCCACCGGGGGCTGCAAGTGCAAAGCTGGCTTCGAGCCTGACTTTGACAAGCAGACATGCAACGGTAACAAGATTTAACTATTAATGCATGTGACAGTGTTTAAAAAATGTGACAGTAAAAAATTAAGATTTAGAAAATAGGGCATTAGGCCAGGATATGCTATCAAAAAGGAATAGAAAGGAGAGCAGGCTCACCTGGATAAAGTAGAATAACATAGGTGTCAAATTTCCAGCCCTACTAGGGCCTTTGTCAAGATTTTATTGTTAACCAACTTAACTTGCTACTTTACTCTTTCAAGTGATCTCTTTTTGTCTTCACAAAGACCTAAAATGGGTCAAAGTTAGAAAGTCTGTGTTCTCCTGTGTGTTTCTACTTTATCCGGGTGAGCCTGCTCTCCTTTCTATCCCTTTTTGATAGCATTTTTTTAAAGTTAATTTGTCAGTCACCATGGGTCTAAGGAGCCTGTGGGAGATAGTGTATATAGACAGCATGCCGGTGAAGATGACCAACCTTTACGTACATCGGGAAACAACAATACCCTAAGGTCTTCAGACTACTATAACAGGTAACTTGACGCTGTTGATGCTTTGGTTTGAGACACCGACCACTCTTAAAGGGTATTTTTGGGTGAATATGGGATGAACGGTGAGTGTGGTGGGTGTTTTGATGGATGATGAGCTGTAGTCTGTTACAAACTAGGGCTGACTGTTCCCTAGATAGGGTCATTAGTTAATAGCCCAACAACCAATGGAATAGACCATCAGCTTTTAAAACATGATTTCCCAACCACGGGGAGTAGCCATGATGAAAATGTGATATGGAACAGTGAGTAATCGAGCTAAGACAAGTGAATGTAAGAGGGTGTTGTGATGTTGCAGTGTGTCCGCCGGGCAAGTACAAGGCAGTGACCGGAGATGAGCATTGTCAGCCGTGTCCCGCACACAGCAAAGCCTCCGACTACGGCCTAGCTGAGTGCAGGTGCAACTCCGGATACTACCGCTCACCCAAGGATCTCAAGAGCACACCATGCACACGTAAGTACTAAATCACTAAATTACTATTTGAGATGCCGACCACTCTCATGAGGGTATTTTAAGGCAAATATGTGGTGAAGGATGTGTGTGATGAGTGGTAGTAATGAGTTATGAGGTGTAGTCTTCTTACAAACTAAGGCCGACTCTTCCTTAGAATGGGTCATTAATTATCTGAGCCGCATTTTGAGGGTCATTAATTAATAATATCTGAGCCGCTTTAGACCTATCATCCTCAAAACCTAACCTCCATGAAGCTGGATTACAGGACCACGCCACGAGTCCCAGTCACCAGTGACAGCTTTATCATCATTGTAACACTTCCGAGATCGGATCGGGTCAGAACTTGGCTCTCCGGGAGTCTCAGAGGTGGTGCACGTGGTTGGGGGCGAACTTTTCATTGAATGCTTGAGTTTAAAGTGAATCTACAGTTCAAAATTTGAATTTTTAATTGTGGAAGCACGGATCCACTAATTTTTAAAGCGGATCTGTGGTTTAGCTCGCGACTCTGGAGCTCATCACTCTGGTGATGCGGGTTCCATCCCTGCAGTCACCACTTGCAATTTGTAAAGTGACTAAACGGTGACACTAAGTAAAGAGGTTGAGGTAGAGAGAACTACGCAGTCCTAACTTCGCTTCGTTAAACAAGACAAACTTAACCATTTAGTTGTGTTCCTCTCTATCAAGGTCAATTAAAGTTTTGTTTTATACTTTTTTTAGTCTAGTTCTAAGTAATTACAATATGGATTAAAAACACAATTGATTTTTAATTTCTGTTGTAAATAATGAACTGTGTTTATCTGCGTATTGTGGTTAAGAGGAAGAGAGGAGTGTTTTCTAACATACATTTAAAATAAAACAGAAAATTCTTAGCCTCTTTTCCGGATCAAATAGAATTCTGTTCGCCACAACAATAATTAAAAACCTTATTTCAAAATTGGTTTATTAGTAATTATAACTTTTATCTAAAAGAGAAATTTTGACTAACTTTAATACTTTTCATTTTCAAACCTAAAAACCAATTTTCCTCACGAATGAAAACTAGATGCCGTAATGAAGACGGTTAACATAGTTGGGATGGATGATTGAAAACTAATTGCGATGTGATGACTGATGACTCACATCAGCTCAGGTACATGCCACTGTTGATGACAGTTAATTACAAGGATCTGGGGATCAGCAGTCGCCTGGGGCTGATCCCATTGATGCATCAGTACAACCACCGTAGTATTGTTTGTTTGTTTCGCAAACTAATTAAGTCTACCATTACAACCGGAACTTAAGACAATAAACTGCCTTTGTGAATATCAACAAACTTACACAAGCAGCAAAAAAATCATATTGAGAAATTCATCAATTGCTTTGCTTTCTTAGATTAAATTTCAGAGGAAAAAACATAGAATGTCAATTCATTGCTTTTGCAAGACAAGACATCAAAAGCTTTTAAGGCGAGAACAAATTGCTGAACATTTGTTTACACCCTGTTGTTAAAAGTATCACTGGCCTTTCCAGAAAGAGAAAGCTATATAAAACGCACCTGATGAAAAAATTTATCGAAAAGGATGTCAATATGATACGGAGGGGTTTGACTTTAATTGGATTCTTGTAACAGTCAGATGACAGGTATTGCCACCACACTCGCAGAACACATTTCACAGTCGTTGTCGCGCGGCCACACGTCAGCTGATTGCATTTGACCACTTCACCAGACAAGGATATTGGGTGTCAATCACGCAAACATCAGCTATCGATTTCCGCTACTCACATTCAAAACAGATTCAAATTACAAAAACTCATTATCTGCTAAGCTAAATTAAAGGATTTTGTCAAATAATTTTGTCATGTGTTAAATAATTTTCCAAAATGTACAAATTTAAGTGACTGAGAGTACAATTATTATTGAATTTTATTGATATAGAACACCAAATTGCTTTAGCCTTCTGAACCAATTCCAAACATCAAACCCAGGGATGTATTTAAGTATCTGTTGTCCCTAGGCAGCAAATTTTGCCCCCGCCCACCTTGTCGGTGCTCTCGCTGATGTCACCTCCAAAGACTACTTGAATACATGCCCCGTCAGGTGATTTTGTAGAAAAGTTATCGGGAAATGCCAGCTTCAAAAACAAATTCAATAATCTTTTAGATCCTTCGTAACGGACACTCTTAGCACAATTATTATGACTTCTGATTTGATGTATGGAATACTGTACGTCATTCAGTTGTTTCTAAAATAAAGTTAGAAACCCTTTTGAGGTGCAAAATCGGCGTAGAACGCTTTTCTTTCACAAAAGATTAGGTATTTTCATTAAAAGTAATCAGTCAAATCTACTGGATATATGTTTAAGTAAACTAAAATTAACTTATAAAATAAAAAGTAAACATTCTCAAATAAACTAATACTTAGTGTCAATAAAATATTTCATAAAGCCGTTTTAATGAGATAACATTAGTCGGAAATACATTCGGAAATACATGACTGAATAAAACTCAATGTTTAATAGAACACTAAAATGCAAGTGACCCGAGTAATTAGAATCCACAGTGGATATTGGTTTGGCTATCTAATTACAGCGGCCGGTATTGAACGAGTGCGAGTGCGGCCTAATATGGCAAGTATGCGCCGCACACAGCACACAGATATTGTATTGCTGCACCTGGCTTGTCTACGGTTTCATGTGGTCACTGGTCCCTGTATGTGTCCACTCATATTAGGCTCATGTGGTCGGCTCGATGCACACGATTATTAAACTAGATCTACGCCCACGGCCGCCTCACGCCACAGTCTTGTTTACCAATGTCGCTTATATTAATATGTTACGTTCAGGAATTAATTATTGGTTGATGTCCGTTTGGTCTGTTTGTTGGATACATTCTGTCTTTCTTTAACTTGTATAGCTTTGGTTGAATATTTTCTTTTGTATTTTAGTGTTATGTAACTTTTTTCAATGAAAAGTTAATAAATCAGGCATGAAATTTGCAACGAATTTAAGACAATATCTTGTCTTAAAGCATATTTTAGCATACAAGAATATTTTGAAGATGACCCCATAATGATTAATCAACAAAAAAAAGAAAAACATGATTGATAAAAAAATACTCACCTTACAACAAGAGAATTCATGGATCCTCTTTTCCCAAATAAAATATGTGTCTTCAATCTAAATTTAATTGAATTATTTTCATCTTTACAGTGAAGAAATTTAAATAACATCATTAAAATACTCAGTGTTCATTCTCGGGAATCACTTATATAACAAGAACTAAATTTATATTTATATTTTATACTATTATTTTTGATTTTTATACAAGTATTACTTTGTTTTTTAGCAGACCCAAGTTACGAAAGTCGTTATTTTGTTTTTAATAAAATTATATAGGTTTAAATTAAAATAATAACCATATTGTTATAATTTTATCTGCACAGCTTATCCTGTGGTAATTGAGCCACAGCATTTAATATGCATTTTGTTTTAAATAAGAGGCAAAAGCCAGTACCTACTTTTAGTCATTAATTTGCAACACCTTTTAACACAACACAAATTTGTGTTGCCTGTAGAGTATGGATGCTATCTTTGCTAGCTAAAGGTCCCACAGTTTAATTATTATAAAAATGACTTTTGTTTCTTATAATACACAATTATTTATATAGCTAAATCAATACAATGGTGTAAACTATTGCATTATGAAATAAATTTATATTTTCAACAATTAAAAGGTATTTTGCATTTTGGACTGATATTAAACAACAGAAGGCTGTTTTGCAACCAAAACTACTGATAGATGTACTTCAATAATGTTTTCCTGGTATTTGCAAGATTAAAAACTATGAAATGTTGGAAGATTTCACAGTTGGAGTTACCGGTACTAGGATTTAGCTCCGAGGAGGTAAATAGACTCGGTAAGGAGGAAGTGCAGGTTAATGGGTCGCTTATCGGGAACGGGTTCGGA